>CM050323.1:58527288-58544986 GCA_027475135.1 Bactrocera correcta | reverse complement strand
TGCTCATTTGTCGGAATCGCTGATATCGGGCCAATATAGCATATAGTTGTCATACAAACTCTCAGATCAATATGAAGTGCTTTCATGAAAAACTTTTTTATTTGATAAGATATTTCCACAAGATTTAACATATATTATTTGCCAACTCAGCGCTACAATCTCTGAGCGATTTGCTTAAATCGGACTACTATAGCATATAGCTGTCATACAAAGATATACATATCCAGTTTTTGTATGGAAAACTTTTTCATTTTACGAGATATCTTTAAGCAATTTGGCATGGATTATTTTCTTAAGTATTGGTACAATCTCCGAAGAAATTGTTCAGGTCTAAAAATAGGAAGTCTTTTTATTTAAATTTCACGCAAAAGCTCATTCGTCGAATTGTTATTTTTTTCTATGCCAAAATTTTGTTCTGTGCCAAATATCACATCAAAATAATCATTTATGTTTAGTTTACGCTTGCCTACCTGAGATACATAAAGTGCATTCGGCGATTTTTACGTTGAGTGGAATTATTCAATAAAGAAGTTCCATTAGATTTTGTGTGCGGAATAAAATTTTTGGTGCCAAAGCGTTAAGAATGGTGGAAAAGGGCTTCTGTAATAATTGTTAGTCGTGAGCAATTATTTTTGAATGGTACAAATTATTCAAAGAGGGTCGAGAGCATGAGGACGATCATGTCCAGGACGGCCACCAACATCGACTGATGATCAATCTCAACAGATGATCAACACGTCAATAAAATATAGTGAAGGTATTGGTGCTTGAGAATCAAGGATTAACAGTCAGTGAACCTATTGACATCGTTAGAACATCGGAAGTACCAGTAAAAATCATTTTGTAAGATCATTTCGAAGCTTAAGACAAGTGTAAGCACGATTGCTTCCAAAATCACTCAGTTTTTTCGAAAAGCAGCGTCGCATTAACGTCTGTGAAACAATGCTTTCCGACTACCGGGATGTCATGAAGCGTATTACTACTGGTGATAAGTGTTTGATCTATGCTTACGACACGGAAACATACGATAAGTCGTCCGAATAACGTAGCAAGGGTGCCCCAAAGCCGAAAAACCACTTTAAAAAAGGTCAAAAATTAGGCTTATGTTGAGAGTTTTCTTCGATTATCGAGCTATAGTGCACTCCGAATGCCTAAAGACCAGCCAATTTGTCAACAAGGAATACTATTTGTGTGCCAGCCGTCGTTTGCAAGGAGCTATTCGGAAAAAGAGGGGGGCATTATGGAGCCACAACTTTTGATTTTTGAACTACGATAACACACCGTCGCATACTGCATTGATTCTTCTTGACTCTTTCGACAAATTTTCAATCAATATCGTGCTGCAACCACCGTATTCATGATTTGGTTCCGTGTGACGGCTGACTACTCAGCAAACTCAAACGACCGCTCCTGGGAAGGACTTTTTGAGTCAATTGAAGACATGAAAATCACTAAGCGTGTTGAAAGTTATTCCGGAAATTGACTTGACAACTGTTTCGAGGATTGGAAAAAACGTTATCACAAGCATTTTGTGGCTAAGGAGTACTACTTTGAGGGCGACAATGTATGTAGATTTTGATGAATAAATTAAGAATTTCAGAATTATGAACAAAGGCTTACTATTTTTTGCTGATAATAGGATATATCGTCCCTTAATATGTAAAATAAGGTAACATAACTTTTCATAAGTTTACAGGTAAAGGAAAAACGATATGATAGAAACCACACACATTGAAAAAAAAAATTGAGTTTTGGTTATACGAGTATATTGGTTATCATACACTCATATAACTGGTTATAAATCGGTTATTATGTCTGTAAACGATTTTAAATATATATTTTTTTTTGATGATATGTTACACTTATTGAAACAAAATTTGAGTTTTGGTTATATATTGGTTATCATGCAGTTAGAGTTTTGGTTACAAAATGTTTATATATCGATTATTACATCTGACGATGATACGTTGTTTTGCATTTTAGGCGACGATATGCACATTCATATGTGGTATACATATGTACATGCATACATGCAACAAATAGCAACAATGTCGCTAAAGCCGCCTATAACATTCTGTCATGAATGAATCGATTTTATCGGCTTTCCAACTGCTCTCATGCGAATAGCGGAAATAAGTCGCAGCACGAGCATTAAATAAAATATAAAGACTAAATTTAATCGCTTTGAAATTAAAGCTTTTTGTATTATTTTTAACTGTTGCATGCTGCGATAAAAGAGAGATATATACATACGTACATGTATATGGAATAAAAAATAATATATATAAGCAATATTTAAATGTAATTATTTTCATATGAAACAAAAAAGGCTTTAACAGGCAGCGGCAACAGTAGCGAAAAGCAAAAGGGCCTCATAAAATGATAATAATAAATATAAATGAAATCTGCGAACTAGTTATATAACACTAATCGCGAGCAAATGAATGGACACTTAAATGAGTGAATGAATTAAGTGGCGAGACCATAAACTTCAATAATCGCAACTGAGCGATCTAATGTCATTAAAATCGTACAAGGTTATGCCGACGCAAGTAGCTGGCTTGGCGAAGACAGACGGAAAAGGCGAAAGACGGACCGCCAGCCGCCAAGCAACTACACAAACACACACACAGATGCGCGATAAAACTCATTTAAGCAGAGTTGGCTTGATACTTGCATAAATATATATATAATATATATAATGTATAGCTCAGCTGTGTATATGTATAACACTTAATTGTCGCTAAAGCTGACAAATATGTGAACGACAAGTGCAGCAGTCAGCAAGAAACCGCTTATAAAATATAGACACGGCAAAAAGCTGTGCGCTGCAGAAAAAAACAGCAACAACTGCATGAAAACTCGCTGGCTTTGTGGCTAAAATTATACACAGGTAGATGTAAGCGTGTGTGTGTGTGTGTATGTGAGTAAATACAAAAGTTACAAAGTCATTCGCCGCAGCCGTCGTCGGGCACTTTGACACCAACACTTTGGTGGCAAATTTGCACAACAACAAAGTGTGCAAAAGAACAGCCACACACAAGCACACACACCTACAAGTATGTAAGTATGTCTGTATATAAGCACAGCAAGCGCGCAAGAATGGCGAACGCAAATATTGACGCGAATAAAAGAAAACTGAAAACTAAAGACAATAATCATTGCGGCGCAGCCAGTCAGTCAGAGTGTCAGTGGCGGCGCGGGCCGCGTTGAAGTGGCCGTGTGTGGCGGTGCGCTGTACACCTGTTGGCTTGACAATTTGCCAAGCGCAGAGATTAATAATTTTTTACACATAAATAGTAATTTTTTGCTGGTAAGTCACTCGTTTGTTTGCATGTATGTATGTGTGTATGCGTGTAGGCTATGAAGCAGTTTGGCAGAAATTCGCTGCGGCAAATAAATAAATGTTGCCCAAGTGAGCATAAATATAGATATGCATGTGTATGTGTGTGGTTGTTGTTGCTTCATATATTACTTAATTAGAATTTTAGAGCAATTAATCGGTGGCGCAACTGCGCTATTAGTCTAATGGTATAATAGCGCTCGGCGGTAAACGTAGGAGAACACGTTCCACTGTTTAAAGTAATTATAAGCAGCAAATAAAATGCAACATATGTACATACACACATATATATGTATATAATTTAAAAAGACCATAAAGTATGAATAATTATAAAGCGTGTTTAATTTTTAGAACATATATTTGTGGGTTCAACGTCTCATGTAAATGCAAAAAGTTAAAAACGTTCACCTTTGATTGGTCAATTTATATGGCAGCTACATACATATATGTATGTTATAGTGATCTGATCTGCACAATTTATTTGGATGTTGTAGTATTTTCTTAAGCAATAATCTGCGCAAATTTTCGTGACGATATCTCGTCAAATAAAAAAGTGTTCCTTCAAGAACTTGATTTTGATCATTCAGTTTGTATGGCAGCTGTATGCTATAGTGAACCGATCTGAATAATTTTTTCGTATATTACATATTTGTCTTGGAAAACAACTTGTGCTAAATTTCAGAATGATATCTCGTCAAATAAAAAAGTTTTCCTTACAAAGACTTAATTTTGATCATTCAGTTTGTATGGCAGCTGTAAGCTATAGTGAACCGATCTTATGATATTTTTCCGAGGTTACATATTTGCCCTGGATAATAATTCATGCCGAATTTCGTTCCGATATCTTGCGAAATACAAAAAATTTCCATACAAAGACTTGCTTTTGAACACTCAGTTTGTATGGCAGCTATGAGCAACAGTACTCCGGTATCAGCGGTTCCGACACCTAAGCAGCTTCTTAGAGCGAAAAGAACGTGTGCAAACTTTCAGTGAGATATCTGAAAACTGAAGGACTTCTTCAGCTATATACATACATACAGTGAAACTCCTCATAACCGGTGACACACAGTGTTTTTGTCCGGCTAAGAGAGATGTCAACACATGAAAGCGTGGCAAAAACCTGTGTTTCAAATGTATTTTTAGAGCCAAATGCTGCAACTCAGAACTATATCGAACCAAAAAAATGTTAGCCAAAAAATGTTATGCAGAAGTGAATAAATATTAATCCCCAAGCCAGACCGGGGTAGTTCAAATCAATTTTTTGCCGAGATCATTTTGCTCATTGTTCTTAAAAAAACTGTCTCAAAACTCCATATGTTGATTAATAAGAATTTAAAAACATCCGGACCTGCAAATTGTACACAATTTCCTTCACACATTTTATGATATCTTGTCCGGTTAATGGAGATAATTTGAACGAAATATTACCAAACTCTTGTCCGTGTCTGGTCATAGGAACATTTTCATGTCTGGTGATAGGAATTTGTTTTGTATGAAAATATTAATGAAAACTTTGTGTTCATTTGTCCGGTTATAAGACCTGGTTGTATTAAGGAATTTCATTGTATATAATTTATAAGGTCTCCAACGTTTCCTTCTGAAAATTACAAGCTTCGCGGCAAACTTAGGGCATATTAGGAGCCTTAAAGTTGGACTTCCCAAAACCGGACAAATTATATAAGAATGGCCGAAATTTTGTGACGTGAACAATTCAATTTGGTATTACTTTAAAATGAATATACATTAGCATGTTTATAGTAAAAATAATTTTGAAAATTTTGTTTTTGTAAAAATAGCGAAAATCAAAGTATGGCTAAACACCAACTTTCACTACAAATTGCTATGAAATCGACAAATCTGCGAATATTGTCATGAAACTTGCGGCACTTGAAAGCTGAACGCTTGCGCAATAACAAATTTATTTGTACAAAATAGGATTGTATAAAAAAATATTTAAAATTAGGCATAATAAAAAAAATAAAAAAAAAGCTTAGCTCGCCCACTTTCAACTATAACTACGGAATTATTAAAGCAAATACATTAATTTTTAGACGAAATGTAGCAAAAAGCTCATAAATTAATTTGATGTAAGAATTGAAAGTTGAAAATTTCTTCAAAAATTTCGAAAAATTTCACGATTTTGACGCTAAAAATGCTAGTCTTTCACCAATGGTACAAGTGCAGCGGCTAATATTTTACAATTACAACTTTTTAAACTTTCCAAAAAATGCGTAACTACCCATATTTATATGCATACAGACGTATATTCGTACCACACTATATATTAATGTATGGATGTATGTATGTACTACATTAGTGCGTTGACAGCTCATCAACTGCTCGCTGTTGACAGTAAAAGTGGCGCAATTTAATTACAATGTCGATGTATGAGTTGTTTTAACATACATACAAACACACATACATGCAAACATGCAAACACACGTACACGCATACAGGCTTGCTTATTTGTGTTAAGAGTAGTTGAGCTGTAGCGCTGCTTAAAATGTCTTCAAGTGGCTTTAAATTAAAGTCAGCGCGTAGCCGACGTTTACGGTAAATTCGCTTAATTGCGAGCAATAACAGCATTAAATGTGAATTGAAGCGAATGAAAAGCAATCAAGCAAAGAATTTGAGCAACTAAATAGCCATGTACTTGTACACATACATATGTATATCTGTGTATGTATGTGCGTGCAAAGTAACTATAACCAGTAGCATTTGGCCAACAGCTGGTCACTTGAGTTCACAAGCATGTTGTGTTCGAAAATAAAAGTTTCTTAAGCCCATATTTAGTTATATGGACAAAAATATAATACTTGTGCGTACACACAAACATACATACATATGTACATAGACTTGTTCAACGCCTACGTTGGCATGCAGACATGTTGTTACACTTACACTGTAGTTGGTAGAAAAGTGTAAATATGCATGTATGTACATATGTATTAGTCCGCCTTGAAGCTTGTGCAAAATTAGTGGAGCATATGTTGCACTTGTTGCAAGTAGACATGCTTTTCGTTATTTTAATCTCGAAAAAATTTATAAAAAATATACATTTATTTGGGTACTATGCATACATATCGTCATTTAAAATGAAAAATAACGTAACATCACTTTTCATAAGTTTACAGGCGAAGGAAACCGGATATATAAGGAACCACTAATATTGAAACAAAATTTGAGTTTTGGTTATAAAATGGTTATATATTGGTTATCATACAGTTAAAGTTTTGGTTGTAAAATGGTTACTTATTTATTTTTTATTTCTGAAGATAATTTGTTTTGCATTTTAAATGACGATACGAGTATGTAGTTAAATTTGGCTTTAGGGTTGAAAAGAGTTGATTGCTTGCTTGCTTTATCTACTGTTAGCACTCTAGCTGGCAAATTTTGTGGCATTTGCACAAATTCTTATTTATGATCTATAAAGTAAGTACCTATATAAATAGCTAGCTCCATTATCTATTGCAAGTGACCCTTTATTTGCCAATAACTGTTTATGAGTCCATACATTTTTGGCACCTGACGGTTTCGCCTCGCTTTTTTGTGCAAATAATATTGAATATATGAGAGTTAGTGGATAAAGCGATGAGTGCGCTGATTTATCATTGGATATGACACATGTCGGTGTTTGCAAAGTCTATACTAAATGCAAATTGACTAAATTATTTATGGCTGTGGCGTCTGCAAGTTTGACTTTTTGCGACAGCTTTACAGTCATGTGTCGAAAAATAGTTTTTGAGGGGTAGATAAGAACTCTTGCATGCGAAAATGAATTGATGAAAAATCCACAAATAAATATTTGTTAGAAACTGATTCAATGTCAACAAGGAAAATAACAAACAAGCTGATTGATTGAATTTCCAGCAAAAATCAAATAGCGAATTCTTGGCACCAGTTGCTGATTCACACAAGAAGTATCCGCTATTTGGAAACTTATTTACTCACACATACTTTTAGATATAAATGTAATATATGGAAAATACGGAAATCACTTGAGAACATAGTCAACCGCACCGGACGGAATGAATGACAGTTCCATGTCAAGGCAAAATGACTAAGTCGACTATTTCACTAGGAAATATGTATATGATAATGGATCTTCAGTTCTAATAGAAACAAATTAAATTTAAAAAAATTAAAAAAAAAATCAGTGCAAAAGTAAAAGCTTGAAAAGTCGACAATAGTTTCAACATTTTTCTAATCAAGAAAATTTCTCAACGCATCGCTCTGCACTTTCTCGACCACATATTATGTTGTCAAAAAAGTCTTGCGATATTTTCGCTAGTTGGCGCTGAAAGCACGTAGTTCTAGTTTTATTCGTCGCATCGGGTCATGCTATACCTTTTTGGAAAGCTCATTTCACGCGGTAACACGTGTTTGATTGATTGTTGTTTCTTTTAAGTCGTTCGTGAGTTATAGCGTCGCAAACATGGAACAAAATAAAGAGAAAATACGGCATATTTTACAGTACTACTACGATAAAGGCAAAAATGCATCTCAAGCCGCCAATAAAATTTGTGCAGTTTATAGACCCGATACAGTTTCCATTTCCACCGCACAACGATGGTTTCAACGTTTTCGTTCCGGTGTAGGTGGTCGAAGATGCGCCACGCTACGGAAGGCCTGTCATCGAAAATTGCGATAAAATCGTTGAATTGGTCGAAAGAGACCGGCATAGTAGCAATCGTAGCATCGGTCAAGAGCTGGGCATGATTCATCAAACCGTTATAAACCTAAACCATTCCAATAAATTCAATAAATCATTCAATAAAAATACCGCAAGACTTTTTTTGACAAACTAATAGATAGGCATCGGTTTCTTTTCAAATTTCCAAAGAGATGATTTAGGTTATAACTGGTTTATGGCAAAATATACTATATACAGTTGAACTTCGCTAACTCGAATCACCATAATCCACAGAAAATCTTCTGGTAAGAGAGACTTCGAGTTATGGAATCAAATTTGTATGGGGTTCCATTGTCAGTTCAAGAGCTCGCGTTAGAAAGTACTTCCAGGTATAGAAGTTCGAATTATGGAAGTTCAACTGTATTTTTTAAATTTAATTTGTATGAATGGCACAGTTCAAAATTCGTTTTCGTGGTGCTAGGTGTTTAAATATTAAAAAAAAAAATAGTTATGTAAGTAAGAATTTAACAAAAGATATACACATTATAGCAGCGGTAACTGAGAGTGTACACAAAGACCCTGAGTAACTGGAGTCGATTCGGCGCCGTTCACAGCAACCCGGACTGACATACATATGGAACGACGTGGCGCTTGACTTAAATTGAAATCGTAAAAAATTCAGCTTGTGCTAGAAATAAAGCTGCTCGACCTTCTCAAGCGACATCACTTCGCTCTATGGGCTCTCGAAAAGTTCCAAGAAGACGTTTTCGAGTAAAATTTTGTTCAGCGATACTAGTCCCTCCGGATTTAGATATCGATCTGAAATTTGGCACATGTCATTTTCTCACTGATATTGGACTAATATAGCATACAGCTCCCATACAAAGAGATCGTTAAACATCAAGTTATTGTAGAGAAATATTTTTTATTTTGCGAGCAATCTTTAAGAAATTTGGAATGGGTTATTATTTAAGGAAAAGCAAAAACCAAGTTCTTGTAAGGAATATTTTTTTTATTTTATGCTTTTTATTTTGCTTAAAGTTCTAAATCCCTAATGCTTTTGCGCTGTGGGGAACCTTATTTCGATGGTACTATTTTTCCCATGACGAACAGTACAAAAATCGCAATGGGTATATGTGAACTATATATGTATCTACATACATACATACATATATCTGTATTCCATAAGCATAAGTACGAATATGTATGCTTGTACATATAGCATGTTGACTGGTATTTGGGCTTAAGCCGCCTAGTTCTTTAAAAATTCAAAAGTTTAAACTCTGCTTCATGAGTTTTATGCGCAAACCACAAATTCACTTTTACATACATAGATATACATACATATGTCTAAAATATAAACCATGTTTTTTTGTAATAAATCACGGCGCGCATTTTACTTTTCACGCAACCCATTCTAAGCAGCAAAAACTAATTGGCTGACTAATTTTGTACCAAACAAGCGCAATAATTTGGCGAGCCGCTGCGGTGTGTTGGTACAGGAAGCGAAAATGGAGTAATTTGCAATGAAAAGTAAAGCATTAAAAACGAAACTTAAAGCGCAAGAACTACTTGTATGTCGAGAAAAACAAAAATCCGAAAATCAAAGCAAATCAGCAACACAATTTCAAAAGCGGCCAACGGCCTCGACGGCAGCGTCAGAACGTATAACCGACAGCACGCGCGCTTTTAAGCCCTGGCTTAAAGATGGCTCAAGACACTGACGAGCAAATTAAAAGGTAAAGCGCCCAACAAGTAGCTCACCACGGCAGAGCAGTGGACTGCGCCTGTGACGCTTCAATGCACGTGAGCAAACGCGGTCGATTTGCTGAAATTAGGGGCCTCTAGACATGCTCACGGCCATAAATTTATGTGCAGCAAGCACACACAGGTTGTTGTTGTTGTTGCACTACAATTCTTTTTGTTTACATTTACATTTTTTGTTATAATTAGTCACATTAATTAAGGCATTTAATTATGTATGAAAGCAATTTGGTTGGCATGTGGGCCAAGAGCCAATGATCCAGTTTGAGTATTACAAAATTGGTCTGTAGAAATATTTACCTCGAATTGTTGTTGTTGTTGCTGTTGAGGGTTAACAATTTGCAGCTGCTTACTGAACGAGCACTTTACACGGCAACACAAACGCTTTGTTGCAAAATGTTGCTGTCGGGGAATGTTTACCAACACTAGTCCACCAATCAAAAATATCTCTCAAATCACTTTACTGAATTTCTAAACACTTTAATATTTTTCACCTTGGCTTACGACCGCTAAGCAATTAAAAACAACGCACACGCACACACAAGTTGCTTGTGATTTATACGAAATTACAATTTTATGCGACTTTCTGTCATATTTTACACCGATTTTATCACTTTCAATTAGCAGCCCATCAGCGTCTATGAATTGCTTGCACAGTCGATTTGTTGTTGTTGTTATTCAAGCAGCTATCAGCTCAATTTGTTTATTACGCTGCACCGCTTTGCACGCTTTGTTGTTGTGCCGAACGCGAGAACCTTCAAGTCAGCACCTTTTGCTCGCTTGTCACTTCCACCGAGTCCGCTGCTTAATTCAGGCACACACATGCACTTGCTGAATTTTTCACTTTTGTAAACAAATTTAATTTTTGTAATTTAATTTATTTTTTTTTTTTTGTATGTTTTTTATTCGTTTAAATCATACACAATTTCTTATCAGCGAAACGTCACTTTGTCTTGTCATTTATCCACAACCACCTATGTGCACCTTTTTGCCATTTTTAGCCGGTTGACTTCGTTAAAACGCGCGCGCGCCACTGAAACACACGTGCTACTCAATTGACTCCACTTTCACGAATAAAATCAGATGGCACTCAACTGCACTAGGATGGCGCTCTCGCGCTCCCGCCCTGGTGGAGCGAACATGAGTGCGTGAGTGTTGTTGGGAGCATGAGTGTGATGGCAGTGTTGCCGCTTTGGAGTGGGTATTCATTTCTCCCATACATAAAACGGCCTTCCATTTGCTGGTTCCCATTTGAAACTTGTTGCTTTATGCTTCATTTGTTCAGAATATGATAAAGAAATGAAGGCTGTTTGTTTCAACTGGAGATGCTTCCGATTTGCATTGAATGGGACTTGCTTCGAAAACAGGAGTTTTTCTTAGCATTCAAGTTAATGGAGGCTTTTACTTAAGGTCAAGTAATATTCAATGAAAAGCGAGTTTTTATGACCTTATTTGTTCAATTAAACCATTTTTTTTAGAAAATATATTTGAACAACCAAACTGTAAAATTACTATAGATTTTCATAGTAAATATTACATTGACCTATTTGGCAGGCCAAAAACGACACAAATTTGAGGCCAAATTCACCTTTTTTTTGGAAACGCTTCCATTTTATCAATTTTAAACTCTTTTAAATTGATAATTTTTCATTTTTAGGTTTCATCCATGGAGAAGGTTTCAATCAGTGCAGCAGTGGAGAACCTTGTTTTGAGATCGGCAGTCGGGGATATCGTATAACTCAAAAACTATTTTATTTCATTTCACGATGTTTTTAGTTCCCAAACAGACACGATTTTTAGGCTGTAATAGTAGAAGTGTTCCATAAGGAGGGAAACCTGGGTGCTTTTGTATATGTATAAAGTAATATTTTTATTCATTCAGTTAGTTTTTTTTATTAGCTCCTGTTATATATTTTTTATTTTATGAGACAGCAAGAAGCAGGTCCAAATCAGCATATATTCTCCACGACAGAAAAAATTCAGTGGAAAAAGTTCGAAATACAGGTGGATCTGATTATATTTAATGCAGGAATAGCTCGCATTCGATAAAATTTTAAGCTCAATAGAGTTTGATGAAACGATACCAATACTATTTTCATTGATTTAAATTATTTTTTTCAATCATTAAATTTTTTTCCCCCATTCAATATATCCCAGTAAACTTCTAAAGCCCAAAAGAATTATGCAATATATAGTTATAACTAAATTTAGCGCAGTTGCTTCTTATGCTCGCTAATGAAATTTTCATAATGATTAACTTGTTTATTCTCTCATTCATTTAAGTTTTTAAAAATTCCCTGAATTTTATAAAAATGCAACACTGTCTAATTTCGCTCCAATATCCCCAACACACTCCAAGAAACCGACTGCAATAAAGTTTCGTGGTTTGCAACGAACATGCAACAAGTTGTATTATGTTTGAAGCAACAACAAGAAGTTGCGACACCTGTTGCTTGCTAAAATCTCGTTGTGTGTGTGTCTTGAACGAAAGTAAACATGCCAAAATTTGCATTGCAATTAAAGAGGAAGGAAGAGGTGAGTATTGCAGTTAGCAGACAGGAGAGGAGCTGAGCTGAGGAGCATAGGTTATGTAACATTTAAATATATCTTTAATGATATAATGTAAGAGAAAGATCTGTATTATTGCATAAAACAACCAAGTAATATCAGAGGACATCAAGCAATATGATAATCTTTGAAGTTCTCTGCTAATATATTAATGAATCGAATGATAGACTGATACACTGATAGAAATAAATAAAAAAAAGATAGAAATGTTGTACAAGATAAAAGTAAAAAACTCAAAATCGGCTTGTTTGATTTTTTCATAAAAATTTTGAGATTAGGTATGCAAAAAGGATGATAATACAACGCCATAAAACTTTTTTCAATAGGAGTCTTAGTTTTGCGCAAAATCGATATAAATTGGTTTTAGACCTTTTAAGGTTTTTATGTACAACCAAGCCCCTCTCTTTCCTCTTCTCGACCTTAGAGCGCCCGTAATTTTTTTACTTTCATTTTCGTTATTTTTCTCGTTTCCAAAAAAGTTCTACCTATTTTGTTTTTTTTTATACCCTGAACAGGGTATATTAACTTTGTCACGACGTTTGTAACACCCAGAAGGAAGCGTCGGAGACCCTATAAAGTATATATATAAATGATCAGGATGTTGAGCTGAGTCGATTTAGCCATGTCCGTCTGTCTGTCCGTCTGTCCGTCTGTCCGTCTGTCCGTCTGTCTGTATATATACGAACTAGTCCCTCAGTTTTTAAGATATCCTTTTGAAATTTTGCAAACGTCATTTTCTCTTCAAGAAGCTGCTCATTTGTCGGAACGGCCGATATCGGACCACTATAGCATATAGCTGCCATATAAACTGAACAATCGGAATCAAGTTCTCATATGGAAAACTTTCGCATTTGACAATGTATCATCACCAAATTTGGTATGGATTATTTTCTAGGGAAAAAATTTAATATCCGAGAAAATTGTTCAGATCGGTTAACTATAACATATAGCTGCCATACAAACTGAACGATCGGAATCCAGTTCTTGTATGGAAAACTTTCACATTTGGCAAGATATATTCACGAAATTTGGTATATAATATTTTCTAAGGCAACAATGTAATATCCGAAGAAATTGTTCAGATCGGTTAACTATAGCATATAGCTGCCATACAAACTGACCGATCGGAATCAAGTTCTTGTATGGACAACTTTCACATTTGACAAGATATATTCACGAAATTTGGTATATATTATTTTCTAAGGCAACAATGTAATATCCGAAGAAATTGTTCAGATCGGTTAACTATAGCATATAGCTGCCATACAAACTGAACGATCGGAATCAAGTCCTTGTATGGACAACTTTCACATTTGACAAGATATATTCACGAAATTTGGTATAGATTATTTTTTAAGGTAACAATGTAATCTCCGAAGAAATTGTTCAGAACGAGTTACTATAGCATATAGCTTCTATACAAACTGGACACATAGTTACTAACAGAAATGCACCTGTGAAGGGTATTTAGCTTCGGTGCAACCGAAGTTAACGTTTTTTCTTGTTTTATCTATGGTACTCTAGTCTGTGAAAATAGTTGAGCTCTTTTGGGTATGAGAAATAAAGAATAATCAAAAGAATTATTTGCTCATTGAACATATGTATAAACATTATACATAGTCATAGTTATAGTCATAAATTTTATTTCAAAGTAGTTAAATATTAGACTTTTTTGGCTGTCTATATGAACGCCTACACCGAGTTTAATTAAGTCTTTAGTGTAGACACCATTAAAAGGCTGCACGGCCGACACAAAAGATATATATTTATACGTATAGGCATATGTAGATAATAAAGTACTATGAAAAGTAATAATTATACAGAAATATATATTATTAAATACTAGGGTGGGTCAAAAAAAATTATTGTTTTCTTTGAAAGCTCTGAAAAATTGTTAGTAAGTTTTTTCTTTTGAGTTTTATAGTTCAATGAAAACAAAAAACTAATTTTAAACTGCGAAATATTTTAGAAAATTTTCTCTACAAGAATTGCCCATATAATTTTTCTATTAAGTTAAGCGTTTACGAGATATTCATCGTCTAAAAGCAACAAAAAAAATTAATGAAATTAAAAAAAAAAATTAAAAAATAAAAATCAAATTTTCCACAAAACTATATGTTTTCCTATTCGCAATAATTATACCCTGAACAGGGTATATTAACTTTGTCACGACGTTTGTAACACCCAGAAGGAAGCGTCGGAGACCCTATAAAGTATATATATAAATGATCAGGATGTTGAGCTGAGTCGATTTAGCCATGTCCGTCTGTCTGTCCGTCTGTCCGTCTGTCCGTCTGTCCGTCTGTCTGTATATATACGAACTAGTCCCTCAGTTTTTAAGATATCCTTTTGAAATTTTGCAAACGTCATTTTCTCTTCAAGAAGCTGCTCATTTGTCGGAACGGCCGATATCGGACCACTATAGCATATAGCTGCCATATAAACTGAACAATCGGAATCAAGTTCTCATATGGAAAACTTTCGCATTTGACAATGTATCATCACCAAATTTGGTATGGATTATTTTCTAGGGAAAAAATGTAATATCCGAGAAAATTGTTCAGATCGGTTAACTATAACATATAGCTGCCATACAAACTGAACGATCGGAATCCAGTTCTTGTATGGAAAACTTTCACATTTGACAAGATATATTCACGAAATTTGGTATATAATATTTTCTAAGGCAAAAATGTAGTCTCCGAAGAAATTGTTCAGATCGGATAACTATAGCATATAGCTGCCATACAAACTGAACGATCGGAATCCAGTTCTTGTATGGAAAACTTTCACATTTGACAAGATATATTCACGAAATTTGGTATATATTATTTTCTAAGGCAACAATGTAATATCCGAAGAAATTGTTCAGATCGGTTAACTATAGCATATAGCTGCCATACAAACTGAACGATCGGAATCAAGTTCTTGTATGGAAAACTTTCACATTTGACAAGATATATTCACGAAATTTGGTATATATTATTTTCTAAGGCAACAATGTAATCTCCGAAGAAATTGTTCAGAACGAGTTACTATAGCATATAGCTTCTATACAAACTGGACACATAGTTACTAACAGAAATGCACCTGTGAAGGGTATTTAGCTTCGGTGCAACCGAAGTTAACGTTTTTTCTTGTTTTTCTTTTGTGACAATCACAATTTTACTGATAATATCTCTTAAACGGTTAGGTTTACGAAAAAATCGTAGAAGACCATTTTTTTAAGTATTCAATTTTCTATAAAAAACCATAAAATGAAATATTTTTTTCATGCAGTTGAAAGCGAGTTAACAATTGCTGATCTAAATAGAAAAACCCGTTAAGGCGGAAGCTACAATTAAGAGTTCATACTGAAAGAGGCCTTCTTAGAACTATCTACTAACCACTTTTTCAGAGTACCAATCCAAACATGTTTTTTTTTACCCACCCTAATGCATACTCTCCACAAAGCCAAACGTTTGCCTGATAGCAACAAATTTTATGAGGGAACATATAATAACTATTTAATAACAATGCGTGGATTTTCTATTTCCGAAGACATGGTAAATCTATGCAAAATTTATACTCCTACTGGACGCGACTTTTTACCAAATTCTTTACAATATTGCTGACTGAGCACCAACTAACTAATTAATGACTTGTGTTTGTCGAATTTGGCATACGAAATAGTTTCAGGCTCGACGAAGTTGTTAAGCTGGTTTTTTCACTTGAGTGCCTTAATGAAATTCTTGCGGTGGCAGTTTGTATAGAACGTCGACCAAAAGCAGCATCTATCAGAGCACCATAAAAGTGATAGCAACAAAAGAGTGTATATATGTATAGCTGTATGTGCTCGCCGGTGCCTTGGCAGCACCATTAGTGGGTGCTTATAAGCATACAAACATCGGAAAACTGTGCTTAAGACGTTTTAATTACACACAGGCCAACTGCTGACAGCCGAAAAGAAAAAAGTGGAAGGCTTGTAGGCGTTCCGGACATTAGCGGCTGGCGAATTTTTGGCGTTTTTGACGCTTGCTATTATTTAACATTTGATCCGCTTTAAATGCCAAGCCAAATTGGACGGAATTTATGTAAGATTAAATGCTGGCATAGAAGTCTGTGTGAATATATAACCATAATTGGCGTCTCCATATATTTCTTGGCGCTCTCAGCGTCGGTTACCATTAAAATATGTGCTCGCTTTAAATTAAATTTATATGCATAGTAAATATATACATATGTAGAGTTATATATAGATTTGCATATGTATAGTATGTACCAGTGAAACGAATCCATATACATACATATGCACAAGTTATAAACAATAATAATTTCTACCATAAATCAACATTAGCCAGCACTAATTAGCGGTTGTTGCTTTTAATATGATTACTAATTTGCATTCAAGTAGTTCGACATTTGAGCGCTCGCTGACTGGCGGTTCGGACACTAATCTGCCGATTAATCCCGCTGCAGCAGTGTCTTTCACTCAATAATTAGCAGCTTTGCGCTTCAAAATGACAAGGTTTTCACAAAATTATATATCTTTAAAAATGAAAAAAGTAAAAAAATGATATTAAACATTCGATGGAGTCAGAAACCGAATGCTTTGTAAGGCATAAACTCGACAAAGTAGCTTGCTTGTAAAGTTATTAATTTATGCAAAAAAGACAAATGACTTGCCGTCTGTTTTGGTCTCACTCACTTTGTGTGGCATAAATTAAATTTATAATATACTGAGTTGATAAAGCAATTATTAGTATTTCGGCATAAAAGACGATTTTCATTTAAGCATTTGACTTCATGTAACTAACACCTGGTGGTTGTTATCAGGCCTCTAATTACTGTGGAAAATATATGTGCTTGATCGTTCACGTGACCGAAGTGAAGTCTGATGGTAAATATATTTAGTTACGGCTGAAAAAAGTATAATCGATAGCTTGGCTAACAGAGGCATATCTAAATACTTAATTGCAGCGAAGAACGAGTATCTTTCTTACTAAAAGCATCAAAATATTGGGTAGTCATAAAATCGTTTCTTATTTTGTCAATAGATGTCATTGCAGTCTTAATCTTCAGTGCTAGCAATCGCATTGTGTCACACCATATAGTGTTGGAAAGGTGAGACTTTAAGCTTCATTTAACAAAAAAAAAAATAAGTTCGGGGAAGATAAAAAAAGTTACAGCTGTGAAAAAATAAATAATGAAAATAATGAAGAAATTCGCGATATTTTGTATAAAAAGGGAAGAATGCCACGCAAGCCACCAATGAAACAATTATTCTTAGCGGCAGTCACATGTAGCAGCTCTGCTTTTTCAGGGATCTCTGCTGAAGCTCGCTGTTCCCAATTATATTTTTCTACAGTTCAATCAGCGTTGTTGTCCTTCAAACTAATTCTACGAATTAT
>CM050323.1:58498243-58526288 GCA_027475135.1 Bactrocera correcta | reverse complement strand
TTATAAATTTAATTTATGCCAGACAAAATTAGTGAGCCCAAAAACAGACGGCAAGTCATTTGTCTTTTTTGCATAAATTAATAACTTTACAAGCAAGCTACTTTGTCGAGTTTATGCCTTACAAAGCACTCGGGTTTTGACTCCATCGAATGTTTAATATTATTTTTTTAATTTTTTAATTTTTAAAGATATATAATTTTGTGAAAACCTTGTCATTTTCAAGCGTAAAGCTGCTAATTATTGAGTGAAAGATACTGCGGCAGCGGGATTAGTCGGCAGATTAGTGTCCGAACCGCCAGTCTCCGAGCGAACAAATGTCGAACTACTTGAATGCAAATTAATAATCATATTAAAAGCAACAACCGCTAATTAGCGCTGGCTAATGTTGATTTATGGTAGAAATTATTATTGTTTATAACTTGTGTGCATATATGGATTCGTTTCACTCGCACATACATATGCAAATCTATATATGTATACATATGTATGTAGATATGTATATTTACTAAATAAATTTAATATAAAGCGAGCACATATTTTAATGGTAATCGACGCTGAGAGCGCCAAGAAATATATGGAGACGCCAATTATGGTTATATATTCACACAGACGTCTATGCCTCGATATAATCTTACATAAATTCCGTCCAATTTGGCTTGGCATTTAAAGCGGATCAAATGTTAAATAATAGCAAGCGTCAAAAACGCCAAAAATTCGCCAGCCGCTAATGTCCGGAACGCCTACAAGCCTTCCACTTTTTTTTTGTGGCTGTCAGCAGTTGGCTTGTGTGTAATTAAAACGTCTTAAGCACAGTTTTCCGATGCTTGTATGCTTATAAGCACCCACTAATGGTGCTGCCAAGGCACCGGCGTGCACATACAGCTTAAATTATACACTCTTTTGTTGCTATCACTTTTATGGTGCTCTGATAGACGCTGCTTTTGGTCGACGTTCTATACAAACTGCCACCGCAAGAATTTCATTAAGGCGCTCAAGCGAAAAAACCAGCTTAACAACTTCGTCGAGTCTGAAACTATTTCGTATGCCAAATTCGACAAACACAAGTCATTAATTAGTTAGTTGGTGCTCAGTCAGCAATATTGTAAAGAATTTGGTAAAAAGTCGCGTCTAATAGGAGTATAAATTTTGCATAGATTTACCATGTCTTCAGAAATAGAAAATCCACGCATTGTTATTAAATAGTTATTACAATATATGTTCCCTCATAAAATTTGTTGCTATCAGGCAAACGCTTGGCTTTGTTGAGAGTATACATTAGGGTGGGTCAAAAAAAAAAACATGTCTGGATTGGTACTCTGAAAAATTGGTTAGGAGATACTTCTAAGAAGGCCTCTTTCAGTATGAACTCTTAATTTGTAGCTTCCGCCTTAACGGTTTTTTCTATTTAGATCAGCAATTGTTAACTCGCTTTCAACTGCATGAAAAAAATATTTTAAAATAAATTTATGGTTGCTTTAAAAAATGGTCTCCTACGATTTTTTCGTAAGCCTAACTGTGTAAGAAATATTATCAGTAAAATTGTGATTGTCACCAAAAAAAATATTGTAAATAGGAAAACATACAGTTTTGTGGAAAATTTACTGTTCTTCAAAATAGTCAATTAGTTTTGATTTTTATTTTTAAAATTTTTTTTTAATTTCATTAATTTTTTTGTTGCTTTTGGACGATGAATATCTCGTAAACGCTTAACTTAATAGAAAAATTATATAAACAATTCTTGTAGAGAAAATTTTCTAAAATACTTCGCAATTTAAAATTAGTTTTTTTTTTTCATTGAACTATAAAACTCAAAAGAAAAAACTTACCAACCAATTTTTTAGAGCTTTCGAAAAAACAATAAATTTTTTGACCCACCCTAGTATTTAATAATATATATTTCTGTATAATTATTAGTTTTCATAGTAGTTTATTATCTACATATGCCCATACGTATAAATACATATCTTTTGTGTCGGCCGTGCAGTCTTTTAATGGTGTCTACACTAAATACTTAATTATACGCGGTGTAGGCGTTCGTATAGACAGCCAAAGAAGTCTAATATTTAACTGCTTTGAAATAAAATGTATGACTATGACTATGTATAATGAATATATGTACATATGTTCATATGAGAAAATAATTCTTCTGATTATTCTTAATTTCTCAAAACCGAAAGAGCTCAACTATCTTCATAGACTAGCGTACCATAGATAATTTTAGAAAAAAAAAAAAAAAAAATAGGTTGAAACTCTTTGGAAACGAAAAAAAAAGTTACGAAAATGAAAGCAAAAAAAATTACGGGCGATCTAAGGTCGAGAAGAGGAAAGAGAGGCGTTTGGTTGTATATAAAAATCTTAAAAGGTCTAAAAACGATTTATCTCAATTTGCCACAAAACTAAGAGTTCTATTGAAAAAAGTTTAATGAAGTTGTGGTAACACGCTTTTTACATAACCTAAAAATTTTTTATGAAAAACTCAAACAAGCCAATTTTGGGTTATTTACTTATATCTTGTACAACATTTCTATCTAATCTGTTTAACTCTATCAGTGTATCAGTCTATAATTCGATTCATTAATATATTAGCAGAGAACTTCAAAGATTATCATACTGCTTGATGTCCTCTGATATTACTTGGGTTTTCTTATGCAACAATATACAATTTTCTGTTTTATTATGTCTTTAAAGATATATTTAAATGTTGCACCTCTTCCCTCAGCTCAACTCCTCTCCTGTCTGCTAACTGCAATATTCACCTCTTCCTTCCTCTTGCATTGCAATGCAATTTTTGGCATGTTTACTTTCGTTCAAGCCACACACACAACGAGATTTTAGCAAGCAACAGGTGTCGCAACTTCTTGTTGTTGCTTCAAACATAATACAACTTGTTGCATGTTCGTTACAAACCACGAATCTTTATTGCAGTCGGTTTCTTGGAGTGTGTTGGGGATATTGGAGCGAAATTAGACAGTGTTGCATTTTTATAAAATTCAGGGAATTAAAAAAAAACTTAAATGAACGCGGGAATAAACAAGTTACTCATATATGAAAAATTCATTAGCGAGCATAAGAAGCAACTGCGCTAAATTTAGTTATAACTATACATTGCATAATTCTTATTTAGGACTTGAGTAGTTTGCTGGAACATATCGGAAAGAAATAAATTTAATAACTGAAAAGAATATTTGAAATTCATGGAAATAATAGCGGTATCGTTTTATCAAACTCTATTGACCCTAAAATTGTATTAAATGCGAGCTTTTCCTGCATTAAACATAATCAGATCCACTTGTATTTCGAACTTTTTTTCACTGAATTTTTTCTGTCGTGGAGAATATATGCTGATTTGGACCAGCTTCTTGCTGGCTCATAAAATAAAAAATATATAACAGCAGCGAATAGAAAAAACTAACCGAATGAATGAAAATATTACTTTATACATATACAAAAGCACCCAGGTTTCCCTCCTTAAGGAACACTTCTACTATCACAGCCTAAAAATCGTGTCTGTTTGCGAATTAAAAACATCGTGAAATAAAATAAGATTGTTTTTGAGTTATACGAGATCTCCAACTGCCGAGCTCAAAATAAGGTTCTCCACTGCTGCACTGATTCAAACCTTCTCCGTGGTTGAAACCTAAAATTGAAAAATTATCAATTTAAAAAAGTTTAAAATTGGCAAAATGGAAGCGTTTCCAAAAAAAGTTGAATTTTGCCTCAAATTTGTGTCGGTTTTGGCCTGCCAAATAGGTCATTGTGATATTAACTATGAAAATCTAAAGTAATTTTACAATTTGGTTTTTCAAATATATTTTCTAAAAAAAATTGTTTAATTGAACAAATAAGGTCATAAAATCTCGCTTTTCATTGAATATTACCTGACCTTAAAGTAAAAGCCTCCAATTACTTGAATGCTAAGAAAAAATCCTGTTTTCGAAGCAACTCCCATTCAATGCAAAGTGGAAGCATTTCCAGTTGATACAAACAACCTACATTTCCCTATCATATTCTGAACAAATGAAGCACAAAGCAACAAGAAATGAGAACCAGCAAAGGGGAAAGGGCCCTTTTATGTATGGGGGAAATGAATACCCACTCCAAAGCGGCAACACTGCCATCACACTCATGCTCCCAGCAACACTCACGCACTCATGTTCGCTCCACCACAGCGGGAGCGCGAGAGCGCCAACCTAGTGCCGTTGAGTGCCATCTGATTTTATTCGTGAAAGTGGAGTCAGTTGAGTAGCACGTGTGTTTCAGTGGCGCGCGCGCGTTTTAACGAAGTCAACCGGCTAAAAATGGCAAAAAGGTGCACATAAGTGGTTGTGGATAAATGACAAGACAAAGTGATCGTTTCGCTGATAAGAAATTGTGTATGATTTAAACGAATAAAAAACATACAAAAAAACAAAAATAAATTAAATTACAAAAATTAAATTTGTTTACAAAAGTGAAAAATTCAGCAAGTGCATGTGTGTGCCTGAATTAAGCAGCGGACTCGGTGGAAGTGACAAGCGAGCAAAAGGTGCTGACTTGTAGGTTCTCGCGTTCGGCACAACAACAAAGCGTGCAAAGCGGTGCAGCGTAATAAACAAATTGAGCTGATAGCTGCTTGAATAACAACAACAACAAAACGACTGTGCAAAGTAATTCATAGACGCTGATGGGCTGCTAATTGAAAGTGATAAAATCGGTGTAAAATATGACAGAAAGTCGCATAAAATTGTAATTTCGTATAAATCAAAAGCAACTTGTGTGTGTATGTGCGTTGTTTTTAATTGCTTAGCGGTCGTACGCCAAGGTGAAAAATATTAAAGTGGCTTAGAAATTCAGTAAAGTGATTTGAGAGATATTTTTGATTGGTGGACTAGTGTTGGTGAACATTCCCCGACAGCAACATTTTGCAACAAAGCGTTTGTGTTGCCGTGTAAAGTGCTCGTTCAGTAAGCAGCTGCAAAATTGCTAACCCTCAAAAGCAACAACAACAACAATTCGAGGTAAATATTTCTACAGACCAATTTTGTAATACTCAAACTGGATCATTGGCTCTTGGCCCACATGCCAACCAAATTGCTTTCATACATAATTAAATGCCTTAATTAATGTGACTAATTATAACATAAAAATGTAAATGTAAACAAAAAGAATTGTAGTGCAACAACAACAATCTGTGTGTGCTTGCTGCATATAAATTTATGGCCGTGAGCATGTCTAGAGGCCCCTAATATCAGCAAATCGGCCGTGTTTGCTCACGTGCATTGAAGCGTCACCGGCGCAGTCCACTGCTCTGCCGTGGTGGGCTACTTGTAGCTATCTTTAGGCGTTTTACCTTTTAACCAGCGCGACTGTGTCTCGAGCCATCTTTTAGCCAGGGCTTAAAAGCGCGCGTGCTGTCGGTTATACGTTCTGACGCTGCTGTCGAGGCCGTTGGCCGCTTTTGAATTGTGATTTGCTTTGATTTTCGGATTTTTGTTTTTCTCGACATAGTTCTTGCGCCTTGAGTTTCGTTTTTAATGCTTTACTTTTCATTGCAAATTACTCCATTTTCGCTTCCTCTAACAACACACCGCAGCGGCTCGCCAAATTATTGCGCTTGTTTGGTACAAAATTAGTCAGCCAATTAGTTTTTGCTGCTTAGAATGGGTTGCGTGAAAAGTAAAATGCGCGCCGTGATTTATTACAAAAAAACATGGTTTATATTTTAGACATATGTATGTCTATGTATGTAAAAGTGATTTTGTGGTTTGCGCATAAAACTCATGGCACGATTACGGTTTTTCCGGCGCCGCGATTTTATGGTACTAATGGATAGAGGAGGTCCTCAGGATTAAAAAATGTATACACATATACCGTCCTCAGAGTCATAGTTTCCGAGTTATTTCACTTTAAAGTTCCACAATTTTACATGCAAGTTAGTCCTATTTTGTTTTGTTTTGTTTTTCTTCACATGTCATTACAAGTACCAGTGTTGCCACATATTGTGTTTTAAAAAAACTATGAAAATTATTTCTATTTAACATTTATAAAGAAAATGGTACAAATGGTTTTTGTATCTTATGTTAATTAATAAATAAAAATAAAAAATAACATTCCTTTGTGTCGAACTACTTTCTGCACTGGCGGCCTTCGGCCGCGCTTCAAAAAAATAACCCTCATCGATCGAACACCGGGGTGTTCATAGTTTCTTTGTGTCGAACTACTTTCTGCACTGGCGGCCTTCGGCCGCGCTTCAAAAAAAATAACCCTCATCGATCGAACACCGGGGTTTTCACAGTTCCTTTGTGTCGAACTACTTTCTGCACTGGCGGCCTTCGGCCGCGCTTCAAAAAAAATAACCCTCATCGATCGAACACCGGGGTATTCACAGTTCCTTTGTGTTGAAATAATTTCTGCACTGATTCTTATTCAATTATTTTACATATATACATTTTAATTGTCAATATGAATATATCATATAAATATATGAAACACATTTTTGATTATATTTTCAGGACACAAAGTATGGCAACACTGCTATTTGTCATAAATGTAAACACGCAAATCAATTGAAACTTTGAATGTGCAAAATAATTTTTAAAGTATATTTATTTTTTTAAGAAATATACTATTAGTGTAAATTTTTGATAAATACGAATGTGTACAGTGTAATTAAATATATATTAATTAAAAAATATGTGAAAAGTGGGTTAAACATAGTGAAATAACGAGCATTGTTTTTACAAATTTTTGAACTTTAAAGTGAAATATCTCGAAAACTATGGGTCTGAGGACCGTATATGTGTATACATTTTTTAATGCTGAGGACCTCCTCTATCCATCCGTACCATCAAATCGCGGCGCCGGAAAAATCGTAATATTGCCAAACTCATGAAGCTGAGTGGAAGCTTTTGAATTTTTAAAGAACTAGGCGGCTTAAGCTCAAGTACCAGTCTACATGCTATACATACTTATGCTTATAGAATACAGATATAAGTATGTATGTAGATACATATATAGTTCACATATACCCATTGCGATTTTTTTACTGTCCGTCATGGGAAAAATAGTACCATCGAAATAGGGTTCCCCACAGCGCAAAAGCATTAAGTATTTAGAACTTTAAGCAAAATAAAGTGCATAAAATAAAAAAATATTACTTGGTTTTTTGCTTGGCCTTAAATAATAACCCATTCCAAATTTCTTGAAGATAGCTCGTAAAATAAGTAAGATTTCTCTAAAAGAACTTGATGTTTATCGATCTCTTTGTATGGGAGCCATATGCTATATTAGTCCAATATCAGTGAGAAAGTGACATGTGCGAAATTTCAGATCGATATCTAAATCCGGAGGGACTAGTATCGCTGAACAAAATTTTATTCGAAAATTTCTTCTTGGAACTTTTCGAGAGTCCATAGAGCGAAGTGATGTCGCTTGGAGAGGTCGAGCAGCTTCATTTCTTGCACAAGCTACATTTTTTTACGCTTTTAATTTAAGATGTCGACTTAAAATGCGCCCAGTCGTTCCATACGTCAGTCCGAGTTGCTGCGAACGGCGCCGAATCGACTACAGGTCTCCAGGGTCTTCGTGTATACTCTCAGTTACAGCTGCTATACTTTCTTCGCAAAGGTTAGTAATTGTAAAGAGTTTGCATAAATATTCGAAAGAGTGTTTAATGTGTATATCTTTCGTTAAACTCTTACTTGCATAACTATTTTATTTTTTTAATTTAAAAACCTAGCATCACGAAAACGACTTTCGAATTGAGTCATTCATACAAATTAAATTTAAAAAATACAGTTGAATTTCCATAATTCGAACTTCTTTACCTGGAAGTGCTTTATGAAACGAGCTCTTCAACTGGCAATAGAACCCCAAGTTCATACAAATTTAATTCCATAACTCGTCTCTTAACTCGTAAGTCTCTTTTACCAGAAGATTTTCTGTGGATTATGGTGATTCGAGTTAGCGAAGTTCAACTGTATATAGTATATTTTGCCATAAACCAGTTATAACCTAAATCATCTTATTGGAAATTCGAGATTTTCCAGTCGATATTGAGTACCCATTTTGAAAAGAAACCGATGCCTATTGTATGTGGTCGAGAAAGTGCAGATCGATGCGTTGAGAAATTTTCTTGATTAGAAAAATGTTGAAACTATTGTCGACTTTTCAAACTTATATTTTTTCATTGAATTTTTTTTTTTAATTTTAATTTTTTTTATGTAATTTGTTTCTATTAAGACTGCAGATCCATTATCATATATGTACATATTTCCTAGTGAAATAGTCGACTTAGTCATTTTGCCTTGACATGGAACTGTCATTCATTCCGTCCGGTCCGGTTAACTATGTCTCAAGTGATTTCCGTATTTTCCATATATTATATTTATATCTAGGAATATGTGTGAGTAAATAAGTTTCCAAATAGCAGATACTTCTTGTGTGAATCAGCAACTGGTGCCAAGAATTCGCTATTTGATTTTTGCTGGAAATTCAATCAATCAGCTTGTTTGTTATTTTCATTATTGACACTGAATCAGTTTCTAACAAATATTTATTTGTGAATTTTTCATCAATTCATATTCGCATGCAAGAGTTCTTATCTACCCTTTATTAACTATTTTTCGACAAATGACTGTAAAGCTGTCGCAAAAAGTCAAACTTGCAGACGCCACAGCGCATAAATAATTTAGTCAATTCGCATTTAGTATAGACTTTGCAAACACCGACATGTGTCATATCCAATGATAACTCAGCGCACTCATCGCTTTATCGACTAACTCTCATATATTCAATATTATTTGCACAAAAAAGCGAGGCGAAACCGTCAGGTGCCAAAAATGTATGGACTCATAAATAGCTATTGTGCAAATAAAGGATCATTTGCAATAGATAATGGAGCTAGCTATTTATGTAGGTATTTACTTTATAGATCATAAATAAGAATTTGTGCAAATGCCACAAAATTTGCCAGCTAGAGTGCTAACAGTAGATAAAGCCAGCAAGCTATCAACTCTTTTCAGCCCTAAAGCCAAATTTAACTACATATCGTCATTTAAAATGCAAAACAAATTATCTTCAGAAAAAAATGCAAATCGTTTTCAGATATATTAATAAATAAGTAACCATTTTATAACCAAAACTTTAACTGTATGATAACCAATAAGTAACCATTTTATAACCAAAACTCAAATTTTGTTTCACTATGAGTATATGATAACCAATAAGTAACCATTTTACAACCAAAACTTTAACTGTATGATAACCAATATATAATCATTTTATATTTGTTTTAATATTAGTGGTTCCTATTATATCCGGTTTCCTTCGGCTGTAAACTTATGAAAAGTGAGTTTACGTTATTTTGCATTTTTGGGTACTAAACATACACCCAAATAAATGTATATTTTTTATAAATTTTTTCGAGATTAAAGTGACGAAAAGCATGTCTACTTGCAACAAGTGCAACATATGCTCCACTAATTTCGCACAAGCTTCAAGGCGGACTAATACATATGTACATACATGCAAATTTACACTTTTCTACCAACTACAGTGTAAGTGTAACCACATGTCTGCATGCCAACGTAGGCGTTGAGCAAGTCTATGTACATATGTATGTATGTATGTTTGTGTGTACGCACAAGTATTATATTTTTGTCCATATAACTAAATATGGGCTTAAGAAACTTTTATTTTCGAACACAACATGCTTGTGAACTCAAGTGACCAGCTGTTGGTCAAATGCTACTGGTTATACTTTGTACGCACATACATACACTGATATACATATTTGTACAAGTACATGGCTATTTAGTTGCTCAAATTCTTTGCTTGATTGCTTTTCATTCGCTTCAATTCACATTTAATGCTGTTATTGCTCGCAATTAAGCGAATTTACCGTAAATGTCGGCTACGCGCTGACTTTAATTTAAAGCCACTTGAAGACATTTTAAGCAGCGCACAGCTAAACTACTCTTAACACACATATGCGTGCGTGTATGCATGTTCGTATGTGTGTATATATGCATGTATGTACGTGTGTTTGCATGTGTGTTGATACTCATCCATCGACATTGTAATTAAATTGCGCCACTTTTACTGTCAACAGCGAGCAGTTGATGAGCTATCAACGCACTAATGTAGTACATACATCCATACATTAATATATAGTGTGGTACGAATATACGTATGTATGTATATAAATATGGGTAGTTACGCATTTTTTTGAAAGTTTAAAAAGTTGTAATTGTAAAATATTACCCGCTGCACTTGTGCCGTGAAATTTTTAGAAATTTTTGAAGAAATTTTCAACTTCCAATTCTTACATCAAATTAATTTATAAGCTTTTTGCTACATTTTGTCGAAGAAGTATTGCATTTGCTTTAAAAACTCCGTAGTTATGGTTGAAAGTGGGCGGAGGTACGTTTTTGTAGTTTTCATATTTTGCATGTTGTTTAATAATTTTTATAGAAATATTTTTTTGTGCAAATAAATTTGTTATTGCGCAAGCGTTTAGCTTTCAAGTGCCACAAGTTTCATGACAATATTCGCAGATTTGTCGATTTCGTAGCAATTTGTAGGGAATGTTGCTATTTAGCCATACTTTGATTTTCGCTATTTTTACAAAAACTAATTTTCAAAATTATTTTTACTATAAACATGCTAATGTATATTCATTTTAAAGCATTGCCAAATTGACATATTCAAGTCACAAAATTTCGGCCACTTTTATATATTTGTACTTTATATAATTTGTCCGCTTTTGGGAGGTGTCCAACTTTAAGGTTCTTAATATACCCTAAGTTTGCCACAAAGCTTGTAATATCCAAAAGGAAACGTTGGAGACCTTATAAATTATATAGTACAATGTAATTCCTTACAACCAGTCCTTATAACCGGACTTAACCCATAATCGAACGCCTCCCATAACCGGACAAATGAACACAAAGTTTTCATTAATATTTTCATACAAAACCAATTCCTATCACCAGACATGAAAATGTTTCAATAACCAGACACGGACAAGAGTTTGGTAATATTTCGTTCAAATTATCTCCATTAACCGGACAAGATATCATAAAATGTGTAAAGGAAATTGTGTACAATTTGCAGGTCCGGATGTTTTTAAATTCTTATTAATGCAATATGTGGAGTCTTTTAAGAACAATGCGCAAAATGGTCTCGGCAAAGAAATTGATTTGAGCTGCCCCGGTCTGGCTTGCAGATTAATATTTATTCACTTCTGCATGACACTGGCTGGAATTTTTTTGGTTCGATATAGTTCTGAGTAACAGCATCTGACTCTAAAAATACATTTGAAGCACAGGTTTTTGCCGCGCTTTCATATGCGGACATCTCTCTTAGCCGGACTAAAACATGGTGTGTGTGACCGGTTATGAGGAATTTCACTGTATGTATGTATATAGCTGAATTTATGTATTTAGCTGAAGTAGTCCCCCAGTTTTCAGATATCTCACTGAAAGTTTGCACACGTTCTTTTCGCTCTAAGAAGCTGCTCAGGTGTCGGAACCGCCGATACCGGAGTACTGTTGCTCATAGCTGCCATACAAACTGAACTTTCAAAATCAAGTCTTTGTATGGAAATTTTTTGTATTTCGCGAGATATCGCAACGAAACTCGGCATGAGTTATTATCCAAGACAAATATGTAATCTCAGCAAAATATAATAAGATCGCATCACTATAGCATATAGCTGCCATACGAACTGAACGATCAAAATTAAGCCTTTGTAAGGAAAACTTTTTTATTTGACGAAATATCTTTCTGAAATTTAGCACAAGTTGTTTTGCAAGACAAAAATGTAATATACGAAAAAATTATTCAGATCGGTTCACTATAGCATATAGCTGCCATACGATCTGAACGATCAAAATCAAGTCTTTGAAGGAAAATGTTTTTATTTGACGAGATATCGTCAGAAAAATTTGCGCAGATTATTGCTCAAAGCAATACAACAACATCCAAACAAATTGTGCAGATCGGATCACTATAGCATATGTATGTAGCTGCCATATAAATTGACCAATCAAAGCTGAACGTTTTTAACTTTTTGCATTTACATAATACGTTGAACCCACAAATATATGTTCTAAAAATCAAACACGCTTTATAATTATTCATACTCTATGGTTTTTTTAAATTATGTACATACATATGTATGTATGTACATATGTTGCATTTTATTTGCTGCTTATAATTACTTTAAATAGTGGAACGTGTTCTCCTACGTTCACCGCCGAGCGCTATTATACCATTAGACTAATAGCGCAGTTGCGCCACCGATTAATTGCTCTAAAATTCTAATTAAGTAATATATGAAGCAACAACAACCACACACATACACATGCATATCTATATTTATGCTCACTTGGGCAACATTTATTTATTTGCCGCAGCGAATTTCTGCCAAACTGCTTCATAGCCTACACGCATACACACATACATACATGCAAACAAACGAGTGACTTACCAGCAAAAAATTACTATGTATTTATGTGTAAAAAATTATTAATTTTTGCGCTTGGCAAATTGTCAAGCCAACAGGTGTACAGCGCACCGCCACACACGGCCACTTTAACGCGGCCCGCACCGCCACTGACACTCTGACTGACTGGCTGCGCCGCAATGATTATTGTCTTTAGTTTTCAGTTTTCTTTTATTCGCGTCAATATTTGCGTTCGCCATTCTTGCGCGCTTGCTGTGCTTATATACATACATACATACATACATACTTACATACTTACATACTTGTAGGTGTGTGTGCTTGTGTGTGGCTGTTCTTTTGCACACTTTGTTGTTGTGCAAATTTGCCACCAAAGTGTTGGTGTCAAAGTGCCCGACGACGGCTGCGGCGAATGACTTTGTAACTTTTGTATTTACTCACATACACACACACACACACGCTTACATCTACCTGTGTATAATTTTAGCCACAAAGCCAGCGAGTTTTCATGCAGTTTTTGCTGTTTTTTTCTGCAGCGCGCAGCTTTTTGCCGTGTCTATATTTTATAAGCGGTTTCTTGCTGACTGCTGCACTTGTCGTTCACATATTTGTCAGCTTTAGTGACAATTAAGTGTTATACATATACACAGCTGAGCTATACATTATATATATTATATATATATTTATACAAGTATCAAGTCAACTCTGCTTAAATGAGTTTTATCGCACATCTGTGTGCGTGTGTGTAGTTGCTTGGCGGCTGGCGGTCCGTCTTTCGCCTTTTCCGTCTGTCTTCGCCAAGCCAGCCACTTGCGTCGGCATAACCTTGTACGATTTTAATGACATTAGATCGCTCAGTTGCGATTATTGAAGTTTATGGTCTCGCCACTTAATTCATTCACTCATTTAAGTGTCCATTCATTTTTTGATTAGTGTTATATAGTTCGCAGATTTCATTTATATTTATTATTATCATTTTATAAGGCCCTTTTGCTTTTCGCTACTATTGCCGCTGCCTGTTTATGCCGCTTTTGTTTCGTATGAAAATAATTACATTTAAATATTATTTATATATATTTTTTTATTCTGTGTACATATACGTATATGTATATTTACATCTATGTACATATGTATCTCTCTTTTATCGCAGCATGCAACAATTAAAAATAATACAAAAAACCTTAATTTCAAAGCGATTAAATTTAGTCTTTATATATTATTTAATGCTCGTGCTGCGGCTTATTTCCGCTATTCGCATGAGAGCAGTTGGAAAGCCGATAAAATCGATTCATTCATGACAGAATATTATAGGCGGCTTTGGCGACATTGTTGCTATTTGTTGCATGTATGTATGTAGTACATATGTATACCACATATGAATGTGCATATCGTCACCTAAAATGCAAAACAACGTATCATCATCAGATATAATAACCGATATATAAACATTTTGTAACCAAAAATCAAATTTTGTTTCAATAAGTGTAACATATCTTTAAAAAAAAAAGAAATAAAAATTTAAAATCGTTTTCAAATATAATAACCAATATATAACCAGTTATATGAGTACATGATAACCAATATATAACCAAAACTCAATTTTTTTAAATTTTGTGTTGTTTCTTTCGCATCGTTTTTCCTTCACCTGTAAGCTTATGAAAAGTGAGGTTACCTTATTTTACATATTAAATTACGATGTATCCTATTATCAGCAAAAAATAGTAAGACTTTGTTCATAATTTTGAAATTCTTAATTTATTCATCAAAATCTACATTGTCCCCCTCAAAGTAGTACTCCTTAGCCACGAAATGCTTGTGATAACGTTTTTTCCAATCCTCGAAACAGTTGTTAAAGTCAATTTCCGGAATAACTTTCAACAAGCTTAGTGATTTTCATGTCTTCAATTGACTAAAAAAGACTTTCCCAGGAGCGGACGTTTGAGTTTGCTGAGTAGTCAGCCATCACATGGAACTAAATTATGAATACGGTGGTTGCAGCACGATATTGGTTGAAAATTTGGCGAAAGACTCAAGAAGAATCTATGCAGTATGATTCGGTGCCTTATCGCAGTTCAAAAATCAAAAGTTGTCGGTCCATAATGCTAGCCTCTTTTTCCGAAAAGCTCCGTGCAAACGACGGCTGGCACGCAAATAGTGTTCCTTGTTGACAAATTGGCTGGTATTTAGGCATTCGGAGTGCACTATAGCTCGATAATCAAAGAAAACTCTCAACATAAACCAATTTTTGACCTTTTTTAAAGTGGTTTTTCGGCTTTGGCTCACCTTTACCACGATATTCGGACGACTTATCGTAAGTTTCCGTGTCGTAAGCATAGATCCAAGATTTATCCCCCGTAGTAATACGCTTCATGACATCCTGCTAGCCGGAAAGCATTGTTTCAGAGACATTAACGCGTCGCTGTTTTTCGAAAAAACTGAGTGATTTTGGAAGCAATCGTGCTTACATTTGTCTTAAGCTTCCAAATGATCTTACAAAATGGTTTTTACTGATACTTCCGATATTCTAACGATGTCAGTAAGTTCACTGACTGTTAATCCTCGATTCTCGCCCCCAATACCTTCACTATATTTTATTGACGTGTTGATCGTCTGTTGAGATTGATCATCAGTTGATGTTGGTGGCCGTCCTGGACATGATCGTCCTCATGTTCTCGACCCTCTTTGAATAATTTGTATCATTCAAAAACAATTGCTAACGACTAACAATTATTACAGGAGGCCTTTTCCACCATTCTTACCGCTTTGTCACCAAAAATATTATTCCGCACACAAAATCTAATGGAACTTCTTTATTGAATAATTCCACTCAACGTAAAAATCGCCGAATGCACTTTATGTACCTCAGATAGGCAAGCGTAAACTAAACACAAATGATTATTTTGATGTGATATTTGGCACAGAACAAAATTTTGGCATAGAAAAAAATAACATTTCAACGAATGAGCTTTTGCGCGAAATTTAAATAAAAAGACTCCCTATTTTTTGCCCACAGTAATACAGCGAGTAACTTTCAAAACTGAACAAAGAAGTTTTAAATATTTTATTAAATTTTTGTAAATTTTGTAAATACATTTCTTATACCAAAAAGGCTATAAAAATATGTTTATCTTGATTTTGATTGGTCAGTTTGTATGGCAGCTATATGCTATAGTGGGGTGACCTGAACAATTTTTTCGGAGATTGTACCAATACTCAAGAAAGTAATCCGTGCCAAATTGCTTAAAGATATCTCGTAAAATGAGAAAGTTTTCCATACAAAAACTGGATATTAATCGATCTCTTTGTATGACAGCTATATGCTATAGTAGTCCGATTTAAGCAAATCGCTCAGAGATTGTAGCGCTGAGTTGGCAAATAATATATGTTAAATCTTGTGGAAATATCTTATCAAATAAAAAAGTTTTTCTTGAAAGCACTTCATATTGATCCCCGGAGTTTGTATGACAACTATATGCTATATTGGTCCGATATCGGCGATTCCGACAAATGAGCAGCTTTTGAGTGAGAAAGAGACGTGTACAAAATTTCAGACTGATTGCTAAACTGAATTGTCAAATTTTGGTCAAAAATAACCAGTCTAGGACTAGTCCAAAATGCACAAATGCACTTCTAGGCCTCACTGCAGCGTTTATAAATACGTAATAGCATTTTCTTTAATTCCATCAAAAAATTTAAAGAAGCTACAGTAATAAATCTTCACTTGCTGTAAGATCTTTCAAGTAAGAGTCTGTGCCACTTTAACCCAATTTTCGGCTTATCAATTTCTTTGGAAAGCAATTATCAAAACAAAAGCAGTGAGCGATTTTCGTAAACAAAACGACGAAAAAGGCGTATGACTGCAGTCACCCACTTTGGCGCCGCCGCTCTTCTACCGCAACTGCGCTGAAAATCTCGGCGCTTTCCGAGAAACATAATAAAGCTAAATTGAAGGAAAATTATGACAGTCGCCAAGTGGGAGCTGAATGGCAACGAAATGAACAGCATTAAGAACTTGTCACGTGCAGTTAACATGTCATAAGTGAAGCGAAACAACAACAAAACAGCGCGATATGGTAAACTGACAAAAACTAACCAAAAGTCAGCACGTAGAATACAAGTATAATACATATATACAGCAGTATAACCCATAACTTGAACAAACAAATAAAAGCTTGTTGCAGCAACTAAATACTTGTAAACGAAAAGCCCGAAACTAAGAAAGATTATGCTAACTGCAACAACTTCAGCAGAACTTGTCAGAAATCTGTACATAAGCACAAATGTGGCAGATGAGAAATGAAGGTATTGTGCAGACATGACCACCAACACACACACACACACAAAATTAAATAAACAAATCAGCTCGTATGTGTATGTGTGTGTGAGCCCAGTTAATGGGAGCAACCGACAGCAGTATGACAGCTGCCATAAAGAAGAAAGCATTAAAAACACTCGTAAATGATGTGGAGCACACAAAATGTTGCAAGCGAAAGAGTGGCGCTGACTGGTTGCTAGAATCACGGTAGACCATACAGAAGCAGCCATATGTACATACAGCGGCGTGAGTGTGTGTGTTCGTCACTCATTCATGCAGACAAGTGCTTGAGCAATAAATAACATTTAACTAATGCAGGTCAACTAATGGAGAAATAACACTCACACACACAACAACAACCGCAACAATAACAACAAAAAAGTCATAAAAATCTTTAATAAAGAGAAAATGTGCTTAAAAACTTGGTTTTGCCACAGAAAACATCATCAAATCGCCAGAAATTGGGATGCAACGAATTTGCATGAAATCTCGTTGTGTGGCACAAAACCAAAGACGTTTATGCAATCATAAAATAGTTGCATGATAATAGAAAAATGCATGCACGAAGATATAGCTCAAAACATGTGAGATAATCATAACTGTATTGGGATTTATGGGAGAACAACTGTTGAAGGTAAAATCCTCAATCTTCTCTTTTAAGGGAAAATGAAGATAAAGAAAGAAAATACAAAGAAAAGCCATTAAAATTGTAGCTGCAATAGCGAAGTCTACCAATCCTTGTTTCATTAATAATTTATGATTCATATACAGATGTAAACAAATTTAATGATGGGCCTGGGAAGTTCTACATAGTGACCATAACAACTATCGCTCAGAGAGTTTATATAGCAAAAATGTCTAAGGCGTAGTATATGTACATATATATGTAGTATATTATACAAAATGTTTAGCGTTTACAACAACAACAAAAACACTGCTATATTTAATGTAGCAGTTTCATAAGATAAAAAGCCACCCTGAACTTTCTTTTAGGTTAGGTTAATCTGGTAGGTCAATAAGCCACGCATAGACGAGTTTTGGTCGTTTGCGATACCAGATGGAGTTCACTTGGAGTAGTCATCGTTTAGGATGCTTGCGCTTGACGTGAAATCGGTCTTATTCTTACGAGGGTAGATTTTCATATTTCGGGATTAGCGAGGAAAAAACAAATATGAAAACGATGTTCATTTTCTTTTTTGACATCAAAGGCATTGTCCAAAATTTGTTTCTACTGGACAAACCGAAGTGTCAATCGGGTCCGACAAGACATCGCAGCCAATTGGAAGTTGCATCACGACAATGCCCCGGCTAACACTGCCTTTCTTGCGAACAGCTACCTAACCAAGGCCGGAATCCCAACGCTTCCGTTGTTTCATTGCCTGAAAAGGCCGATGAAAAGCAAGCATTGTGAGGTGACAGAGGGGATCCAAGGAGCATGCACCTCGGCTCTCAAGGCTATTCCGGAGAATGCCTTCCGTGACACCTTCAATGCTTGGAAATCGACGCAGAAGGAGCCTGTTTTGAAAGTTTTTAAAGAAAAGTAACAATTGGTTCTATAAACTTTTTTAAATCGACTCAGTCCTTTTACTTTCCCGATAAACCCTGTATTATTATAATACAAAATATGCTTATTTTGTAAGCTTCAGCGTTTACTTTCCCAAATTGATTAACTAAGATGACAAAAGCAATACACTCGTCTGCTTACAACACCCGCAAATAGCTACGACCGAGCAAATAGAGCGCACAGGTGAATTATTTGATTGAATAGATGATGTCAAGCCAACATAATAATCCACATACATACATACATATGCAGCTTACAATAAAGCACAAATACCAACAGCTGGTTTCTATTACGATTGCTGCTTGCAAGCGCACTGTGACCACAACTGCGGCCGGTTGTAACCCACATACCCGAAAGTATGGCAATATTTCAGACAACAACAACAAGAATCAATTGACCAGGCTCCGTTGATTATCGCTATTATTATGCAAATTGCGCTTACACAGCTGAACAAACTGGGTCGACACCAATTCTAACAATTTCTATCTCTGAAGCCGCCCAGGCACCCACCTTTGTGTGTATGTGTGTGTGTGCTTGGAAGTGTAGTTAATCAAGCGCTCTAGAGCGCATTAAATCACTCGCGATCACACAAATAGCAACAACAAGCAATGGGCCAGCAGAATTAGGTACAACGAGGGTATTTAGGTTGGTTAGTGGGTAGGTTGGTGGTGCGCTCGTTTTGACCAAAAATGCCACTTAACTGATAAGCCGTGAAAAACGTCCACTTCCGAGTCGAATGCCGCGGCCCACTACCTATTTGTACTTTAAACCGACACCCGCTTGCAATTGCAACATGCCAGCAGCGCTGCTGCTCACTGCAGACTGGGAGGTGACTGAATACTCGGTATAATTTCAGTTTCGAAGCTTTTCCCACTTTTTATTAGTGCTTTTTTTTTAAATCAGCTCCGATTTCGTTCCGCATTTTTCCGCTTCACCGGTAGAGTGGCGCATGACATGAATGAAAATCCAGTCATCAGTGGATGTGTGAAGCGGGCTGAGGTGTGGCTGATGGCGCTCGAGCTTTACAAATATTAGCTGACTAATGAAGGCTGCTAAGCCGCGAAAAGTGGAGTAAAACGTGACTGACTTTTCATCCAATTTTCAAACAGATTTTGCCACTTCCTTCGTCATAAAGCGACTGAGCTCTTTTGAATGAGAAATATGGACAGTGCAGCAGGTGATTTGTGGCCAACATTTCGCTCATAATTCACACAATGTTTGCCACGCTTATTCTTGTGATCCGTGAATGAGTTGAGGTTTCTTGCATTTCACCCATTTCGTTTTGTGGCAAGTGCATGGGGACCAATCAGCTGAGGTTTTACCACTAACCACTTTGTACTTATTGCTTAAATGGATTTTTTGTGGAAAAAGCAAAAAAAAAAAAATAAATAAAAGCGCAGCAAAGCTTAGCCGAGCGCTGCTTGGTTGATAGCGGCTGAATGCGTACTAATTTTGTTCAATAATTTTCCTATAACGAATGGTACGCGGGAGCCATTAACAATCAACACGAAAGGTAGTAAACAATGGAAATTAAAAATCTTTGATTTATCATTTAATAATTAAGTCATTTTCACACTTCAAAGGCATCTATCATACACAGGCACCGTGTAGTTCCAATTGATGGCCTCATCCGTGAAATGCTAAGAGCAAATTGGTGTGTGATTAGTGGCTGCCGGCCGACTCGAGGTTCACGCTTTAGCTTACCATATATATTGATGAAATCAACGTGACAATGCCAACGGAGAGCACAGCCGTATTCTTCAGATTTCGACGGTTGTAGTGCTCCTGCCAATCGCCCTCCGGCTGCGGCAAGTCATTCATGGTGCTGCGTAGCCCACCGCCGGCGAAGGGTGTACTTGGCGTCTTGCTGGCGTTGCGTAGCGTCGCTAATGGTATTAAGGGAAGTAGCAAGTTTTAACACATTTTTTTTTTGGAGCCTGACAGCGTACTTACCGCCACGCAGCGCCTTGCTCACTTTCAGCAAATGCTTGGCGAGCATTTTTTGCTTTCGCTTTTAAATTTTGCAAAATTTCTTATGATATGCTGTGGCTTATTTAAAAATATCTGAAAGTATTTATTTTTCGATTTAATATTTTTTATTTAGTTTTTTTTTATTGTAGACTCAGAATGTGCTTCTGCGAATTTTTTTTTAATTATTAAATTTTACTGTGTTTTAAGTAAATTTAATCGATTTTCAGAAGGTAATGTCAAAACCCACTGAGCTCAGAAAAGTTTTTGATTTCAAAGTGGTTTTAGGTTAGGTTTTTCAAAACCTTATTATTTCATGTTTTAGCTTTCGAACTGAATTCTATGTATTTAGCATGTATTCTACGCTAACAATATTCTTTTACTCACTACAAAGTAGTTTACATTGAAAGAGCTAACTTTTCACTTCGTCAGGCAATTTGTCATTTATGGATATGTGTCGGCGGCCGTTGCCTTGTCTAGGTCTCTATTTTCCAGCATAACTGCTTGTGCTAGAACTTTGACTTATGCCATATCTTTTAGGACCTCTTTTGCGTGTTATTTGAGAAGGCCCCTTTCGTTTTGGTTTTGAGTTTTGGCAGAAGTTCAATCTTCGCTGTTCTCCTTGTTTAGCTCAAACTGTCACTGAGGTCTTGAAGTCTAGGGTCTGATTTAATTTTCTTCGACATAGCTGCGTAAGACATGCCACTAGTCTTCGAATTCACCAGAGCATCTGTGGGCTTCAGCTTCCATTTTGGGATCTTTGGTTCTGATTTTTTGGATTCCAGTTTATTTCGTTTGTATTTTACCAGTTGCCGTACAGGTGCCTGTTCTTCCGTGGGAAGGGCATTTTACCACTGCCATTTCCTCTCTTACTCCTCGAAGTCTCTTTATCGTTTTCAAGCTTCCTCCTTGCTTGCGTCGCAATCATAAACCATGGCAAAGTTTGCTACGTGTTTTCCATTTTTTCGCAGGGGTTTGGTTTAGTAGCCCGTCAGAGCCAGCAGGTTATCTGTCCTACGGTGTCCCTCATGGCTTGAAGGATAGGTAGTCTCTTTCCATCCTCAAGCATAGTAACCAGATTTTCAATCTGCTCGCAGAGTTGGTAAAATGCTGGCATATTTCCTCCAATAATAGTTTTCCTTGCCATAGGAGTTACATTTTCCTGCTTCTCTTCGTTTCCTAAAGTTGCCAAATGCTACGCCTGTCAGCTCCAATGTATAAATTTCGAGAATCGTTTCCTGTGGGTTTTAAGCAGAATCTTACTGAGCTTAGAATCTGTTATGTGTTTTGTAAGAATTTTGCAATTTCCGTTTTATTGTTGCTTAATTCACCCGCTCCTGACCTGGAGACAGATGCTGCTCAGTAGCCGCTCAATCTGAGTTTGACGCTCCCGCGATTTTTCTTGGATTGATACTTAGTTATGGGCTGTGTCGGTTTGCCCCATCACAGAGAATTCATCGGGTAGATATAGCCTTTTAAGCTATCCCTTCCATCTCCGCTTTTGTCGGGGACTTCCTATTGGTTATTTGCAGCTAACCTTCATATCTTGAGGCCGTTAAAGTATCCGCCATCTGTTGACCACCACAGTAGCTCAAATACGACCTTTTTTAATAACTTGATTCCAGCGACATCTATTGCATTTATAATTTTTAGGAACACGCAATAAAATATCATTGAAAAATGATTCGTTAATTGTGCTATAGTCTCAGTGACCACATGCATATTCTCAATTTCTATTTCAAGAAGTAACACCTAAGAGATATTCTAAAAATAATTCGAAAATACACATGTATAGGGGTCGGAAGGCCTAAGCAAGCAACAGAGAACAACATAAATTAAAAAGTCTAACGTCTAATAGCAGCCAACACCTATAAACTCGCGCATATTAAGCGCTTTGAGGAAGTAAGAACAAGAGGCTGGGCGACATGCTAAGCGGTTTCCCATTCACATATACTATACATATGTATATACATACTTACATACTTTCTTACATAAAAAACACATACATATATACAAAGTTAGCGTACAAATAGTTACGAGAGCACAACAGCCAGCGCGTGCTTCTCACATTGGTCACCAAATAAAAGGCAATAATAATGACGCATTTTTATGGTAACAGCAATTATAGGCTTAAAGCGTTAAAGTCGCATGTAAATAAATAGAAATTAAAAATATAACGGAAACAGGGAACAGAGAAGGATTGAAAAGACATAAAAACATGCACAGATTGCCACAGCAGAAATTGTTATTATCATTTCGAGGCGCAGTGAGCAAACATAAACCGTTTTTATGCGCACTAAAGAATTACAACAGCAACAACAAAATTAATGTAGAAGAAATGTGTAATGCGACATGCAAATATTAGCATAACAACAGATGCATTTGTAGAACTTTGCTTCAGCTCCAGCTCCAGCTTGGATGCCGAGCAGTAAATATAATCATAAAATAACCGTAAAATGCACCGCCGTGCCCACGTATAGTGGTGAGCGAGTATACATGTGCTATGTATATGTGAATATGTATGTAGGTATGCTATCTATGCGTGTGTTTGTTGTATTTAAATGCGCATGTGGCAGTATAAATCACGTTAACTGTACTAAATACTAACGCCAAGTCAAACAAAATGCCTGAACATAAACAATGCGCCTGACTTATGGGCTAAACCCCGAACGCCGCCCGAGCTGCGGTGCATAGGTAACAAAGTTGCGCCGCTGCTTGCAACAAGTGCAGTGGAGCACCTGTAGCACCTGCGGCAGCAGCGCCACAGTGAGTCGCTGCAACTGCCGCGGCAATATATTTGTATGTATGTAAATATGCATAGTATGTCTGTATAAATATATTCACATGTGCCGTAGCTAAGTGTTTGCTTTTGTTTTGCCTGCGGAAGCTGCGCCGCGCGACTGTGTTACAGTTATGCTTTATTGCATTTCAGTTTTTAGCAGATGTGTTCTAATTGATAAGATAATTTTTTATAAGAGATTTATGTCTCTTTAGCTAGTTATTCAATTTAATGCTCACATACTTAAATGCATGAAAGAACTAGTAGACTTCTAGCCACTTAGCAATACTTGCTTACTCATTTGCTTAGCGGTGTACTTTTTATGGTGAGTTAACTCTTTTTTTGTTTAATTAATAATTGGGTTAAAGCAACAAAAACATTTTTCATTTGTACAAAACTATTTATTTGAAGTTTATTTATGTACTTTTGGAAAAATAATACAAATCTCGAATTTCAAGCGTGAATCCAATAAGAACATAGATTAGATAGGTGTATAAGTACACAGATCATACACAAAAGTGTAATTTGTGTATAGCATCCATCGAATTTTGGGTTAAAATAAGGCTGCACAAGTCAGTGGCAGTTACACCGCACGCTCGGTAGTGAGCTCCAAGGCCTGAATCGAAGCGGGATTATCTGCTTTTACTGAAGTCTAATGGTGTGATATCACACAATCTTGGTGGCGAATCGAACGGTCCAAACGTGAAATTATCTGCTAACCGAAGTGTTCTCTCAATAAATGCATTAATCTTGTTGATATCAAATGTCGCCGAAATTACGAGCTCCAATTTCAGACATCTAATAGTACACGGTTCGGCATTGACGGTTACGTTCTCACCGGGAATCATTTTTGAAGAAATATGGAGCGATGATCCCGGCGGCCCTCAAACCAAACCCAAGGTTGTTTTTTTTTTTGAATAAAATAGCAGCTCTTGAATCCCTTCAGGTTGTTATTTGCTTTTTTGCATACCCATTGAGCCAGAAATGAGCATCACCGCTGAACAAAATTTGGCTCGCGAATGTTGGATCTTCTTGAAACTTTTGGGAGGAAGGTCGTGTAGCTTCAGCTGTATTTTTTACGCTTTCAATTTAAGATCTCGACATAAAATGCGCCAAGTTTTTAAATACGTCAGTGCGAATTGCTGCAAACGGCACCGAATCAGTTCTCCACGGTATTCGTGTATACTCTCAGCTATGGCTGCTATATTTTCTTCACTGCGTGTTGGACGTGGTTTTATCGGTTCAATATTATACCACAATGAATGCTCGGTTTCAAGATTGGTGATGGTGTTGTGAATAGTACGCTCAGTAGGTTGACTATTTTGACCATAAGTTGAGTGAAGCATAACTCTGCGGGTTGTTATCCACGCTGTAAAATTGCCGAAGAGAAGGAAGAAGCCAAAAAGGAGCAGTCGGAGTCCGAGGAAGACGACGGCATGGGTTTCGGTTTCTACAACTAAAGAAATCAACACTAAACTTACAGTGTCAAACCTGTAGATATAGTTGTGAATTTTAGTCATTAAAAAAAATACAAAATGAAGTGCACAGCAAGTATAACAGCTCATCGTTAATCGAACTTATCGTTGATCTAGTAACCAGCTCTGCGAAAGGAAAAAACCCGGGTTTCTCAATTAAAATCTTAATGCACGAAGGCCCGCTACCTCCATATCTGGTTAGCAACCAACTGCCAGTAAAGTTCTGTTTAAAAAAAAGGTTCTCTATTGCAAGAGGGAGTCCTGGTTAACAGAGCTTAACTGACAGATGGCTGCTAACCAAATATTTAGCGAAGGATCCTAAATAAATTTAACTGCGCGAAAAGACGTGGTATTTTTGTAAAGATTTTTAGATTTTTGTGGCACATTTTTAGGCGAATAACACTTTTGCTTTAAATTTTTCCTTTCGTTCCGCAGAAATTATATGCAGTTCTAAAATGGTTTACGTGTTGCAACCTGATTCCTCTACTTTTTAGAATTTAAAGATTACCAGCACTGAGCAACTTTACTAATTTGCGATTGATATCAATTTGCTGTTTATGATAAGGACGATCTAAATTTTTGAACTAAGCTTTGTTTAGACTTACTAGTACTAAGAGTTAGCTTCGTGTTTGAAGTAGATATGATTTCGCATGGAGTCATAATATTTTCCAGTTATTTTATAGATCGAGGTGAGCATAAAAACGCATATGGCTGTGCTTATATATGTGTGTGTAGGTATATGTAAGTGCGTGCGTGCTCGTGTGCGAAATGTGCAATCGCGTTAAATTTAATATTCGCCAAAGAGGAAATGGCTCATTGCGACCACAACGACACCACTAATAGTTGCAACAACAGCCGCAACGCCTGCATTAAATAGCAAACAACAAGAGCAACAATACCCATTCTAATGACAAACACAAGTCAGTCAAACGGACTAAATTACAAATTGCAATCGTTGTAATAGAATTTTAAAATGTCATTAAATGCAATTGTGGCAAAATGTGGTGCGCTTGCATGTATGTGCCGCAATCAACAGCCAGCCGCTATTTGCCGTTGTTATTGTTGTTCTTGTTGATGTGCGCGCTGTCGTTGATGCCGCTTGTTGATTCAACGCGCGTAAATATTTGTTGTTTGTTATCAAGAAAAGGCGTCGCGAAGGCGTCTAAACGCTGTGGAATGCTTTGTGGGCAATTGTTGCCACACAAAGCACGGCATTGTTGCGCGCCTGCCACAGACAGCAGCGCATCAACCACAATAACAACAACCAGTACAATAACAACAACAACAATATTTATCAAAGGCACACTTTAGTGAGGCGGACAGCAAATGAAATAATAAACGCATTGTTAACGGTGCATTGGGGCGGCAGTGTCAGCGGCATCGGCCGCAAATGAGCAAATTACAAGGAAAGCGTTGAGAAATGCGAGAAATGATGATGCTGCCGCTGCTGCTTAACCCATTTTAAATTGAAAAACTTTTTTCTTTACTTTTTTGCGCAAATACTTTTTTTACGCCGCGTTGCGCCGCGCTTCACTGCATGCCATACTAATGCGGGCCGTTGTCTGCTGTCTCTGCTCTTTCTTTGCAGTTGAAAATTATTTTCGCTTGCGTAAATCACAACTTGCAACATACACGCAGCGTGGCGCAGCTGGTCGCAAAGACCCCGCCGCTCTCCTCCGCCTCTCTGGTCTGCCGCTTAGACAGCGCGCCGCTCACCGCTCTGGCATGCCGCTCAGACAGCGCGCACTAGTCAGCCAGTCAATTTGCAACAGAATTCAGCACAGTGCGCGGCAGTTCGTCGCAGTTGATGCGTTTCAAGTCACTTTTCAAATCAATTAAACGCATTGCGAGTGGCAAATATAGCGGCAACAGCGAAGCACTCAAACGATAGTCGGTCAGCACGACCGATCACCGAGCGAAGTCGCAAAAGTGTGACAGCAACAGCAACAACAATAAGCGCATGCAACAGTATATGCGCACCGGTGGCAGTTGGTTGGTGCACGAGAGGCGCACAGTGTTGGCAGTTGTTGCAACGCAATGAATCACAGCGCATATTGTTTGTGCCGGCTAAGCGGAGCTTATCATTAATCAAAATTTGCAGCGCCAACAATAGCAGCAACAACCGGCCTTAAGTGGCAGTGGTAAAGTCAACAAACCTCTGTTCGGCGCATTGTGGAAAGAAGGGGGGGGGAGAAGGCAGCACAAACAAGCGTTGTGAAAGAAGAACACTTGTTCGCTGCGGAGTTTTAGATTATCACAAACGGTTGGCTTTTCAGCGTTAATTGTGTTGTATTTGGACGGTTCAGCTGGCAAATGGATAGTGGAAATATTTAATGGTGTTAAAACGAGATTTGTTTTTGTGCAATCAATGCGTTTTTAAGTGAGTTGTTGCTCTAAACGAATTTCTGACAGACGTGCAACCGGAGTGTTTAGTGTTAGCAACATATGAGAATCTTGTGTATGGACCTCGATTTAACGGTAAGTGAATGTATGTCATTTTTGTTGTTAAGTGATTTTGAAGAAATCATTATCTTTTCCCAAAATATTTTTTTTGAGTCCACACAGTGGATTATTGATTTTTTTTATAAGACTATCCAAAAAACTTTTTAAAAAGTTGTTACGGAACTTATGTTCGAAGAGCTTTTAGCGCTAAGTAAATGAACTTCTACTTCAAGATATAACAGGTCAATTCAAATGTCTCCAATAACCCATGGTAAAATAAATTTTTTTGGTAATTTTTTTTTTTGTTTTTAATTCATTGTTGCCTTCAACGGTGATACACTGATTATAGCAACCCTCCAAAGTTTCGATCCAAATTTTTTTAGTACGATTTGTCCTTTGCTTCAAAAAAAGCCTCATTTTCGCCGATCGCCTTTTCATTCCATGCGGATCTCAAAATTCAGACGCCATAACCGTGACAGTCGACTGTTGCTTTTTTCCATACTTTGGAGCGGGTTCATCGTGTGCAGTCCACTCGGGGGACCATCGATTGGACTTTGGGGTGAAATATATGGCTCCATCATCCATCCATTGTTACATATCCATGCAAAAACTCGGGTTTATTGCGCTTGAACAACTCCAAACACAGCTTCGAATCATCAAGTCGACGTTGTGTTTGGTTAAAAGTGAGCTCGAGTGGAACTCACTTCGCACAGAGCCTTCTCATACTCAAATATTCGTGAATGATATGATGTATACGTTCAGTTGATATCTTTAGAGTACCTCGATTAACTTCACTTTACGGCCGTCCAAAAATATTTAGTGGACTTTTTCGAAGTTTTCATCGGTAACAGTTTCTTTTGGGCGTCCACTGCGTTCACCGTCTTCTGTGCTCAGTTCTCAAAGTCTAAACTGAAACTCATCATTAAGTTAGAGGCTTTATTTCAACTATATTTTTTCCTTCATAAATGAGTATTTTATCAACACACGAAATTCATTTTTATCAAATTTTTTTACAATAACAAAAGTTACTACAGTCAATAAGATATAATTCACAGAG
>CM050323.1:58472243-58497243 GCA_027475135.1 Bactrocera correcta | reverse complement strand
AATAATTTATTTTTTTTTTTCCTTATTACTTCTGTGTTATTTTTTTAATTTTCCTTATTTTATGTTTTTTGTTTTTTTTTTGTATTATGTTTTACAAAATATATATATTTTTTTATAATATTTAATTTATTATTATACTCAATATTTTTTTGATTTTACTTATTTTATGTTGCTTTTTGCTTACCAAAATACTTTCTAGTTCTTTTTATATATTTTTTATAACCTGTAATTTTTTTAAATACTTATTTAGTTGTTTATTTGAATTGGCTTATGTTACTTTATTTTATTTTATTTTATTTTAGTTTATTTTATTTTATTTTATTTTATTTTATTCTATTTTATTTTATTTTATTTTATTTTATTTTATTTTATTTTATTTTATTTCATTTTATTTTATTTCATTTCATTTTATTTTATTTTCCAAAATCGATTTTTTTCATTAAAATTTTATTCCTTTCTTTTTTTTTTTTTTTTAATTAATTTTTTTTTTTTCATCCTCTTTTAATTCTACTTTTCTTTCTCACAATTATTTTGGGTAAATACCCGCCTAAACTTTTATTGATCAGCTAATCACACAACTTGTCACACACTTTCGCATTAAACTTAGTTTACGAAAATCAGCAATTTACTTGAGATTTCGATTTTGCTTTGTCACGCCAATTAACTGCCACGCACAGCCACTTACATATGCAGATAACGCCATTGACAGCTGTGTGATAATATTTGTCTACCTAAAATTACAAAAGTCGCAGCAGAAATGCCAGAAACGTGCCGCCACATATTCACACCTAATTTCCAATAAGATTTCCGCAACAACAACAACAAAAGACCGTATACATTTTCATCACAGCCGAAGCTTGTTTGTTTTCTATGCTGAGGCAAATGAGCGCAACGGCATTAATGAACGGCAAGCAGGATGGACGGGCAACCCTTGACGCAGCCGAGGCAATTGCGAAATTCGTCAAACTCATTTGAATATTTCTAAGCAGCGCCAAGCACGTTGAATGAACTATAAGTATGTGTAAGCGCATATACACTTATAGCATATATCTCAGTGTGTGTGTGTCTATCGAAAAGGGGAAGCGCCCAGTAACATGCTTATTTTCTTGAATGCTTTTGATTTGTATTGCTTCGGCTATAGCCGCAAGGATTTTCGTTTCAATTGCTGTTTCTGCTTCTGCTTCTTTTGTTGCTACGCTTGGTGTGTGTTTTGCTGTTTGTTTTTGTATTGGTAGTGTGCACGTTTCTACATTTCTGCTTTACCCACAGCTTTGCTTTGCCTACCGTCTGTCAGTCGGTTTTGTGCCGCAGAGCGACGGAACGCAGCAAGCTTCAAGTCGCCGTATTTGCCACCTTTCCTTCCACCTTTTGTTTGGTGTGCGCCCTTTTTGGTGCGCAGACAAATGCCGCTGGCGATTGGGAAAAAGTAATAATGAAGGCACACACACACACACATGCATATATGCTTATGTGTATATACAAATTCCTGCACTTTTGTGGTTCCTCACCTGCGCCACTCAGCCTGCCGTTCTTTTCATGGTCTCCATTTGATCTTCGCCTGCGCGTAAATGGAACAGAGATAAGCGCGCCATAGAATTGCCTCAACATACATTACGCGCGCACACACTCATACACATAAATAACTGTGTTTGCTTATAAGTATGTATGGGTGAGTGTGCGTGGATACCCTTTCCGCCTTTTAGGCAGCGCGCAGTCGCCAGCTGAATCACCTGAACGATTTGTCACCCAAGTGCGCATGAAAAATTGTAACAATTCCGTGTGGCAGCGCGGCACTTTGAAACCACCAACGTTGCAACACATTTCCTAATGTAAATTCCCATAAAATGGATTGTGTGAGCAATGCACGAAACTGATTTGAATTTTAAGTGCCTTTTAAACGCTTACTAATACTCCAGCGTGAAGCTGCGCGCGCATACACAGGCGTCTAACGTTAGTTAGTGAGTCACTATTACTACTCATTACATTTAAAAATAAATTTCTTTACAAAAAAATATGCTTTGTTTCCCTATTACTAATTTCGTTGCTGCGAACAACGCCTAAGCGTTTGTGATAACAGATTTTTTAAGCGCTCAATACAATAATTGGAACACCCAATTATGCTAATTTTGTAGTGACTCACCGAAATCGGTGCTTTCCCCACAAGCGCTTTTAAGTGCGGCATTTCCTAGTGGGCGCTTTAGCTGCTCGCTGTTCTGGCATTGCCAAGCATAATGTCTGCGTGGCGCGGCAAGCGAGCGCATATTTACTTAATAAAATCACGTAAATATAGTGCGCTTGTAAATATTAATGTAAATATTTTTATGAAAATTTATAATCGTCACACCATTGGTGGCACTTCGCCGCGGCGGTAAAAGCCATGAAATCAGTTTTTTTTTCGCTTTTGCACTTTGTCGCCAGCGCCACTCACAATTAGCGCGGCAGAGATTGGTAATTGCGTACAGTACTGTTGCGCTTTGATTAACAAAATGGTAAATAGTTGTAAATTTTTATGATTAAGACAATAAAGCAGTGCCAAAGGCATAAATAAACATATCTATATATATATATATATAATATATATATATATATACATATGTTCTCTATAAAGTCGGTAATTAAAGCCGTTCAGCAATTTCTCATGGTGATTGCTTGCTGCTCAACGCCATAAAGTTCAATAAAAGTGACACTCACACACAGAAGCAACAACAACAAGCGCGTGTGACAATGAAAATAGTTAAAAAACAAGAATAAAAAAAATTAAGTGTCCAGCGTTAATTATAGATACAAACATACATATATGTAAATACGGACATGCGTATGTATGTGTACTACAGTGTTTACATACATTTACATGTACTGCTTTTGCGTATATCAATATTGTTGTTGTTTTACTGCAATTTCTACATTTGCTTATTTTTAGTTCGCTCAACTAATAAATTTTTAACGAGCCATCAATTGATATAATATTTTTTATTGTCTAATAAATATGTTAAGTCCATTTTAACTATTAAGTGTTGTAGCTGTTGTATTTTAATTTACGTTCTGGTAGAAAAAAACGTAATGACAGAAGTTGATAATGCAGTAATAATTTATGATAAAAATGTTTATTGGAAAAAATAAAGGGAAATAATAAAAAGGGTGTTAAAAAAATAGATAAATATTAAAAAAATTAAAAAGGACGATAAAAAAAAGAAATTAAAACAGTATATACATATTAAATAATAATTAAAAAAATACAAAAAAAAATAATATTATAAATAAAAATTTTGAAGAAATATTACAAAGAAAAATGTATAAAACACAATTTTTAGAAATAAATATAATAACATGAAATTATTACAAATAAAAAATAGTGAAATATTAAAAAAATAAAAAAACTATGGAGAAATATTAAAAAAATATTCAAAATAACGTTAAAAACAAAAAAAAATTAGAAAAGAAACATTTTAAACAAAATATAAAAAAATAAGAAAAAATATTTCTAAAAAGTATTAAAACAATTTTAAATTTATGAAAAAAACAAAGAAAATATTATAACAAAGAATATTTAGAAATAACTAAAATAATAAAAAATATACAGAAATATTAAAAAAATTTATTAAAAATATAGTGACATATTAAAAATATGTCCAAAACAAAAAAATATATATATAAATAAAATATGTTTGAAAATATACAAAAAATAAAAATAAAGTATTTTAAAAAATTTTTAAGAATACTAAGAAAAATAAGTATAAAAAACGGACAAAAAATTTCAAAAATATTTAATTTTTATTTTTTTTTGAATATGCAAAATATTAAAAAAATTAAAAAAATATTTTAAAAAATTTTGTGATAACAATTAAAAAAAATATAAAAAAGAAATTATAAAAAAAAAATAAAATATAGAAAATAATTTTAAAAAAGCAATAAAAAATATTTTTAAAAACTGTTTGAAAAAACATAAAAATAAAAATAAAATATTTAAAAAAATATTGGCAAAAAAATTTAAAATAATAAGCAAAATAAACATAAAAACCGAACAAAACAGTTTTAAATACATATTAATTTTTTTTTAAATGTCGCATAATAATTTAAAAAAAAATTAAAAGAGAAATAATAAAATATTTACAAAAGTATTATGTTTAAAAAAATGTATATATATTAAAAAATAAATAGACATATAAGTAAAAATACATAAACTAATTTCTAATCACCAAAAACTTATTGTTTTATAGCAATTTATTTCATTCGCCTAACGCACGTGGCACTGCAATTCTCAACGCGTTTATGCGCAATAAATTAGCACACATAACCAATTGTAGTAAGCAAGCTTTTAGGCGCCACTTTCATCGCATTGATTGTAATTGAAATAATTAAAAAAAAACTACATTATTATTTAGATATAACTATGTGCCTAGCTAATTACCAAATCGCTTAAAACACTCTAAACGCTTTTTAAACAAAACAAACGCATTTAACAGCTCCCTCCGCAACAAAACCTGCTACCGGATACTGGAAATTAACAAACTTCAGGAACAATGTTTGCTAAAAAATTTATGCATAAACCAAAGTCAATAAACACCCTAAACCAATCGAACCGGATTTTGTTTGTTTATTATTTTAATTAGTCGTCTCAGTGCAATAATATTGCAGGAATTTGCATATTCATTATGCGGTGCGCGAAAAAATTTTATTTGTTGAGAAAATTGGAAGGAATATTTGTTGCTAAAAAGCGATACAATAAGTATAAAAATTAAATAAATGTCAGAGGAAATGATTATAAAAAAAAAAATAAGAATAAAAAATATTTCTAATAATATTTATATTTATATAATTGTTAACAAAAACATATTAAAAAAAATTTATTCAATAAAAATTGGACGAAATATTTATAAAAAGAAAATAATAATAATAGAAAATATTTCTCGAATTTTTAACAAAAAACATATCAAAAAACCAAATTTAAAAAAAATTTAACAAAAAACCATTAAAAAATGTTGAGGAAATAATTTTTAAAAAATAATAACAAAAAGTGTTTCCATAACGTTTAACAAAATTTAACAAAGAATTAAAAAAAAAAAGTTGTTAAATGAAAATGATAAAATTAAATTTATGTTAGAGCTCTCATGAGAAATTTAAAGTATTATAAAAATTCGGAAAAATCAAATTTTAATATTTCCACATGGCTTGCTCAATAATTAAATTGTTAAATAATTATATTTTTAATATGTTTATAACTTTCTCAACTAATAAATTAATTTTTATTTATATAATCGCTAGCGCTATTATAGCACTGCTTTGAAATTTTGTTAGCTAATATGCTCTACAGCTTCTTAGCGCACAAACACTTGCAAAAATTTCACACTAAAAACTCTTTAAATTGCCTTCAGCGCATTTTCGCAATAGAAATGAATGCTAACATACTTATACTCATACATTTATCCCAAAAGCAGCTGTTTTTATTAAATTTCATTACAACTTACGGCACACATACATACTTACATAAGTGTGCATTAAGAAGGGAGGGAGTAGTGGGCAGTTAACTGCTCGTTACTTCATTCACACAAGTTCTAATTACGACTTTTGCTTTAACCTTTACTTTTTTTTTTTGTTTTGTTACATGATTGAAAGCAGTGACCGCAATGGAAAATTAAAGTGTGAAAATGCATTATTATATACATATATTAGAGTTATTGCGTAAAAAAGCTAGAAGTGATTATAAAACCAGACTGCTTTCAATATGGTTTTATAACAAGTATTTTACTTATAAATTAAATCATAAATAAATATTAAATAGTAAAAAATATCTGTTGCTGGCAACTCCAAAAAATCGTATATTTTTTTGAGCTACTGTTTGCTGGACGTTAGAAATTTATTTGTTTATATATATATATATATTTTTTTTTTTTTCAATATACCAACAATTCTCACGCCCGAAAACGACATTCCAAAAAATATTTTTTTCTCACCGCGCTGTCCTCCCATGAATAAGCGTTGACCCGCCAAGGTCCGCCAATACTTTCTCAGGCGTCAGTTAACTATATATTAACACTTTTCGCTTGCTCGCAAACAAATTAGCATCAATCATGAGGAATGCGAATGCGCATGCGAATTTATGTCGCTTTGCGTTGCGCGTTGATGGTCAAGCGGCCAACACCGCCTGTCAATGCCAAGCGCAAAAAATGTTGGAAAAAGCAAAAGAAAGGCAAATCAATAAATTTGCGAAAGGTGCAAAATATATAAAACGAAAAGTGTGTTTGTGCGCGCAAATATGGCAAGGAAAATTGGGTGAGCAGTGTAAAAATAGCCATATATACAACTATTTTCATATATGAGTGTATGTGTGAGTGTGCAAGTGTCAAACAGCTAAAAAGCGCACAAAAGGCGAAGGTGCAAATTAGCTGTCGCCGCCATTAGCGTTGCTGCAGTCGACATATGCGCACGTGTGTGTGTGCGGCCAGAAGCGCGGCAAATCAGTAATGAAATATTTTTTCAGCTGTGCTGCCGCCGCCGCCTGCAAAGCGCGGCCATTAATGCATATTTGCATGGAAATGCCAGCCGCGCGCACACAATTGGCTTTGTTCGTTGGCAATGATTATTATCGACGTGTGCTGCTAATGCACGCGCATTATAACGCTAATGGGTGGTGGGGCGCGCAAGCAGCCGCGCCGTCGAGTGCCACTGTGCCATTGCGGCGGTGCGCTGCTGATGGACGTTGCGCAACTATTTGCGTCTAAAAGGCTAAAATTAACCAACGCGGCACTAAAAAAAATGGAAAACTCAAGAAATATGCTAATAATAATATGTGTATATATGCAGTTATGTGCAGTAAGGCGACGCGCTTGCAAGCGCATCGCACAACATGCACATGCACGCGTATTTTTCCGCGTATGTCTGCGCGCCAATCAGCGAGTGGCTAGCCAAAGCGCAGACAGAGCCCTCAACGCGCCAGCCACCCAACCACTCACCTACAGCTAAGTGTAAGCAAATAAAAATTCTCCAAATATTTGCATATGCATTTACACAAGCCAGCGGACAGTGTGTGCAAATAAAATGAGTCTAAGAAATAAACACTAAGGCTAATGAAGAAAAACTTAAAATAAATGTTAACGTAAAAATTTAGTAAACAAAAAAAACGCCCACAAGTGCATTGACTGTCACTGCAGGTTGCGCGCTATTAGCTGTTGGTCAATGCGCGCGCCGCCACCACTCATACTTCATTTTGCGCGGCTGCGCATGCGCTTAGTGCAATTTATTTACTTGTTCGCAGCTACACAAACAAAGCAACGAATATTGGCAGCATGTATATGCAAACGTACGCGCATGCGCATGCGCCGATTTTAATGCGCCGCCAACAAATGCTGTGCCATGCGCCAAAAAACGCCAACAAAGAGCGACAGGTTATGAAAACGGAAGAAAAAAATATTTTCAAAATATTAGCAAGTAAAATATGCTTGACTATATTTGAAAATATATAAGTATGTATATATGTATATAAACAAAGGCGGTTTGCAGAAAAACAAGCAGTAAAGTGGTAACCAACTACTGAGCCTAATTTCATGACAGCCATTTACTCACAAATTATGGCGATTTACAAAGCGTTTACATGTGACCTGGGCATTAGCCGTAGGCGAAGTGACGTTTTATCAGCATAAACACTTGTGCATGTACATGTTTTAAATGTAAAGACAAGTGTGTGTGCGCTGCAGCTGTTGGCAGCGCGAACACTTTTTCAGCAATTGATAGCCAAGGAAATACTGCACCTGACCTACAATCGGCCAGCGCGCACAACCAGCATACATGCACATGCAAGCGCGTTCATCCATGTATATTTGCGCTCATCTATGTATAAGTGCATATAAAGCGTTGGCGCTAGCCACAAACGAAGCGCTCGGTATATGCGCCGTCTGTGCGCTGCTCGTTAATTAATTTCGCTGCACAGCGCGCTCATATATGTATGTGTAGTTGCCTTTTAATTTTCATTTAAATCATGTTGCCACTCAGCGCTATGCGTTACTGTGTGAATGGAAAGCGTCAATATGCCAAGCGGCGGTCAGGTAATTGGAAAAGCAAGCAAGCAAAGGCCGCGCTGAACGAGAACGTAAAGAAAGGCGCGGACCACACCTACGGCGCGCAGCAAATGATTGAAGTACGCTGAAGTACACGTGTACTTGAGCGCGCATGCACACACATATCGCTTGTGTCAGCATTAAATTAAACAGCGCGCAACGCGTTGCAGTACACAGCCTGCCGCAGCGCGACAATGTTGCAAGCCTTTGCCAAGCATTGGCAATTAATGTCAACGAAAAATGTTGCCGCCCTGCCTGCCTTACTGGCGTGTAAGCTGCGCTTTTTTGTAATTTCAAATTTCCGTGCAACTTTTTTATCGCAAACATATATTTTTTATTATTCGTTTCTTGGTTACTGCGCCGCGCTTTGTTATTCGGAAAATTTGTGTCGGCGCCAGGAAAATGTATTCCGCAAAACGTTGCGCGCTTATGCATGTGCTTGCGCGCGCGCTGCAACAATTGCTATTACATTGCTTTGTTGCGTTTTTCGAGTGCAACATAAATTAGCTGCTGCAGCAGGCAATAAAAGTTTGCTATTTTGCGTTTTTTTTTGCAATTTTCTCTGTTAAAAGTTGTGAGCTTTTAGAAGGAAAATTTCGTTGAACTTTTTTGTTGTAGTTTTTCGTTGAAATTTGTTACCTTTGCGCACATTACTAAGTTTTATGATCGCCGCCATTTGCTCTGCTATTTTTTAGTTCGACTTATTGTTGCTGTGTTTGTTGTTATTTGCTTGCTGGCAGTTACTTGCGTCGTAACTGCCAAGCGCTGCTGTCAGTCTTACTGTTGCTTTCTTTTACTCAGACAATTCATTGCTTGAAATATGCTTGACATGTGGCTCATTAAAAATTTTCTATCCAAAAAAATATTTTTAAACGGAATCGTTGCATTTTTCAATTTCGAAAGCGAAATTTTAAACTGAAAAACGCAATTTTTTTCTGATTTTTCTCTAATATTCCCTGTTCAGTGTACAAAAATTATTTTATTTCAGCTATTCGCAAGCCTTTTCAAAAACAGAAGTAGTCAAAAATTACTAGTGAGACTAACAGCAGCTACAACAAAACATTTAATAAATACACTTACATAAATCACTTAGAGTAACCAGAACTCTATATTGCCATTTACCTTTTGTAAATATCTACACACATATTAAGGCGCTGGCCGACAATTCTGTATGAGTTTTGCTCCAGCCAGTAATTGGCGTAAATATGAGACCTATGACGACTTGTCACTGTCTGCTGGTCGGCAAAAGTTTCCACTGTCAGCATTTATATAACTCTATATATGTCAAAATTGTAATGAATGCATACCAACATACATATGTACATATAGAAATATGCTGACTTGACGGCATATTAATAGTTATTTATCGTTGCTTGTCTAGAAATAGCACGAAATAGCGCCATTCGCAGACATAATTGAGTGCAAATTATGATTCGGACGCTCATTAGGTCTTCGGTGGGCGCGCACTCACAGGTACAATTACAACTACAATAAACTGCAAAGTCATCGCAAGTGATAGTACAATCATGACATTCTGTTGGCTATTGATAAAAACTTTCTTCGGTTTTCCCGAGACGTGCAAATGTTGTCAAGTGGAGTGCGTAGACACATTTATGTATGTGTCTGGCAACATGGAAAATAATTGTCTAGACATTTTTGACTTATTTCAAATTGAGAGCTGCCAAAAAAGGGTAATTAGTATTCGATATCTGCAGGCTATTAATTTCATAATTTTTGTTGTTTTTTAGTTTGATATTTTTTAATTTCATATCTTTGAGAATTTCACAATTTTTTTATAATTCCATTCTTCTCTTATTTTCATTTTTTTGTAATTTTATATTATAGTTTAATTTCATAACTTTTATAATTTCAAAATTTTCTTTTATAATTTCATTTTTTTAATATCATAATTTTTATGTCATATTTTTCCATTTCGTAATTTTTTTTAATTTCGTAATTTTTATAATTTCATAATTTTTTTATTTTCTAAAATTTAATTCTAATTTAATTTAAAATTTTTCTTAATTTCATAATTTTTATAATTCCAAATTTTTTTTATAATTTCATAATTTTTTCAATTTTATAATTTCATAATTTCGTTTTTAATTTCGCATTTTGTTAATTTCATAATTTTTATAATTTCACAATTTTTTTTATAATTCCGAGTTTTTTTTTTAATTTCATAGTTATAAAAATTTCAAAATTTGTTTATAATTAAATTTTTTTTTATAATTTCACAATTCTTTTATATTGTCTGGATAATGAATTTTTTAATTTTATAATTTTAATTTCAAAATTTTTTATAATCTCATATTTTTAGTTTACTGTTTTTTATTTTGTAATCTCATATTATTTATTAATTCAATTTTTTTTTTTGACTTAATAATTTTAATTTTAATTTCACAATTTTTTTAATTTTATATTTTTTATAATTTAATTTTTTATAAATTTCATAATTTTTATTATTTAACAAATTTTTTTATAATTTCAAAATGTTTAAAATTTCATATCACATTTCAATTTCATATTTGTTTTATAATTTCATGTTTTTTTTTATTTAACTTTTTTGTAATTAATTATTATTTTCTTTTAATTTCATAACTTTGTGTCATGTGTCTCCCACATTCCTAGACAACATAATCTATTGTTATACTTATAGTTTGCTCATTGGCTGACTTTTCGCCAGCGGCGTCAATGCTGACGCGCTGCTTGCCTACCACTTCCAGTGACACTTTGCCGCTATCAGAGCAAAACCAGCGAGATTTGCAACACCGTCAGCTGTCAGCGCGCCGCTGGCTGCCCACAAATCATTAACAAATTACAAACACCCAGACACATGTGCAAGCGTGTGTGTGTGTTTTTTCATAATTTTGCCAAATTTATTGTAATGTCACCTTGTCGATTTTCGCCAAACAAGCAAGTATTTGCCTTTCAACGCCGACTTTATGACCTCATTATTGGCCGTTGGGATTAAGCGCTCGCATGCAAAAATATTCATAATAAATTTAAAAAAACAGCCAACAAAAGCGAAATTTATGCGCGCAACTTATTCTTATCTTGTGAACAATTGTAAAATGAGCGAAGAATAATTATATATGAGCAAGTGTATATTATTACAGACATATCTCCCTGGTGAGTGGGTGACTAATTGCTACATGTCTGTGCACATGTGTGTGCATGCTTATTAACATATATACATTGCTATTAACATATATACATATGTATTTTATATATTTATATAGAGTAAGTTTGTGTGTTCGCTCGGCGGCTTGGCTGCTTGACCAGCCGCCTGCCAGTTTCGGCGCTTTTGTATATAATTTGAATACAATTATAATGATGCTGTATGCACATTGTTGTTTTTGTTGTTGCTGTTGATATTTTTATAAATGTAGCACTATTAATAATCGCGCATTATGATACTTTCAAGTAGTACTACGAGTCTGAAATTAATAATGAATGTGGCCGTCGCCGCCTGCCAATGAGCGTGTAAGCCGCTGGGTGCAAGCGTAGGCGGAACGTGTCATATTGAATTAATCTTGAACGAATATGCATATACTCATATGTGTGTAAGTGTATGCATATTTAAGCTGAAAGTAATAATTATGTGTTGGCAAGGCATTCGTAACTTTTTGAGGTAGCTTTTTGTAGAGTTTCATAGAAATGACGAGTGTGTGTTTGATTAGAACACAGTGTTGGGCAGCTTGACAAAAGGGAGGAAAGTGATATTTCATTGGAAATCTCATACAAAAACAAAAATTTTAAATACAATTTTTTGTTTGATAAAAGGAAAGTGATAATTTGTTTTATTTATAGCAACAGAATTTAGTCCTCAATGACTCAATAAATTATTAACATTTTTGGAGATTTTGTTGAGACAATTGGGAAAAATGTATGTTACTTTTTTTAATGAAAATATTTTTTTTTTCTAAAATATGTATTTTTTTATAAAATAGTTAAAATATTTAGAACAGGAACATAAAATTATTTATAAAAGTTATGAAGAAAAAAATTATATTGCTTTTTTAAACAAAATAATTCAATGTTTTGCTGATACAATATAAAGAAAAAGTATGTTTATGTATAACTTCTTATATTTTTTTATATTGTTATAAAATTTATATTTTTTTAGTTCAAAATATTTAGAATTAAAAAAAAAATAAGTATTAAAATTATGAAAAAAAAAATTGTTTCACTTTAAACTTTTTTTTTTAATTTTATATAATAAAAAAAAACTATTTTATAAAGTTATGAGTGAAACGTGTAAATATTAATGATTTTATCAATACTCACGTGAGTACTCTTATTATCAAAAATTAGGTAAAGGAAGGCTGAATTATTTCTAATTGTGGATAATTAACATTTTTAAAGATGAATAAACAAATTATAATACGTTTTAAATGAAATATATATTTTTATATTTTACATAATAGTAAAAAATATTTTAAGTAAAAAAAATTATTTTATAAAGTTATGAGTTAAATGTTTGAATATCAATAATATTACCATAAAACAAAATAGTATTGTTATTATTAATATTTAATATATGTGACCTGGTCTACGAAAAGGGGGCTTAGGTGTAAAAAAATCATTTTTTTTTTTAGTTTTATTTTTTCAATTTTTTATTTTATTTTATTTTATTTTTTTTTTTTTTTTGACACCTAAGCCCCCTTTTCGTATACCAGGTCACATATATTTTACTAAAGTAATTAGTTATAAAAACACTTCGTATTATTAATTCTTATTATAATTTTCACTAGAAAATTTTCAAGCAAAAACACTTTGAAACAGAAAAAGAATTCAAGTCATACAGCTGAATTATTTCTCTGTAAATTATTATGCTTTTTACAAATTTTGTGACAAAAAAAAATTTTTTTTTGGAAAAAATACATAATTGTCTAAAACATTTTATTACTGAATATATATCAGTAATTTGTCCAAAAATATAGAGTATTAATATTAATAAAATTCGTTATATATGTATGTTACTAAAACAATCCATATAAAATAATTGCAGTTAGAAAAAAATTTAATTTAATTACTGGAAATTATAATCACTTACAAATATTGGTGATACACAAAGAAAAAAAAATATATTATATATATATTATATATTTTTTTAATAAATATAACTATGCATATTTTTTTTGATATTACGTAATAGTAAAAAATATTTGAAAACATATATAATTATTTATAAAGGTTATGAGCAAAATGTTTATATATCAGAATTTTTACCAAAAATTTGGCGCATTATCATTATTAATATTCATAAAGTTTTTACAACAAAAAATTCAGCATAAAAAAAATTATAGAAATTTTGAAGCCTAATTATTTTATATTTTAAATATTATTTTATTTTTAAACAAATATACATTTTTATTTGCGCTCTAAAAGGTTTAAGAAGCACACATGTGTGTGTGTGAAATTAAGAAAAAATCGTTTTTTCACATATTTCAATAGTTATAGCCTTTAAAATAAGATACTGAAATTATTAAAACGATAACTCAAATAGTTTTTGAGTTGCAGCCCTCTAAAGTGTAACCACTCGCTTCAACCAGCATAAGCAATTAACCTTTAAACTCGTATTTTTGGACACAGCATTTAACAGAAAGACCGAAATGAACCCTTGATACACATAATTCTTGCACTTAACACCAAAAATTATTAAAAAAAATTAAAAAACATATATCATTGTTGGCGCTAGTCTCTCAAATTTCCACGAAAACCTAATCTGTGCAAAACAACATTTCTCATTTCGTCTACTAATTTTATAAAGATACCAGCAGTAATAACAATAACGTTAATTAAATTGCGTACAAGTACCGTTTTCATCACGAAAAACGACGGCTAAACGCTGTGGACTACCGTTTTAACGGCAAAGTAGGCGCGTCTGTAGCGAGACTAAGCTGCAACAAAAACAAATAAAACATGCACACATTTCTAACAGTCATATGAAGTCTTATCGCTGGCATTTATAGTGCCAACAACAATTAAAACCGCTTTGGCTTAGCACACCACCTATTAACCGCAATTGTGGGCACGTTTATTGCACTTTCTACAGCAACAACAACAATAGTTAATCACCTGCAAACAATTGTTAATAATTTAGCGAATTCTTGCGCATATTAGTAATGTGGCCAACACAACGGCAGATAACAAGCACTTGGTTACTGGCAGCAGGCTACAAAAGTACAAAGGCTGTTTAACACACATACACAAGCATACAAACACGCAGGCGAGTCGGTGAGGTGCGTCCAAATCTTATTAACCTTTTGCATGAGCGCATTATATTACACAAAGCACTGCAGCAACTGCATAATAACAATAACAATAACAATTAAATTACAATGCAGTTACAAATAAAGCACGAGCGCACGAGCAGGCTATGTGTGTGCGAGTGTTGCGGCGGAAGAAGCAGCAGCAGCGCGCAGTAATGCCAGCAAAGCATGCGGACTTGCAGCATATTTGCATGAATTACCTACCTCACACACCTTTATATATATATACAGCTTGCTTTGGCATATTTTCACCTTTTCGCGGCGATTCGGCGGGTTCAGCGCTGTCGCTGTTGGCTGTCAAGGGTTGTGCGCCTGTAAGGCTGCTTGCAATTCACTTCATTTCCACTCAATTGCTGTGTTGTTGCAAGTTGGCATTTATTTATTTGTATTTTTGTTGCATTTGCATGCACGCGCACACAACTAGTTGATTTATATCATGTCAGCTGCATGCAATAACAACAATTAACAACAACACCGACAAGCTGCCAGTCGTAAATCTACACATGTGCTTGATGATGAGCTGGCAGTGTAAGGGGGTAGTGGGCATTCCAAAAAAATACTATTTTTCTGCTTTAAGCAGACTTAATTGTGAAAGCTACTGCAACTTGTGTATGCAACTTTGCAAGTGTGGCACACAAGCAACTCGAATTCTAGCGCTCAACACGCGGAAAGGGTTGTTGCCACTGCCTACATGCCACATACTTATATACATACATATATACTTATATACATACACTGCAATCGTCACCGCTCACCCCTGTCACTTTTAATGTTTCAACATTTGAACATTGATTGCTCTTCACTTGCTTGGGAAAAGCGGGCTGTGCCGTGTAAAATACAAAAATTTGCATATTTTTCTGAATGTGCAAGCATGCAGACTTCATAACTGCATTTGCGCTTGTGTGTGCGTGTGTGTGCTTTTGAATAATGCCCTTTTAAAAGGGGTGTGTGCTGCGCTGTGCCAGTTAATTGTTATTGCTATTTTTATAAGCGTGTACTTTTTTATTGCAGCATATAATTCATGGTTAAACATAATAATCGTCATAAAAGTATTTTAATAAACAGTTATTGCGACATAAAGTTCATTTTTGCATTTTAAATTAAATAAAGCTTAAGCTGAATGAAGGAAAACTCACGTCCGTAAGCCGTCTCTGAGCGGAAAGTCGCACGTGGTTTCTCACACGTGGCTGTCTCGTGAAAATTAAGTGCAGTTTACTGTATAATCTTAGTGACTTATAAAAAAAAATATTTGGCTTCTGCCAGTCTTCACTTTTCACTCTAAGAGCTTTCACTTCGTAATAGTGCTTTCATAAAATTTCATAGAATGCGTGTAAGTTCAAAATTTTATGGTTTATAGCAAAAATTACTAAACAGTGGAAGTTGGCAGCGCTCCAAGAGCTTTTACTTAAGCAGAGCTTTCATAAAATTTGATATTATGCTTGTAAGCTCAAAGTTTTCTTAGCTGTAATGTTTTATAGCGAAGAATATTAAGCTACTGCCAGCACACCAAGAACTTTCACATCAGTGGAGCTTTCATAGAATTTTACATTATACAAGTAAACTCAAATTTTTCTTACCCGTAGTAGTTTAAAGCAAAATTACTAGCTAATGGCAGTTTTCACTCTTTTCTCTACGAGCTTTCACTTCAACAGAGCTTTCATAAAATTTCATAATTTCATATTTCAAAATTTTCTTAGCTTTAATGATTTGTAACAATGATTACTAAGCTGCTAACAGTATTCACTCTTCGTTTCAAGAGCTTTCACTTTAGTAAAGCTTTCATAACATTACAGCAGAGCTTTCAAAGCTCAAATATTTGAAGTGAAAGTTGATTTTTTTTCCATAATCAGATTTTAAATAAAGAAAAAGCATTTTAAAATAGTAGTATCATACTTGGTATACTTTCAAAATTAAAATATAACTGTAACTAATTGCATGTCGTTCCCTGCCTGTTTTGAAATTTACGTATGTCTAATATCCCGTGCTGTCACTTTTGTTCTGCTCCTTTTGCAATTTATTTATCTACAATATTTAAATTTTCACTTATCACTTATATATATGTAAATTCGCAAACAATTCGTCTACTATCTTTTCGATAATGCTTACTGTCTACTAGCAGCTTATTAAATAAGTCGGCGAGTCGTACTACTACTATCGTTTATCTTAATTAACTCTTTTTGCATTTTTTGCTGTAAATCTTGGAATTTATTGTTGCTGCTTTTAATAAACAACCTGTTTACTAGCAAACACTTTATTACTGTTAATTTGTATATCGTAGTATTTTCTAATCTCCTTACGTTAAATACCCGCTGTAAACAATATACACGCAATAGCAATGAAAATAGTTTCTGTTTACAGAAATTTTAAAACAATTTTATTATTTACAAAAATAAAAAAATATATTTAATAAAAAATTTTAATATTAATAATTGATAAAAAATATTAATAGATTTTTATACATAAATATTTTTTTTTATAACATATTTTTATTAATAATTTTTTTTTTTAATATTTATTAATTATTATTAATTTTAATTTTTTTTGTTAGTAAAAACATTTAATATTAACTTTTATTTACATTGATTTTCTTTAGTTTTTTTTATTATTATTATTTTTTTTTTGTATAAAAAAAATATTAATATGTTTTTATAATATTTTTTTTTTTTATAAAAAAATATTAATATGTTTTTTATAGTAATTTTTTTATGTCTATATATATTTTTTTTTATAAAATATTAAGGAATTTTTATTGTCTACTCACATCGTATCTTTCTGGCCTCATTGTATCCCCCAAATGTATGGGTTTAATTTATAATCCAACATTGGTTATTTGTGCGACACCACAAAAATGCAACATTGGCTGTGTTTTTACACAAATAAATTTAATTTATATACAAAACCAATTGAAATTCGGCTTTCGTTTCGTTAATGCACTAATGTAAAAGCAGTTTGCTGTTGCACGCACTTTTGCTACGTCCTTAAGATTTCAAAAATTGTTTTGAATATATTTTTTTCAAATACTGTTTTAATTTTTTTTTTTTTTAATTGTTTTCGAAAAATTTTATTTTTTCAAAAGCTGTTTTCGAAAATTTTTTTTTCAAAAAAATTATTTTTTCAAAACCTGTTTTCGATTTTTTTTTTTTTTCAAAATAGTCGCTGCACACTTATTGCACTTTGTTTCAACACGTGACAAATATTGTTTCTTTAGTTGCAGTCGGTTTTCTGAATAATTTTCTTTTAAAACGTTTACGTGTTACACTTTTGCTTTAAATTTTAGCAACGTTAATTTGAGTTTTGAAAATTTTCAAATTTAACTTTTAAGCTAGCAATATATAATATATATGTATTTTATTTAAAAAAGAGCTTGCAAACTTTTGGAAAAAATCTTAGTACTTTTTTAGTGACTGATACTTTGTTGTTGTTTTTTTGCTAACTTTTAGAAAAAATCTTAATGCTTTTTAGTTACCAATTTTTTGTTGTTGTGAATTGCACTCTTTGCGGCGTTCAAAAAATTTTTATTATAATTTTGTTTTCAGATTTTTGAAAAGCACTTTGTTTTTTTGTTACACAAAATTTTCACTTTTATACCGTTAAATTGCGTATATAAACTATCTTCAGCAATGCACTTTGATTTTGATTTTTAGAATTTTGCACTTTTCCAATAGCATTTCTTTAGCTTTCAACACTTTCAAAAATAACGCGTTTAAATTTTTTGATTTTTCGCTTTCCAATGCACACGCTTCTATATTTTCATTCACAAAATCGTTTATTTTCTTATTGTTGTTAACTGCTGCACCGTTTTTTATCGCTTACTCATAAATGATATACTTTTATGTATTTATATTTATTTTCTTTTATTAAAATATATTTTCATTCAATTTCTTTTTGACTTTCTTCACATGTGTGTGAAATATTTTTTGAACTGAAGCGTTTCCAACGTTCTTAACCCGACGACAGTTGCCACAGAACTGAAACGTACGCTTACCAAATACAAACTAAATGCTAGATGTCTTGTTCAGTGTTGAATGAATCCGATACGATACGGATTCGTACTCGAAATCGAATGCTGAAGAAAGAGGAGGAGGCTTAGCATAGCACACCGTCGTCGCTGCTGCCTCACTACTGTTTGCCAGCTCGCTTGCCTGGCGCTGCTGCTGCCGCTGCTGCACTCAACTGAAATCGTATCGCCTGTAATGTTATACGGCAGACGACCAAAACGGCTATAACGACGGTATGACGATGATGACGACCACGACAACGACAACGACGACGACGATGATGACGACGAACCTCAGCACCAGCACCACCACCGACAATACTACCACCTAACGGCGCAACGACGACCGGTGTGCGGGCTAGTGAACCAGCGAGCCAACGTGTTTCGTACGAACGTACTTTACGAGTACGAATTGGTCATTCTACGGAGTGCGCGCACAAACGCACCAACAACAATAAACGAAACGAATGTGCGCCTCCACGAACTACCTAAATGTGCATGAGTGTGTGTTTGGCTGTGCATTGAGGTCTATTATAATAGTATGGCTAAACCAAATACCCCCCAAAAGTATTGATGAGATACGCGCAGTCGAGCTTAGCTGCGCTCAATTGAACCGAACTTAACTGATAGCTGTGATATGAGTTGAACGAGTGTAAGTGCTGTTAGCGGTCCGGCCTCATGGCAGCGTTGGGGGCTGTCGCTGCGGGTACGCGCACTTGGCGCTCGTTGCGCCCAAGTGTCATATCTCGCTGACTGTTGTCCGTCTTAGTGTTGCTGTTACACCTGGCCACACTTTGTTGTACCTTTAGCTGTTTATGTTAGTTTCATTATGAGTTGGCTTTCGACAGATTTTTCGAGTTTTCGCCGAGTTGTGGAAAGTTCGAAGCGGCTCGTCAGGCGCGCAGTGTCTTATTTGTTGAGAACGCTGTATTTTTGACAGAATTTGTAAATAGCTTTGTGGGTTGATGTCTGCCAATATGTCCATACTTTGAAGTGAGCTCTAGTTAGTGAGATTTCGGGAACCTTTTTGTGGCAGAAGCCGGTAGTAAACACTGCTTATAACTGAGACCCTTTCAAGGTCTTAAAATTTATGTAGGGCTGCGTCGTGCTTTCTGGAGTTGAAAAGTTGGAAAAGCCTGAAATTTTTGCTTAGAAAAGCAAGTAGGGAAGCCTAGAGGAAGCAAGCGGCATACGGACCCCTTTAATAAAATTAGAAGCTAATACAGAATAAACTATTTTTATTTGGCAAAAATATTATCCTAATGTTGTCATAATATTGTTTTACAGATTTATAATATCTCACTATATAATATTTCAAAATATAATTGGTAAAAATCAGATAATTGGTAAATTAATTTTTTTTTTCGATTTTAGGCTTCAATTTGTTTCCAAAACTACCTCCGCTCCAGTTAGCATGTTAGTAAGAGAATATTTACTAAAAATATTTATTTAATATTTATTATTTCTACACTAAACTACAGTTTAAATGTGGAGTGTAGAGTGCTGAAAAAAACAGTTGTGTATATCAATGCTATCTAAATATTTTTTTGTTGTCTACTACTAATTCCATAGAAAATATCGCAAAAGCAGCAGTAAAATTGCATTTCAGAAAACCTTTTTCAGTTATTGTTCTAAATTTTCTTCTAAGAACTCTACACTTGTTACTAATAAGTCATCCTCCCGCGTACACCGCCTCTCAAACTGTGCTATTTTTCAATTAGCGTTAAAACCTGGCGTCTGCAAAAAGATTTAAGCGACAAACTTACATAACAGGATACCCAAATTATAACATAACATTTTTCAGACTCGCAAATTTCACGAATTGCCGCTCTTGAGCCATAACTACCATACGAAAACATCAAACTATGCAATAAACCGCAATGAAGAATTTTTTTGTATGACATAAAAGTTTCGAAATTGTACAAAATATCAGTTTTAGCACCCAATTTTTACAATTTGCGGTTTTTACGAAATCTTTTTTTTTTTTTTAATTTGAAGTTATCTAACCGTCTACTCATTACATCAATTTGCCAAGCAAAAGCTAGCAAAAATTTGTTACACCAGCAAAGTTTATATTTTCATGACAGCATTGCTCAATTTGGTTGTTACGTATAACTCACACCATTTAATCGCACAGCAAGCAATTCCAACAAGTGTATCTCACATTCCTGTTGCCTAAGTCATCGCAGGCTTTTCACAAGTATTTGTCGTCGCATACTTTTCGCATTCGTACTTTGCCCCACAGCGCACATACCTGCATACAGTCATAACTCTACGTGGTTCGTGAGTGTGATATCCACCTTCAATAACGGCAATTCGACGCCGACAAGCTCATTGAGTCGCGTACGCTTTGCGCCGCTCTGTGTCTTCCGATTGCTTATGGTTGGCCTCATAAAATGATAACGCACTTTTGAGCTTATTAACTGCTTGCTCTTCTGCTTCTGGTTCTTTTTTTTCGTATTGCTTTGATTTTTGCGCAAGTATTGTGCCTTGTTATTACGTGTATTGCCGCGTTATCAAACATTATTGCTATATGACTTAATTAATGCGAAAAACATGCGCGTTTGATGTGTTTAGTAATTAGCATGCAAATTCCTAGTTTCAAGTGTATTTATTTCCACTTGCGCACACTTTAAAAACGTGCAACATTTCTTTCCAAACTCAACGTATGAGTCACTTTCGGCAAATAATGTTTTTTTTGTATGGTTTATTGTGATATCTTTTTAGCATTGTCTTCATTTGTTCGGCTGATTATCACAACATGTAAATTAACCATTGTAGCAAGTAGTTCGATATGAGGTGTTATGGTGTAAACAATGTTATCGTTAGACGGAAGAACCTTGATTATTTTAGAATTCGCCAAAATTTTCCGATGTAGACTTATGTGCCTAGAGGCTTATGCCAATATGCATATCAGTACACATAGGTATATACATATGTATATGTGTATTTAAGTCATTAAAAGCAATTTTTATACTTTTTTACTACTTAATTATAACAGTGGTGTAAACTTAATTATGTCAATATACATATAATTATATACTGAGAAAAGTACTATAATTCTGCTTTTCTAATAAAAATATACACACTCAGCATCACCATTTACAAATGCTAAATTCTCAACTTCTTTTGCCTGAAAAATTCACTTAAATACTAAAATGCAAATGCAAAAAGAAAATGCATAAAATGCATAAAATATACAAAAAATGCATAGAATGCATTTCTGTTCTTAACATTCCAATCGTAAGTATTTTAAACCAATGTAAACATAACAGCCGCCATAAACAGAATAACCAACAAAATGCTGCTAAATTGCTGCAAAAATAACTGCAATCTCACAACAGGTTTGCTTCGACATGTCTGAGTTTAAATGCAGAAGTGTAAAGTTTGAGGCAAAAATCACTCAAACGTGTTTTAAGGCACTGCAACCTTATGAAACTTAAAAATTGTGTTAACATTCATTGCGGGTAGATAGAAAATGTTAATGTTATTAAATTGCTGTTAAATTCTCTATTAAATAAACGAGAGCTGTAAATTATAACATTGCATGTAGTCTGTTAAAATAGAGGAGGACGTTTTGTACTACAAAAATATAAGTTGTAAAAGTATAAGTTTTTGTAGTAAAAAAAACGATCTCCTCTATTTTAACACACTTTTCAAAAAAAAAAAAATTAAAATACATATACATAAATTAAAAAATTTGTAAATAATGTTTATATTTTTGTAGAATACCTCGGTTCCTTTGTTTTTTATTTTTTTTTTTTTATTTAATTTTTTATATATTTAAATTTAATCTTAATTGAAAACTTAGAAAGCAACATTTTGCAGAGCATTCACTAGCCTAGAGAATCTACAAAACGATATACTTCTTCAAGCAGTTGGAAGCGAGATGTGAAGTTTTCAAGCTGACAATAAAAAAAAATTAAAATAGGAACCTTCCCGTTACAATCAAGAGCTCATACTTGGAGAGACTTCAAAAGTCTCAAGCGAAAAAATAATTTGTAAATTACTTATATACATATAAACATATTTGTATTCACTTCTATAAGTTTATATCAAAACTAGAAGTAGAAAAATTAAAAAACAAAAAAAAAATATATATATTTTTAGTTTAAGAGTAAACAAAGAGTTGAGTTAAAACTTTTAGTATTAATTTCTTTTTTATTCAAGCCTTTGCTATAGCCTTTTTATTTGCTCTGTGCATTTCAGTTCCTCGTAACAATAAGTAATCTTTACTACTTTCCGGTTCATAGCACTTCTTTTAACTTGGAGTAAAGCTCAATTGATGGCTTAATTAATTTGTAAAGCATTTACGCCAAAATTAATTTGCACTTTGAAGCCTTAACTGCAGAAAAGGCAGATTTAAAAAACTCGAAAACAAATTTTTCGCAAAAGTATGCAGTTGAACTTAATTAAGTGACGAATCCTTATCAATGCGTTTAATTAAAATAACTGCGAGTTGGCTGTAAATGGCAGGAAGTTTTAATTTAAGATGAATTTAGTAGTGAAAAATTCCACTAATTTCGAAAATTTAATGAAAAAGGAAGCATAGCAAGCTGATTTCAAATTTAAGTACCACACATTTGCAATATCAACACTTAAAAAATACTTATTACAATGCGTTTTTCAAACGTTTTCCATTTTACGTGTTCATTAATATAGCAAATGCCACTTTAATTTCTGCTTGTTTTCATATTTATCAAGTTCATCGAACTCCGTTCAAATGTTGTCCTTTGGCTTGTTAACAAATTGTCGTGTTGTTAGCTGCAAGGCGATGCAATCAAGCATGTCGCATAAATTATTTCGTTAACTATCGCAGATGTTCCTCCACACTCACTACTTTCTATGCAACATTTCTCGCTAACGAATTAATAAAATGCCAATAAAAGTGAGAAATTTATTATAGAATTGAAAGCGTGTGCGGTGAAATTCAAGTGAGCAATGAGATCGTCAAACAACTGTCATTTGCTCGAACAACTGTTCGAACAGTGCGTTTAGCTGTTAGGGTGCGATTGTGCAGAGAGATGTTAAGATAGGTTGTGGAGAAAGTGTAGTGTGATATGCCAGTTAAGGCTGCAATACAGACAAAATCTAGAAATTTTTCGCTATAACTTAGCTATACTGCCCAGAGATTTATGTAACTCCAACTTCATAAAATTAACTTCGCTTATATTGGCAAATATTGAACTCAAATTGGACTCACATACTCATCCCTTTTACTTACTCCCAAACGTCAACTAAAAATAACTCTCCAGCTTGTAAAGGCGTTACAGCTTACAGCCTTTAATTCACTATACAAAACCAACACAAAAGCTTCATAAAATCAGCCATGTGCAAACAGTGCGACAAGATCAACCAAAATCACTGCTTAAACTCGACACCAGCGCAAACCAATCGATTGCAGCGCCGATCGCGCTGATAGCAACGAAGATCGCATTTTCGATCTTTAACGATGACGACGAAAGACGACGACGACACGCATGCGCACCGGCCACAACACCGACCACAATCGCAGCCAATTTGTGCGCCCCCAATTTAAGGAATCCCGCTTGTGTTTATATATTTTATTTTAATGCCTTGGCGTGAATTTCCTTGGAAGTGGACTACAGCACTTCAACACTACGCGGTCCTACGCTTCGACATTGCCTTTTCACTACATGCGCCTCCTTGCCAATGAACCGCAGCAACTAATTCCACGCCTCAGCCTTAATTTTCGTCGGTTTTGCGCTGTTTATTATTGCGACTTGTCTTTCTTATTTGGCGGCAGCGATTTCATTTTTATTGCACACATTTTTCGACGCCCACCGGCGGCTGTTCAATGCGCGCTCAGTTGGTTCGTCGGCTACGCTTGTGGCAGGATCGATCTGGTTGCGCGCTGAAACGAGCGATCAGCGTCTCACTTGCGCTACTGCAATCGATTGCGCGACTTTTGTCTGCTTGTTGTTGTTTGCATTGACGATTTTTGGTGGTTTTTAATTTTGCTCCTCCACCTTTTGTTGGTTTATAGTTCGCTATCTGATCGATTTTTTACCACTGTGTTTTTGTTTTCAGTTTTTTGTGCTTCCTTCCACTATAGCCTGGACTTTCGTTTAAGGTGCTTCGCTGGCTTGCGTTGCTTTGCATTGGGATTTACTGCTTTTTTGGGAATTTTAATTAAAATATTTCTCACAGCTTAAAATATTTTTTTAGTTTTATATTTATTTATTTTGCCTTACTGTTTTCGCCATTGTTTTTGCTTTCGAAAATGTGTTGAAAATTTGTTTAACCGTGTCCTGCTTGGAAATCGATAATCTCCTCGCGTACGCACACGTAATTGCACGAGTTACGAATTAAAATTTCTTTAATTTTTAATGAGCTGCAAGGGCTGCTGAGCTGTAACCTATATATTGGTTAGTTGGGGACCAACAAACTATTTAATGAATGCTTGGATAAATTTATGAGGGTGTGAAACGTTTAGTGCCTCCCTCACACTCCACGAGGGCTCCATTTGCGCTTTGAGACAAACTCTTTCATTACCTTTTGCTTCCGCAATTATATTCTCTACGCGAACTACTCACTAATAAAGTTGTCAACAATCGCGTTAACAATCATTGACTTCTAGTGGATAATCTCAGCTCAAAAACATTGTAAAAACCATAAGCACCTCTTAGTTTCCAAGCCATAAATTCGTTACA
>CM050323.1:58434149-58471743 GCA_027475135.1 Bactrocera correcta | reverse complement strand
AATTAAAAAAATATTTAAATATGCTGAAACTATATCTTATTACGTGCAAAGAAGTTCGAAACATTCAATCGAGTATTTGTTTTTAAAAAAATTTTCGAAATTCGCCCAATTCTTCATGCGTTACACTGGTATAGCCCCTTAAGGGGAAATTTTAACATAAAAATTAAAATTGAAATTTATGTTTCATGGTTTTATAGTTGAGATATTTCAAAATATCTTCCTAAACGACTTTTTCAAAATTCGAATTATTTTTGAAATTAAGTTAGTTTTAGTGGCGTGTCAATTTGCACCGGTTTGAGTTGAAACCAAAACTTTAAACGCGTTTTTCTTGAAACTTCTTCTTTAAGCGATTCACTCTGATAGTTAAAGTATAATTAGCCGATTTACTGGAAATACGCAAAATTTTTCCAATATCTCTCTTTCGCATAAAGCAACAAGAATAATAAAAAAACATAAATTTGTAGATGAAGCTTGAAATCTTACCATTCCAACACTATATGGTATGGTATGGTGACACAATGTGACTGGTACCACTGGAGATATACGATATACAGTATATGTAACGACATTTATTGGCAAAATACGAAAATACTTTTTCGACTACCCAATATTTATTTATTTTTAAATTCGAGATGATAAAAAATTAGTGAAAATTCGATCTTTATTTGTAAGTAGCCGCTACTTTAGGAAAGTATTTTTTTTAGTCTTGTAGCTTTTGGAGATTAGTTCTAATAAAATATCTATGATTCCTTTACTTTTCTGATTGACCGCAAGGATAAAATCATATCGACCAGGAATCGGGATTTTGCCCTCTTCTACTTCAGAAACACATAACTCAATAAAAAATATTTTTTTTTTGAAACTTAGTGTATTATTAAATATAAATATAAAAAAATTATAATAAAAAATTAAATACTTTTTTAGCAATTGCCAAAAATGGGGAATTCGGGTCTATAAACTAGAGTATCACCTTAATAAAATTTTATGAAAATTTTTGGTCCAAAATGTAGTCACACTATCTCCATACCAAAAAAACTACTAAATCGGTTAATGTGACGATTTCACCTCAACTTTCCCTTTCCTTTTTAATATTTAGACCACTTTATCAATTTTAATTTCTCAAAATTCTTATTCAAATATCGGGTATTAAATTTATCAGCAATATTCTATTTATTTGTGTCTTTGAGCCGTAGGCAATTAATATTATTTGAGGTGACACTTCATTTACTGTTATCACATAAATTGCTGTTACTACATAAACAAATATTACCTAAATGATTTTTCCTCAAAACAACTAAATTTTTATATTGATTATGCAAACTAATATAATTACCAATATTTGTTTTTCCAATTGCCATGACATAACAGTTAGCAGTTAGAAATTACACAAGCTAGCCAAAAAAGGCCAAAAAGTATTTTATATTTACTGTTATATTTGAACTTTCATTTATTCCTCGAATATTTCCATTTCGTTTCGCTTTCAGATTCATTCAGCTGCTATTTTGAAAACTGCATTAAATATAATTCGAATGTGCAGTTGAGTTGTGTTTTCCGGCGTTTTGTTGTTGTAATTAGCGCTGACGTGACGCTGAACTCTTATTTTCATAAATACAGCGCGTACACTCATACATTTATATATATTTATTTATGTAACAGACACACATATTTCTGTATATGTAATGTGGAGAAAAATATTCAATTTTCAACGTGAAACTCTGCAACAGCGTTCAACAAAGTTCATGTGTGGCATGCAACTGACGTCAAAACTATGCATATGCTATAGAATATATCTAAATACCATATATAGTCTGGTGTGTGCAGCATTTTTTGTGTCATTTGCTTACGGTTATTCATTCGTTTCGTTATTTCGTTATTTGGTTCGTTCATTCGTTAGTCCGCTCATTCGCTGGTGGCGCAAATTCAATCAGTTTACATTTTGCTTTGTTAGTCTTCATTTCAACTCACTGACTTCGTTAGAACTAAATTTCACGAATGATTGGCCCAGTTTTGAGCAGAAATTCGAAAATTGTACATAGATTGTATCACAGGACATGCACTTTAGTTTCTGTTCGCAAAGTATATTTTATGGCAGATGTGTACCCAATGGAAAACATACTCATATAATTTTCTTTTTGTATAAAAATTACGTGTCACGTTGTTTGTCCGCGATGGACTCCTAAACTACTGAACCGATTTTTGTAAAATTTAGTATACTGTGTCCAGTTCGCTCCAACTTAGAAGGCAGGATAGCAAAAACAATTCATAAATAAAAAAAGATCTATTAAATGGACGCCTAATTAAGCGGAAAACTCTATTAACTGGATAGAAAGGTTAGCAACCAGACATTGAGAAAACAGCTTAAATTCGTTATTTTTCCAATGAAATGTATAGTAGGCTTCCATGACAGCCGTAACCCCTAGCTTCGATTCAAATTTCTATCTAGCGAGTGCTTTCAGAACTCTGAAAATCAATATGAAGCCGCATAGGGTCAAATCTTGGGAATTTCAGCAAGTTAGGTAGAAGTTTATAGTCTTCTTTTTCTTTACTGACGTAGACAACACTTACGCGATTATAGCCGAGTTATTCTTCTCATTGGGGACGTTTTTCACGTGGCGGGTCCCCTAACCCAGCGCACCACCCTGGAGAGGTATGGCTCATCTTCTCAATTTAGCTCGCCTTCTTTGGCTACTCAGAGCATACTTGATCAAAGACCGGAAGTCGTGAGCTGCATGAGCCATATATAACAGAATTGTTTCTGGCCACTTCCCAAGTAAATGGAGCTCAGAGAACTTTCCTCACTTGCGTTTATAGTCTAGTTCATTAAATTGGCGGTGGCTGAGGGTATGGGCCAATGCATAGTCATCGTGGAAAAACACTTATTTTCTGTCAGATGGGATAGTATTATGCATTTTAGCATTGAATTCTTTCAGGAATTCGATATAAGAGAGACAACCCCCCAATGAAACATTGGTCACACTTTGAGAATTATGAAAAGGCTGGACCATTACTTTTTCGACTTATAGGACAGTCCTAGCCAACTCTAAAGGAAACATAGATCACACCTTGAGAATCATGAACAATCGTTGACCATCACTTTTCCTACTTATAAGACAGTATTCGCCTTCTTTAGAGCAACTTCGCTGGGTAAAATTCACAGCGTCAGTAGTTCCATGGCTTCTGGTGTATACCAAGAGAACCGAGTTTCATCGAAGGCCACGAAAAAATCAGAAAACTACCTTGAACTGGCTTTAAGCATTAGCAAACATCACTGAGAACTGGAATCAGCTTAGCTTTGGCAGATTGAATGCACATTTTTAAATCCAAATTCAGTGTCAGTTTAGTTAGTATTTAATATTAAACACTCAAAACGACAGTTAAACTCGTGCATTAAAGCAAATAAACTGTCACAACAACAGAAAACTTTTACAAAAACAATAATTAGCTGCAAACTTTGCTGGTTATGGCGATTGGCAAGTTGATTTTTGTTTTTTTTTTTGATTTTGGTGTACGCTCAACTTATTGTTTAGATAAACAAAAATAATATTTAGTTGACGTTGCAAACTGCAATGAACTTTTTTAATCACAGCGTGGCGATTGTTTATGTGGCAAATTGCATGCTGAAAGCAACATTTTCCACACCGAAGGTCACGAGCTGATTGCTGGCCAAAATTGGATTTGTATTGTGGCTTGGCCGGCTGCCTGGCATGCTCAGATAAACTCAGCTAAACACAAGCGCACATTTGCATGTGGGCCATTCCACGTTTTTTGTGTGTGTGCGTGTGTGTAGTGTGACAGGTGTGTCGCGTGAGGTTAGCCGCACAGAGGCAAACGATTCGAATGCATTCATATACGCTCAGTCCGTTTTGTACTAATTTGCAGCAATGTTGTTTCTAATCAGCTTTTGTGCTTTCTAATCGAACTGGAAATAGATATGCATTCAGATGCGCCAGCGCTCGTTAGCGATTGCTACTCAAATTAGCGAGTATTCTGTGTGGTTTCAGATAGCACATCCAACGATTTTTTAATATTTTCTTTAATGTCTGCGAATCTGAATGAAAAGTTATGTTGGGCTTGAGTTTCAACTTTAATTTTGATAAAAACAAATTTCCAGTTGCCAACACAACTAATGCACCAACATTTGGTAACTCTTTGATGTCCGTGCCGTCAAATGATTGATCGATTTTTCATGGCGTTGCAAATAGGTCGCAGGAGCTTCATACATAACAGCCTTCAATTTGAACCGATGACTCTGAGACCTTTTTGTCGGGTAACTTTTTCCCAAAAAATTTGCGAAGCTTGCTGATGTCGCAAACTTGTAATGTAAATTGTGTTTTTTGGGTTTACCTATGAAACAACTTAAGACGGGCGATATTGTCCTCAGGGTTCATAGTCACATATAGGTTAAGTAAGGTCGTAGGTTTGATCCAAAGTTAATGGTTCTCACTAATACAGATACTTGTCCTTTGTGTTACCCATAAAAAACCTAAGAGTCCATTCTCATAGATCGTCGAAGCGTTTTGAGCCTGCCACAACTTGATTTAGCGGTTAAGGTCAATCCCAGCTACTTCGCTAGGTTCGAAAAAGATGTGACTACCGAGGTACTGGCAAACGAGGGGTAATATAGGAAGAAATCATGATTTCTCTTCGTGTTCCTCTATACAGCTTTGTCAAATAGCGTTCGGCAGAATATGTAGTCGCATCGTCTGGATAGATATTGAATATTTAAAATTGCGGCAATGTTGGTTTTACTAAGAGCCAGTAGTTCGAAGGATCTCCTATGGTTCACTATGAGCCAGGAGCACCTGTTATAGTTGTTGCTCAGCGCTTTTTGCGCTCACTTCAGATCTTTGGATTGGGTCAATGACAGAACTCAAAAAGACATCGAAACCTCGATTCTGGATGCAACTGGACTGGTTGGTCTTCCTAGCAAGCTCAGTGGCTTTGGAGTTTCCGGCGATTCCATTGTGACCGGACACTTATACAAATCTAATATGGAAGAAGCTTAAAGCTATTTATAATGAGGTTTTCCACCCGTAAGACGCTGCAAAGGTCTAGTAGTCTGAAATTAGAGTTGATAGAGCGCTCCAGAAGGAAGACACCAGCACCCCATTTACCCCTCTTAACTTCATCCACTACACCCCTTCTCCAACGGTTTCGCCACGCATACAAATTCCTCGGTGTGTAAGCTAGCCGGATATAAGTTTGGGTTTATTTCGGCAACGTAAAGTTAATATTAGAAATGTAAAGATTGAAATATCGTTGTTGCGGGCTAACGTTTATAACGTCCGGTGTGTTTAACGTGAGTACCTGCTGACAACAGCCTTACCCCATGGCGCTCAAAAGCACAAGGGAGCAAATCAATGCGTTGATCAGCGCCCTGAAAATGCCCGGCAAGTGTGAAATGGACACATTAACCCACTTGGTAGGGTCCGAGATCCATCTAAAACCACTGCCGTACCTTGGGTCCAGCACCCATGACTTCACCTTTACAGTATTATACCTTGAATATGGGTATATTAAGTTGCCACAAGGTTTTTACCATCTAGTCAGAGAACTTTTAATGATCAGCGTGATGAGATGGGTCAATGTAGCCACTTTCGTGTCTGTCTGTTCTTCTGTGTACATAAGGACTAATGCTTCAGTTGTTGAAATATCTATCAAAAACTCAATACACGTCCTTTTCTCTCCACAAAGTTGCTAATTTGCATGAAAATTGCCTCGGAATATTTTGCAAGGCAATGTTCTAATCTCTGAACATATTGTTCACATGAGGCCACTATAGCAAATACCTGCCATACAAGCTGACTGTCCAACATGAAGTTAAAGACACTCTATTACTTTTTTCTGCTATAGGAGTGCACCTGTGAAGGGTATTATAGCTTCGCTGCAGCTAAAGTTAAACACTTCTTCAACTTTCTATGGATTTAAACGGCTCTCCTTTTCTTTAACTATCCTCCTTTTGAATAATCGTGCTTTTCGTGCATCGGTTTGACGGAGAAAAAAAACAAATAAGTCGCAAAAATTGCCAAAAATCTTCTTATTTTTCATTTTAACCTATTTTTTAAGTACTCCGTTGCCAGCTCTCACAAGCATACACTCGTTTGTCGCTAGCTGGATATGCTCCATGGTAAGAACAAATGGTTCTGTCACAATTACCCAAATATTCATCAATGCGCTTATTGCTTTTCCCCCGCCGCCCACACACCGATAGCGCAACATTAATTTTCGTATTTGCTCCCCAATTGTCTCTTAGCATTTTCTTGCTATGTAAAACATTTATTTCCCCCACATATGCATGTGCACTCACATACACACACAGATGCATGGCAGGGTGTGTTTACTTCATTTTTTATTTAATATGTTACTTTGTTTTTGTAACTTATCCTTATCCTGCTAAACTGTCATTGCTACCGAAAGAGAATCTGTCAAAGCGAAATGCAAATAAAGACAAAAACAAAGTGACAGCAAAAGCAACGGATTGCTGCCCGCACCGTAGCGCCGGCTGGTTGCTGGTGTCGCCGCTGCTGGTAGGGCAGCCAAGGGCCAGCGCTTGCCATTTGGCAGCGTTGCTAAGCTGCTGCTACATGTATACATGCTAAGAATGTTGCATGCAAAGTCGTACACAGAAATGGAAATTCCAAATTGAGTCGGGTGATCGGTTGCTGGGGCCAACGCCAGCGACGTGTGTTTAGGTGTGTGTGTGTGTGTCGCATTGGGCGCATGAAATGTTGGAATGCAAAGCAGTCCAAATACGACGAACTAAGCAAAAACAACAAAAGTGGCAAGAAAACGAAAACAGAAATGTTAAATCCTTAAGAAAAAAATTCAATTTGCAAAACGATATCCTCAGGATTTACATAAAGCAGTCATTTGAAGTTATCCGCTCGGCTTAGTGCGCTCGCATCCCCGCCCGCTTTGCCGCGCACACACAACGCCAGCTGCCATATGAGCGATGCCTGTACGCACACATACGAAAGCGCACAGAGTTGGGAGCGGAATGGGATGGAATGCTAGAAATGTGGAGCGTGCTGGCGCTGCCTGAGCGCGCCTGAATGAAGGGTTGCGTTTATTTAAAATGTTTCTTCTAAATTGCAAAATCAGGCGGAAGGCGGTGGTGGGGGCAGCGTGTGGCATGCTATAGCGACTATAAAATCAAATCGGCAACAAGCTGACATAGTTTGCCAGCCACACACACACACACATGGAGGGATGTGAGTACGAGTGTGTGCATGTGCGAGAGCGCAAACAAACTGGAATCCTTTTTCGCATTTTCCTTTAGCTTTTTTTTCGCAACTTGTGCCATTTTGCCGAAAATGTGCGCGCTTAAAAGGGAAAATGGAAAACCATTAAATTTATTGAAATCACTTTTTTAGCATACAAATTCGAAGAAAAGCTCCGTTGTCATGACATTTAATCTGGCGCAATTCGGCGACCCCCGCCCATCACCCTTGCAGTCTGCGTTTGTTGCGTGTTTGACTCCGTTCCGCTGCAAAAATGCCGTTAGTTGCGCAATATTTTTTCGCTTTCTTTATCTTTCGGGTAATACTTGTGATGCCAAATATTTAAATAGACAAATATGCGACAAACTAAACTAACAAACGCTTGTAAACGCGTAATGTGCCACAAATAGCTGCAGGGCGCTCATCGTCTGCAGAGCTTGCCTCGTGTCTGTGCGTTGGCAGTGATGACACTACGCCAGAGTTTAAAAGCCAAGCATGAAAGCAGTGGCAGTAATTGTGATGACTATCGGTGAAAGACAGTCGCCGGTATGTGCAAGTGTGAGAGTATGACAAAAGAAATGTCATAGTAAATGTGGCTATTAACTATTTTTATGCGAATATTAATATGTGAAACACCTGTAAACATTTTAATTATGCAAGACCACAGGTTTTCTGTTAAAAGTTGCTCTGATGCATTTACCACCGTCCTCAATATTAAGTACCAAAGAAGGCATGTTCTTTTCATAAAATAGTTGGAATGTTCCGATTTAAGTCAAATAGGCACATTTTTATTCGACAACTTGTTGCCACCTTTCAGGTTATTTGAAAATACCACTCTCATAGAAGCCAACCAATTATGATATATGGAACACTGGTTTGGTAGTCAGCATTAAAGAAAAACTATAATATTAGGAAACTAACTGGAATACAAAGAGTAACCTGTGCAGGGGTTACCGGGACTATTAAATCATGTCCGACTGATGCGCTCACTATGCTCTTGCATTAATTGTCCATAGATGAGTTTAATTGGAAAGGAGCAGTAAGTTATGCTATAAGAATAGAGGGATCAAAAGGTAGCAACAGAAAAGATTATGACCGTCGATTCATCCTGAAGCAGTTTAACTTAAGTAAATTGCATTGTATTTCTTTCTTATATTATATTTCTAATGTCATTTTCGGATGAAAATACCCTACATGGATACAAAGGACGTGAGTGGAGAATAGGTTTATTAGGTGAGGTTGACACAGCCTTTATCCATACCGATGGGTCCAAAATCGGATTATTTTTCTCTGTCTCCGCCAGCTTCTTCAAAGTTGAAGCATTTGGTATAGGAAGTAATAGGTAAAGTGATCTATTGAATTATTATGGAAGGATGCAGAAAGCAACTATATAAACGGATAGCCAGCAGCATTGTAGGCCTTGCGACGTCACTAACTAATTTAAGCGTAGTTATTAATTGCATAAAGGTTTTAAATTCACTGGCAGGTCAACTCCACTTGTCCATAATTTGGATTCGTCGGCAACCTAAAATAAGGACAGTTAGCCAAACTAGGATCCTCTGTAGATGAATTCGCGGTGGAGTTATTACCATGTCAGCTGGGGAGCGATCAAAAGAGAGCTCTGCATGTACTCACTTTAAACAAAAATCTCAGTGAAGATGGTGTACCACATCTTGCGAGATAACGAAGCAGATATGGCTAAAGTATGAAACACTAGAACCAAGAACTTCTAATACTTCTAAGGAGGCACTGGTCTTTTGGCGAACATGCGCTAAACACGAACATGCGTTTGCCGTAACTGCAAGCTCGAAGAGAATAAGGAGACCGCTTTCCACTTTCACTGTGATTGCCCAACTCTATCACAAATCAGACACTGAATATTTGAAACACATAAGGTATTAAACTTTGAATAGCTGTCTACAAAAATCATAGCGGCTATAGGTGGTATCATTGAGAGCACCTAATAGTATGAGCGCAACGATGAAATGAGTTAGCAAGATTATGGAGGTTCTACGTGAAAATTTCTCATCCCGCGCTAATTGATACCGGAGTGTCAGCACTCGTAACTAACTAAATGTCGTAGAAACCCTCGTCGATGTTGAAAAAATAAAGGATCACGCGATTCTCACAAGCTCTCTTTTGAGACGAAGCTTTCAAATCATTTCATCATTCTATAGTGTTCTTCTTTCACCCTGCTTTGTTTGTCACCAAGCCTTTATGGGAATTTTACAAACATTGATTGCTTTATACGTTCTTGAAGTCAATATCACCAGCAGCATATTCAATATTGGTTAAAACTAACCAGTGAATCGGTTTATCTCCATGTATAGTTAGGTTAATTTACAGATCTCAGTGACCAGTCAAACTGTTTAAGGAAAAATTCCAATTTAAATCCTTTGCCTTCATTCAAATATGGTTACAGTAACCAAAAAATTGAAGTTACCGCAGAAATGCTAAAATTAAACGATTTTCCAGTTCAGAAAATGTGCAGAAAATTAATTTGTAAGCAGTTGAAGTTCTAAATCCCAATGGATTGCTGCAAATGTTCATATTAAATGTTTATGTGTGCCGAAATTTGTTGTTGCACTAACACAACTGATATCACAAGCCATGCATTTTTGTGAAAGCATAATGTTTGCTTGGGGCACGACAACTACTCCGCAGACTATGTACATTGTAACTGGTAGTGGTCTCATGCCGATGTAGACAGTTCGGTAATTTTAATTTCTATGCAAACAGCTGTTCACAGTTTACTATGATTTCTTCTACGAGCGATTCATTATCAGATTTCAGATATTTGACATATGTTAGCCTCATACTAGTTTAGAAAATAGTCACTTTCTTTAAACTAACTAGCAATTTATTGCAATCAATGGAAATAACTCACCAAAATAGCGTTTTTTAATTGCTAGAGTTGTGATCTTTTTCGGACTAGTTATTGTATGATGCCATATTTTAAAAGCAAAGTTATAACTAGTTCGATTCTAGTCAGTCTAACTTAATTTTACGCTAACTGCTCCTGCCTGCTCTGGTATTTCGCTGCGGACTATCGTCCATTCGATTGAAATGTTGTTTTTACTTTTGCTTTGCAGACGCTTAACAAAATACTTGCCGCAGCGATGCCAAATACTCGTTCGCAAACAAATTTAATGTTAGATACATTTTATTTCACCGGAAGTGCGGTCGGATTGGTTGGTCTGCACACACACATACACACAGATGCAGATAAAAATTACGTCTGTCAAATCGCTGCGGAGTAGTTTGTTGATATACGTCGGCATGTCCGTCCGTTCGGCCAGCCGTCCCTCGTGCACTTAATTCTCGTCTGTCCAGCCGACCGGCGGCCTCGCTCAGCCCTTAAACTATTTGAATTTACTGCGGCGCTCAATGGCGGACGCAACGATGTGTTACATATATGTGTGTGTATATGCATTTATGTGTGTGTATTTATATTCATATGTATGCGTGTTTGCTTACAACTTCATGTGTATTTATACAATATTCTCTGCTTGTGTGCGTGGCTTATGTGGCTGGAATTTCCGATCGCCGTGTTGTATGTTGCTGCTGTTATTTTGTAGTTGTTGTTGTGGTTGCTACTTCACTTTGCTTTGGTTTGCTGCTGGAATGGAGTGGTAAAAAAGTCATTTGGGATAATGTCAGTGCAATCAAATTTAATGTGTGTGCCACTTTTGCCAATTGAAATGTAGAGCTGCAAAGGGATTGAACCTCGAGTGTGGCGTGCGTGCGTGTGTGTGTGTTCAAAGTGCATATGTATACAAATAAGTGTGCACTACGAATAGAGCTTGCCATCAGTGAGCATAACGGTAGTGTGCGAATATTTCAAATGTTTATTTGGCTGTAGACTTCTTCTTCGAAGATTTTGATAGAATTTCTGCTGCATTAAAGTAGGTTTCAAGACAGTGCAAAAGTTGGTAGAAAAGTTTAAATGCATCAGGCTCATGGCGATTAAGCAAAACAAAGTTGACATGCAAATCTTGAAGGTATTTTACGGTTTCTTACTTTCAATGAAACAGTAAAAAACACTACAGATGTATATGTATATGTGTGCTCTTCACTAATGTGTGACTTAAATTTAATTTAAATTTTAATGTACTTGGAAATATGCTTGTATGTGCATCCATCAAATCCATCTGGAAGATGAAGCCAAGATTTTGTGAGAAATAAATATTGCACTAACAATGGAACAAAAACACATTCGAATGTGACTTTCTCAGCAACATTTGGAGCATTTTAAAAAGAAAGAAGTGGATTTTGTGCGTCGATTCATCACTATGGAGAAGACGTGGGTCTATCACCATAATCCTGAATCCATCAAGAGGCTAAGAGTGGTGTGAACCTGGTTGTTCGGCTTCGAAACGAGTTCGTGTCCGGAAATCGGCCAAGATGGTTATGGCATCAGTTTTTTTGGGATGCGAGAGGGAATTTGTTTGTAGATTACTTGCAAACTGGTAAGGGAAAGAACTCTGAATATTATTGCACCCTTTTGGACCAGTTAAAGGAAAAATTCATGAAAAAAGACCCGGTTTGCAGAAGAAAAAAACCGTTTTTCTTCAGGAGCAATTTGCCAATGGCTAAAATACATGAATGAAAGTTTCAACTGTTGGAGTTGTTTGTTTCCAGAACTCAAAAAGTTGATACGTGGTAAGCGTTTTCCATCAAATAAAGAGGTCATAATGACTGTTGAAGTGCATTTTGCACACCTTTCCGGATTCTCACTTCAGGGATGTGATCTACATATTGAAGGATCGTTGGAGCAAGAGTATTAATGTTCAGGGAGATTATACTGAATAATAAAATGTATTTGGAATCATTAAATTGTGTTCTTATCCAACCACAAAACTTATCAAACAACCTGGTACATTTCCAACTTTTTTGATCGATCAGTTTGTATGTAAGCTGTATGCTATAGTAGTTCAATCTGAACAATTTACAAAAGGATTATTGAAAACATAAATTTTAAACATCATCAATGTACACATTCATCACATTAACTATTAACACAATGGTAATTGAACCCAATCAAAGTCAAAGGTTGTGAACTTGGCTAAATGTAAACAAAAGGGTCATTAAACTCATAAAATGTGCACAAAGGGTTTATTTATAGCTTAAAATGAAAATAAAAGGGTCATTGCCCGCAAATGGAAACAAAGGTTGTTGACTTAAATAAGTATAAACGAAGGTTGTGGACTCAGCTAAGATAGACAGAACGTCATTGCCACCATAAAATGCAAAAAAAAGAACAATTAAAGTCTTAAAGTGTAAACAAAGCTGTACACGTTCTCCTTTTCCATGAAAGTACTCATTATTGCCGGTATCGGGACACTATAAGTTATAGCTGCCCTACAAACAATGGATCAAAATAAAGTTCTTCTAGTTTGTTTGACAAAAACGAAACTTGGCATAGATTATTGTTCAAGACAACACTACAATGTACAAATATATTGTTCGGTATGATCCTTTACAGCATATAGCTGCATATAAACTGGCCGATCAATATCAAGATATTATGCTACAAGAAATGCTCCTGTGAAGGGTACTAGAACTTCGTTGCAGCTGAAGTTAATATTTTTTCAAGTTTAATATAAGGCTTTGCTTATCTCTTTTGATTCTTCCAAGTTGCTGGAGTATTAAGTATTTGGTTACACTCGAACATAGCCCCTTCTTACTTGTCATTTGTTAAATTTTCCCAAAAAAGTCAAACTCAGGTCCTAATATATTCTGAAATGCCATCAAAGCATACGTCAATATAGCGATGTTTTTTCTACGTTTCTACGTAAGAGACTATGTTAACTAGGTTGACCTCCCTTGACCGCGTGAGACTCATCTTGACCGTGCTAGACGCCTACTTTAATCATGTATGATCACAATATAGCTAAAATTTGCTCTCATTTAAAAATTGTCGAGATCAGACAATAACTAATCATGCTTCCTGTGCTAAATCTGAGGAGTGCTCAGAAGGAAGTTTAATGGCAGGAACGAGTGAACTCAGTCCATGAATTACCCAAGTCCGTTATACTAAAAGTAAACATTTGCGTTGTTCTAGATTTTTGCATATCAGTCAAAGGGGACTAATAATATTAGGCAATATTTTCTGAACCATTTTTTTTTTTTGCATAAAATGGATGGACTAAGCCATACCGCTTCTTCAATTTTCTAAATATCGAGATCTTCCAGTTGCCATTGTGCCGAACATAACATTGACTTGACTGCTTACTTGATCTGCTAGCTATATATAATGTATAGTTGACCACGTCACTTTAGAGATATTGTCGCTTAGTATCATAAATTAATGAAATTGGCCCATATGTGCCGGTTTGCGTTCTTCTTTTACATTAACAACATTTTTGCTATGAAATTTTGCTGTCGGCATGAAACCTTTCCATCCCTCTGATTCTAACAAATCGCGAGCAAAAAAATCTTCGGCAACACACCTCTTCACTTGTTTTCTTTACTTGTCTCTTCTAGCTTCTAACAAATGCGAATACTTATACAAAAAAAAAGCAGATAGAATATTTAAATGAATACATCGTCACTAATTTGAAATACTCAACGCACACGCTGCAACCGATTATAACTTCCGGCAATATGTCACGTGAGTGATGTAAAGCGCTCGTAAAATCAACATGCGGGCGCATAAATATACCTCTGGCAACACATCCACTCGTATAAACAGAACTTTAAGACCAAGTACGGCATACCTACAGTTGACGAATAACACATACCGTGCCTGAGTGTGTGTGTGCATGCATAGACGCCAGCTTGTAAAACGAGCGCTAACATAACTAATCTATATAAATGTCATGCCATTTTTGCTATGCTTAGCGCTTTTCTAGCGCCGCTCCACAGAGCAACCATCGCAGCACTTGCTTTTCGGTAGACAACTACGTCGTAGCTGAAGGTCTATATGTGACTCGCACGCCACCGGCGCTTGTTAAAAATCCGCAGAAGCATATTTTAGGGCGCGTCAGCACCTCGTGAGTGCCATCAAGGTATGCTCGCAAAAAAAGCGAACGGTAAAGCAGCCTAAATAAAGCCGGTAATATGTCACGTGGCACGCATCTCATTTTGGCAGGGATTCATCAAGCGTTGTGCCGTTGTGGCGGCGGAGTGAAGACGCACTGCTTTTAGTTACTGACAACGCGGCCGTGTGGTGTACGCGCTGACAGCTAGCTGAAAGTGCCAAGGCTGCTGGAGGGATCAAACTTCGTCAGAGTGTGTGCGCGACGTGGCGGCAGTGGAGCGTCGCTTTGTGACACGGTAGACTTCACCACAATTGGATCTCAGTGTAGCCTTCTGATGTTTTCGTAGCTGCCGGCGGTTGGGCGATGCACTCAAGCGGTACAAATTTCATTCATAAGCGAACACTGTGAGTTATTTGAATCGCAAATGTGGCCACTGACTTTCTTTGAAGCGTAAGAGTTGGCTAATTTTTATATTGAAAATATTTCTTTTTGCTTGCGCCACTCGCAAAATGGATATATTTGTGTTCAAATTAAGAATTCCATGCGTATAATCTTTTCTTGTTCAGCGTTGTGAAGGACTAACCATGTTAGACGAGTTCGAGTTGCAGTTGCCTCTTCGAGAGCAAGTATGAATACAAAACGCAGAATAAAATCAGGTGCCTATCTTCTTATGCTATTGGAATCTAGTAGTACAAACCATATTTCGAGCCCCGGCGAAGTCGATCAGCCTCAACCCATTTGGGGGTGTTTCCTCATCGAGGCTGAATTTACCCGACTGTTGGAGGATGGAGTCATATATAGAACTTCACGCAAGTGAAGTGGCCCAGAAACGATTCTTTTACATATGGCTCAAGCAGCTGACGGCTTTCGGCCTTAAACCAAATATCTTTTGGGTAGCCAAAGAACATCTGCCTGAACACTAAAGTGAGAAGGAGAACCATTCCCCTCCACAGGTTTCGGAGTCAGTAACTAACAGTACAATAAGCTGAAATGCGTCAGAAAAATATATAATTAGAACCAGCTTACTCTTTCACCTCAGAAGAAAAATTTCTTATCCCTTCAGAACAGACCTTTTTTGAAATCTTTTCGCTCAGTGTAAAGGAACTGTTTGCCGCGGATGGGAGCTTAACTGCTTTACCTCCTGGCAGCTACTTTCGCACGTCATTTCAATGCAGGCATAATCAGCAGAAATTTCACTGACATAAATGCCCACATAAATTCTCTTAAAACGTCAAAAAAATGTCAGTATATGCCATTGGCCTTCAGTTTGACAAAGTGGCGACAGTTAAGCAGATGAGCAGCTGAACGGAAGTGGCAAGTAAAAGTGTGGCGCGAAAAATTGTTACGCGTGGGAGAAACAATTTAAGACAGCGAAAATTGTAAAACATCTGGGAAAAAACTACGCTGGAGCCCAGCAGCAAATGGGCGCAAGAACCGCAGGCGAGCCCAGCAAGTAGCCGGAAGTTAAGCGCTGACGAACGCGGCTGTCTCTTGGCAGCGTTTACAGCAATAAAGGTGAAGCCTTGTGAGGACGCTGCTTCGACGAATTTTCTTGGGTGGACAGGTGGCGTATGCAAAGTATCGCCGAAGATAAAGCTTGCGCAAACGCGGCGGCCACGAAATGAATTATAATCAAGCGAATGCGAGAAATTGCGGCGGCCTTCAGTACAGATAACTGCTGGTGACACTTGACGCCTGACAGCTGACAGCTGGCGCCGCATATTGATGCCTTGCCTGTCACACACACACACACTCATACGCAGGCAGGTTAATAATAGAGCAGCGCCCTTGAGCATTAATCAAGCGTTTGAAATGGCGCTACAGAACTCTTTCTTAATCTTAAGCTGCCCTCAAATTGTGCACTTAATTTATGACGCAATTTCAACGCCACCTCAACTGCCCCATCCACAAAATAAGTATTTGTTAAAATCCCCGGGTGAAGCGCACAAATTTGATCGAATGTAAATTTACATAAAATTCCCATTCACTCTGACCTTAAGCCAGGCGCAAGTACAAATTCATATACAACAACAACGACGAAGATGACACACCCCGCCCAGTCATGCTCGACAACATCTCGCACTGGATAAATACATTAATTTGATTTATGCCACCGTTATTGTGCCAGCACGAAATCATTTCAACTGCCGCTTTTAGCAAATATCCTTAAACGTTTAATGGCCTACTTAATAGACTAGCAGACGAAATAAACTGCGCCCAACACCATCAACGCCGAAATGTCGCTTCTCCACAATCACAATTTTTAAATAAAGTCATAATCGTTAACAATACAATAACAACAATCGCTCGGCCGCAAAGGCAATTATGGCGCTGCTGGCGGCTGTGAGGCTGCGTAGGCTGACCAGCGCTTGTTTAGATTGCCGCTGCCACCGTCGCCGTCGCCGCCGCAGAAATGACTAAAGCGTACGCCCACAGGATAACGCAGAGATTTTCTTTGGTCTTATGCAATTTATGCCTACGGTCAGAATTTATGATCGCATATAATAAAAATGAAATACGGAAACTGCGTTGAAACTGAAGACAAGGCGCGCTGGGTGGTGGATTGTGTTGTTGGGGGGCAGCTGCGATACGAAAAGAAAGCACAGAGGAGTGTTTGTTAAGAGTCTTGAAGCAGTGAAAATTGAACAGTTCGCTTTCTACAGAAGTTATTCTTTACTTTGTAGTTAAACAAATTAATGAAGGATAACTTCGAGCGGAACCAGAAAGAAGTGACTACCGGAAATTGTAGTAGTGATGAAAACGAGCATCATCTCAAGAGCGCTAATCAAGTTTATAGAGACATAAAGGTGAAAAATTTATCTGGAGTTAGCATTATCGTCTTATATTGTAATCCACGCCAAATTTCATGAAGATATCTCGTCAAATGAAAAAGTTTTCATGCAAACACTGGATATCGATCCTTCAGTTTGTGTGGAAGTCGTATGCTTTAGTGGTCCGATATCGATGGATCCGACAAATTAGAAACTTCTTAAGGAGAAAAACACCTGTGCAAAATTTCAGATGGATATCTCGACAACTGAAAGACTAGTTCGGATCTGTATGAATACAGTCAGACATGGTTAAATCGAGTTAGCCCGTCACACTGATCATGTGCTTTATGTACACAGTTCAGGGTATAGTGAGGCTAATTAACATATTCCCCCACAACATTTATGTGTTTTTAATAACTGGCTTCTTGGATATGGTTCACTCTTTTAATACTCATCCTTCACCCACCCTATACTCTCTCTCTCTCTTTATTTCTTCAAGTATAAAGAAGAGAAAGGGCTTTTAATGCCACAGTCAAAAGGCTGTCGAACTTAAATAACCATTCTGCAGCTAGCAGCAAGCTCACGGGGTCAACGAAGCAGAGCCGCTCCGTGTAAACGCCCATCGACCGACCACTCGATCATAAGAATAATTGCATTTTATTTTTACGATGACATGTTATATCAAATAAACCAAATTTATGTATGTAATCTGTGTGCCGCCGGCGAGAGCATTCGCTTTGTGGCATTTATGTTTGCCACTGATTTCGTTTCGAGTATAAACGCATTCGCCTGCCACTTGCTTAGCCATTAATGTGCGTTGTGGGTGTGAGCTGCGTGTGTGCGTATTGGTTATCCAAAAGTAATCTCTATATGCGGTAAAATTTATTGTACACGATTTTTATATGCGCTTTCACGGTCATGCGAACTCGCTTTGCAATTCCGTGCGAACCGCCGCCTGTCTTAATGCGTCTGCCTGACTTCCGCCTCAGGGCGCGAACACGCAGGCAACATTTTTATTTATAAATACCAAAAGCGTTACCCAGCGGACGCAGGTACTGAGATTAGCCTAAGAAAGAGAGATTCGATGGATAAGCGATTGCGCCGTGGTTAGTACTTTGAGGTGGTTTCCAGCGTTTTTGCTGGATAGAAAATAAATAGGCAACTATTTGGATCTTTCGAAAAAGCAATAATTTCAAAGTGCTTTATGAGTTATATGTGTTTCATCTATTTTTCTTGATTGAAGACTCTAAAAATATGAATAGAAATTTGAAAAAATTCGAAAACTTTGGCTCACTGGGCTCAGGTACACAAATGGCCTGCGGCATTTCATGGTCATGGTCATTTGCAATAAAAAGTGGCATCACATTTAGGTTTTAATACATTTTTTATATGTGCCGTAAACCTCCGTCCGTGTCCGTGCACGAGCAATCAAAGGATGCTCACTAAAGCGTTCACATTGGTTCAAAGGCATTCATATCCCCACATATGTATATGTAGATACTTAAATATGTATTTTTCCAGCAAATACACGCCAATCCATAAATGCGTGCCGCTTCAGCATTTTCTCGTGGAGCCATGCATGTGTGACCGCACCAACAACAAGGATGAGCAACAGGTGTGGCTTTAATCGCATGTGTGCTTAGTATTTCCGCATTTGTATTGCCCGACTTTTATGTCTTTCGAATGACTTATTGAATCGCTGCTGCCGACGAATTGATATATTTCTCGCGAGATTTTTAGTGCTCAACATAAATAAAACAGTCCTTAGGGTATTTGTTATTATCGCCTCTTGGGGGTTATGGCGCTGACGAGCTTTTGTAGATTTGATTGGGTATGAGATTATCCACCGACAGGATTAATATGATTTCATTTAGCGAAATCAGTAGCTAAGTCAAAGAAGTTTTGGAAAATAAGATATATTATCAGATCTCGGGAGCCAAAATTGTGTAACCAAAATTGTGGAACCAGAATTGTGGAACCAAAATTTAAGAGCTTTGTCCATTCAATACTTTTGCGTTTATGAGTTGAAATTTCAACGTTTTTTTTGTAATTTTAAGTTATGACCCGCTAGTTGGCGCCATGCCTAATCGAGACATTTGTAGCTCATAGTCCGTCCTAAAATGTTCTAGAACTATGACTTAGAGTATTGATTCAGAAAAAACTAACCTCAAAATTGTTCTTAATAAACGGCCTTTTGCAGGATTGGCATTTCGATGAGAGTTTGGAAACTAAAATTGATTTTATTGAAGAAAAATTTAAACTTTATTGCAGAATCCAGACTTAAAAATGGACTATCCGATAGAGTTGAGAGTGCCGCGTTACAAATTCATTAACTCTAAAAGGATGTAACTCAAAACAGATACAGTCAGTTTCACAGCCCAGTCTGCCATCAGCTATATGTACATTCCATTCTATGTGAGATCGAAATACCAATCCTCCACCTTTGGATATCGTGAAAAGCAGTTCACTTCCTGCCTTGCTCAAAATGACGAGTTGATTTAGAGTATCCACTATTGAGGGTTTTATGGAAACATATCAGATCTCAAACGACCCAGCATAGTGGCGAGTTCTCGTAGATTTTTTAACTCTTTATGGGTTACAGTTCTGCTCACGTTGGCGGTTTCCGTACTTCCATTCCTGTCGGTCATGTTCATCTCAAGATAACCAACAAAAAATGTTCCACACGGCTTATGAGTGATCCAAAGTCATCGCAACCATGATGGATCCACTAATAGAGGAGACGATTGCCTTTTAAGTGGTCATAGAAAAAATTTTGTGTAATAACAAAGGTCTTAACTACAAAACAAGTCCTCAAAACAAGGTTACAAGCATGCAAAGCAAAGTAGTTTAATGAGTCTTAAAGTGAATTGCCTTGAAAAAAGAGTGAAGTTCTACTTATGACAAAATAAAAGTCATTTTCAGATTCAGCACACCCAAAGACCTAAGAGTTATTGAATACTTGTGTTATTGCACAATATAGGCAGATAATGGAAATTTTTTATTAATATTCTTAAGTGTGCTAACCTGCAAAAATGTATTTCTGACCAAAAATTAAACCCAGAATAGTTTTTTCTCGTCAAATTCTGTATAATACTGGACATTTCAGTTTAACATATGATGAAGCTAACCTACCTGACGTCCACCAGCACACATCTGCCCAAAGCTATCAAGCGCCTAAGAAAGGTGTAAAATTAGAAAATTTTCACCAAAAGCTGCCAGCCGTGAAAAATACAACTGAATAAGAATAGAAATGGCTACTTTGCGAATGAATACATCACAGCTGACAAGTAAGTGACACAAAGAAATGTATTAACATTGTAAAGCAAAAGTTCGTGTGTACAAATATGCGCAACTTTGTCCTTCAGAAAGTGACAGACAGCAACTTACTTACTTACTTAGTGTGCAATCGCGTTACAGCACCAACAGATGAGCCGGGACAAACTTTCACCTTAGCATCTATTTAGCAGCTTGGCATTTTTTATAATATTTTCGTTTTTTATTTATTTCTATATGCCTTTTTTCGTGTTTTTTTCTCGCTATGACAGCTTGTTGTTGTCAGCACGGACATGCAGCATACAACATTGTTTTTCTTTCTACAGGATGAGTAAGCATATATAGAACCCTGTTGGAAAGTCGCTAGTAGCTGATTGGCTGACGGTTCGGTTCGACTGCAGCAAGAAATATTGTATTCTAGTCGTACTTGTGGCCTTCGTATTTCACAAGGTGGTTTGATATTTGTTTGTTCTAAGAAGTGTTCCTGGTCACTTTGTCGCACTTTGTTCTTATATTTCTTTGCGTTGAAACTATTACATTTAGAAGGAAACGAAGACATAGCGGTTGCTACAAGCGTCGTAGCCAATAAGTTAGTGAACCCAAGAGAGTCGGGTCAGAGTAACCAGAAGGAACCCGGATTTTTATAGGGCATAGCACTGCCAACTGGGTGTTGTTTCCTGCAGCTACGACAACAAATCTTTGTCTACAACAACAAAATGCAGCTAACTCCCTCTCATATTTTGAGGATTAAAATGGGAGTTAGCAACGGAGTTATCTTCACTAACTCCTGAATTGATCCGGATTAATGCAGTTAATCCGGATTAAGGCTCCCGTTGGTCATTGCTATTACATCTGTACAAGGATTCTGAAATCGGCAGCAGTTTTCAAAATTATTCGGGAATATTTTCGATTTGCACGAACAACTATTTAACGAAATTTCTATAGCTGTTGGCCTTTCCCCGCTGGGCGGATGCTTATTTTTCAGCAGACCTCATGCATATCTTCCAACTCCTTTAATGTTGAGGCTGCGCTGTCGCTGTCGCCCTCGTCGTCGCTGCCGCTGCCGCTGCCGCTGTTGCTTAGCGACAAATTCTCTAATATGCTATGTCAGTGAGGTGACAGCTACGATAACATTTATGACACTCTACATGTATACTTAGTTGGCGATAATGATGTTGCTGTTGTTGTTAATGTAAAAAAAGAAAAAACGTTAACTTCGGTTGCACCGAAGCTAAATACCCTTCACAGGTGCATTTCTGTTAGTAACTATGTGTCCAGTTTGTATGGAAGCTATATGTTATAGTTAACCGATCTGAACAATTTCTTTGGAGATTACATTGTTGCCTTAGAAAATAATATATACCAAATTTCGTGAATATATCTTGTCAAATGTGAAAGTTGTCCATACAAGAACTTGATTCCGATCGTTCAGTTTGTATGGCAGCTATATGCTATAGTTAACCGATCTGAACAAATTCTTCAGAGATTACATATTTGCCTTAGAAAATAATATATACCAAATTTCGTGAATATATCTTGTCAAATGTGAAAGTTGTCCAACAATATCTTGATTCCGATTGTTCAGTTTGTATGGCAGCTATATGCTATAGTTAACCGATCTGAACAAATTCTTCAGAGATTACATTGCTGCCTTAGAAAATAATATATACCAAATTTCGTGAATATATCTTGTCAAATGTGAAAGTTGTCCATACAAGAACTTGATTCCGATCGTTCAGTTTGTATGGCAGCTATATGTTATAGTTAACCGATCTGAACAATTTTCTCGGATATTACATTTTTGCCCTAGAAAATAATCTATACCAAATTTGGTGATGATACATTGTCAAATGCGAAAGTTTTCCATATGAGAACTTGATTCCGATCGTTCAGTTTATATGGCAGCTATATGTTATAGTGGTCCGATATCGGTACCGTTCCGACAAATGAGCAGCTTCTTGAAGAGAAAATGACGTTTGCAAAATTTCAAAAGGATATCTTAAAAACTGAGGGACTAGTTCGTATATATACAGACAGACGGACAGACGGACAGACGGACAGTCAGACGGACATGGCTAAATCGACTCAGCTCAACATACTGATCATTTATATATATACTTTATAGGGTCTCCGACGCTTCCTTCTGGGTGTTACAAACATCGTGACAAAGTTAATATACCCTGTTCAGGGTATAAAAAGCTTGTAAAAAAAGCATTGATGGACACTGCGGAAGGGGAGAGTGTGGGAAAAAGGTGAAAAGAGTGAGCTCTTAACAGACTAAGCAGAGAGCGCTTAAGCAAAGCGCGGTGCTGGTTCAGCGGAAACGAGCTTAATGCGCTCGGTCATCTTTCTGCTGCTAATTTTAGTGTCCATTTCGATTTAGACATCTCGAAGGTTTATTATGTATAGGTTTTTATGGTAAGTGGCGTGTGGCATGTAGCCTCCTTCCTCCAGCTTCTCGTACAATGATGAGGTGGTTGCTCGAAACTTATTTGACGGCGCTAGTTTGCGCTCCTCGATCGGCGCATGAGTTTTGCTTTTATTTTCCCCATTCTCTGCTTTCTCTTATCATTCCATCTGTTGACCATATTTGTTTTATCGGCGTTGTTGCTGCGAGTGCTACGAGAATGTATCATTACGTAAGCTGGTGTTGATATTGAGCACTTGTGGTAAGATAACTATTGATAGCCATCCACCGCCACCTACCCACACATATGGCATGGCTGTCAACTTCGAGCAGTCGCAATTTGCCGTGTGGACTATTTATCCAACCCAGGCGATTTGCGGCCTCTCATCAGCTATAACAAGCCTGCGAAGGCACACATTTGTGTGCAACTGGAGTAACGGCGACAGTTCGGTTGGTGGGCAACACGAGCGACTAATGATGCGCACATGTGGCATGCATATACGAGTATGCATACAAAACAGTTCGCAAGATCCCGTCTCACCAACTTGTGTTTGTGGGAATGTTTATTGATTGTGGTGTCAGTACATTGACTTTTCTAGCTGACTCGCCGCCCGCCGGCGCTCCACCCACAAGTGGCAAAAACATTTGTTTCAGCTACTATTTCTGAAACTTGCAAATCTCGCCAAATTCGAATTGGGATTAGGTGTTGGTAGCTGGTTGCTGAGCGAGGCCTTAATGAGCTTTTAATAAAAGTTGCTCATACCACGTGTGGCACTCAGGCAGCACTACAAATGGCTGGCACGCACCGCTTTCTTTTGCGTTGAAAAGCGTAGAATTTTCTGAACTAGCAGCTGAAGTGGCCGAAGAAACGTGTCCAGCCAGCTAAGCGTACTTTGTTGTTATACTTTTGAGCATTTTTTTTTTGTTATATTTTCGATCATCAACATTTGGACGCTTTCGCCTGAGCCTCAAACAGCTGGCCACTAATCCGGCGTGCACCGACACTTCAGTTTACCACCGTTATGCGACTCCATGGTTTGTTAGGTTTCTGCCGAAGTTTTCACGTTACCGAGCATCGGATTTGTCAACGCAGCGACGAACGAAAATTTAGTTTACTCGCTTCAACGCCGATAATTGTCGAAGTTTTATTGGAAACGCTTCGATACTGCGTGCCACATTGTGTGTATCCTCCCACTGGTGCGTGTGTGTGTGTGCGCAGTAAGCGACGCATAAAGTACGTGTTTAAAGAACTTGCAACTGTCGTTCGCACGTTAAATGCGTCGCTGGTGCAAATAATGATGATGCCATTTGTTTTGCGCAAATCTTTGCCATTGGCGTTGTTGCATAAGCTCGTTGCTGTCGCTCCAGCCGCATGTTGTATTAGTGACGATTATTCAGTTTTAATCCGCCACTTTGAAAAGTACGTGCTCGCAATTTAGAAAATATGGCAATTACGACGAAAACATGTGGAATTTAGCGCGCGTATTAATTGACATGGCGAAACGCTATTAGCGTCGGCGTGTGTGTGTTAAATATCGGTATAAAGGGAGAAAAAAGGTATGTTAAAGGGATATATATCTCTTTTTATACATACACAAATAAATGTACTGAATATGCTATACAAAGGTATCGACAGCATGCCAATACCACAACTGGTTTGCAAGATCTCTTTCCTGCAATTTTGGTCTTCAGACCACTTCGTGGCAGCAATTTCGAAACCGAAGTAGACAAAATAAAGTCATTTGTCAATGCAAAATCGACGAATAACAGCTCGAGAGATTGCTTTAAGTTTAACTTGTCTAACGCGTCCAATCACAAGCACATGAGACGTCTAGGATTCATTTCGAAGCTTGACATATGGGTTCCACCCGTTCTTATAGGACAAAGTATGCTTCCACGTATTGAAGACTGTGCTTTTCTTATCAAACGTCAAAGAAGTGATTAATTTTTGAAGCGCATTGTCACTGACGACGAAAAGTAGTTGGCTTAGAGGAATGTAAAGCGCAAAAGAACACACTCAAGCCTCTTTGAAAGCCCATAGTCATCAAAATAAGCATATGTTATCTGTTTGATGATACTTCAAAGGGATTGTTTATTTAGAGCTTTTGTCCGACAATGCCACTATTATATTTGAAGTATTTTGTGATCAGCAGGACAAACCGACTAATGCAACCAAACCGAAGGGACCAAAATTGATCAAAAGGAAAGGTATAGTGTTTCACCAGAATAAAGCGAGACCTCATACAAGTTTTATGACTCGCCGAAAGCATTTTCAGCTTGAGTTGGATACCCTCCCATCATATTCTCCAAACTTGGTAACATCGGACTATTGCTTGTTCTGGTCTCTGCAAAATGTTTGGATGGCGAAGACCACAAATCAGGCCAAGGATCCAAAAATTTTGGAGTGTGGACTCAAGCTGATGTCCGAAAGTTGTTAAAAGGTTTTGAGTTAAAATGGAGAATATATAATCTTTTCGTAAATTGGGCTGAGCAATAGCTTGAAAATGATTCAGATTTTCATCGAAAAAGCATCGTCAGCGATGAGGCTCACTTCTGGCTGAATGGCTTCATTAATAAGTAAAATATGCGTTATTGGTCAGACAGCAATTTACACGTACTCAATGAGTCACCATCGCATTCCGAAAAAAATACGGTTTAGTGCGTTTTATGGGCCGGCGGCATCATTGGGTCGTACTTCTTCCGTGATGATCAAGACCGCCACGTTACTGTCCATGGGTTTCGCTCAATGATAACCGAATATTTTTTGGCCGAATGGGATGATACGGACAATATGTGGTTCCGATAGGACGGCGCCACGAGCGACGCAGTGAATGGTGTGTCGATTTATTTAAAATCAAGTTTGGTGAACGTGTTATCTCGCGAAGTGGCCCAGTCAATTGATCGTGCGATTTGATCGTGCGATTTGACACCTGTCTAGCTACGTTAAGTCTATGCCAACAAGATCAGGGTTTGTTATCAAATGATGTTATATTATATTTATCATAAATAGTTTTTATCGTTTTTTTTTTGGAGGCTGAAATAAAGCTTTAAGTTTTGACAGAGAGAATTTCATATAAATTTTCTTATTTTCTCAACGAAAAACAGGATATTTCATGCAGAAGTGTTTGAAATTAAGCTGTTTATATGCCAATATTAAATTAGTTTATTTTTCAATAAAATCTGATCTTTATGATGGACTAGATTAAACCTACCAACGCAAATTCTGAAAATGTTCGATGACATCGAATTATAGATTGCTTCAGCTATGCCTAGATGTATATATCGCTAGATATAAATCGCCAAGATTGTGGCATAATAACCCAGATATACAGCTCGTGAAATGCAGATATTTTTCCTATTCGAAAATTTAACTAGTATTTTTTGTTAAGTGAGGTACCTATCCAGTTGTGAGATCTCAATTAACCGCTTTAAACGTTTATGTTTTAGTTTGGGTTTGTCGATTTTCCCACTCTTTCTGTATACTCTCTTTTCCACAGCCGCTTAAAACAAAATATTTCACTATATGGTGAGCGATTTATATAATTTAGTCTCATAGCAAAAACTACGCTTAATGATGGAAATTCATAATTTTTTAAACCAACAATTTTTTCGGTTAGCTTTTAGTGGGTCTCTCGTAATACCCTTTCGAGGTGAGTAGCTTATGTAAACCAATAAATTTTTCTTCGTTTTTAACTTACCTATTTTCTTATTTCTTACTATACGCACCTCCTTCTGTATAAGAGAGCTTACCGTTACTCAACAGTGCCTTAAAAATTTAATTTCGCTGCAGCATTGATGTACGCACATTGCTGGCAAGGCCGTTCGCGTGTCGCTGCTCCCGCTCACATTGTTTGTGTGCGTTATTCGCAGGCTCAAGTGCAGCGACATCAAAACAGGTGAAAATACAGCGCTGTACATTTACGCGCACAGCGTGTCCCTCTCCATTCATAACAAGTCCCTCAAAGCGCAACAGCAAAGCAGCGCGCACAGCACGTGCGCTCCGCGGCATGCAGCGGCGTCCTTCAACCATTTATTAAAGAACTGCTTGCGCGCATCCTTCGTTGCTCTAATTTGTGCAAGTGCACTTGGGCGCTGCCTATGGCCGCAATGCGAACGCGGGCGCTGAGGCTGGCTGGTAAGGCGCCCGGTTCTCACACTGTCAGGCAGGCAAAGAATTTACGCAATTTTAATGAGCGTCGCGTGGCGTTGCGTCAGAATTTTTAAGTGTTCGTGCCGGGAGGCGCACAATAACAGGAAAGAGCTGCGTGCAAACAGTACGAGTACTTGCGAAGAAAAGCAGAGCAAACGCGTGAGAACGCACTTAAGCGCAGTGGACAGCGAAATGGCGGAAGGACAACAGGAATACAAACGAGCTATCGGGCGCTGGCGCTTGTTGACACTCAGGCAGGTGGTCGCCTGGCTGGCCGCGCCTTGGTACATTCAGTATTTTGGCAAGCGAACGCGCCAAGCCAACGTGACAGTACTTAGTATGTTGTACAACATACTTACCTTCTTCAGCGCTTGGCTGGAATCTGAGGACCGACGAACAATGACATAGGAGCTCACGAGGTTGTTGAGTGTGAATTTAAATTTATGCGCGAAATGAAAGGAAATTCGTTGCGAAGAGCAATCGCTGGAATTCCCATAAATGCGTATTTATCTTTTTGAGCACGCACGAAAAACACGCCACACACAAACACACACTCGCAACTAGCCGCTAGCGGGAGGCGGTGCGGAGTAAAGTGTGGCAATGTTGCCGCAACAACAACCTGAAAAGGATAATAATGTGGCAACGCGTCGTCAAGCATTATATTTTACGTTTCGCTGAAACCGCGCTCATTACTGTTGTTGTTGTTGTGTTTGCCTGCCTGACTGTAGTTGTAATTTATTTGCAGCGCCAAAGTAAGTTTGAAATGTAAAAATAATGAGCGATAAAATGTAAACAGCGACAGCAACAACTTCATTACGTGTGATTTAGGGACATTGTCAACAGCAACAACAACATTATCAGCTACGTTAAAGCGACACATTCACCAACACGGCCGACTCTAGCACAAACATTAAAATCGGGTGAAACCATCGCGCCCGTCGCCATCAGCGCCAACGCCATTAGTGTCAGCGCGTGTGCTTTGGTATTCCACAAACAGCGCTTGTGGTCCAAACATCTTCACCCCTCACCGCCCGCGTTTGTTATCTAGGCATTCCTGCCTCTCACATTTCACTCTGTGCGAACGCATTTGCCGCTTTCGCCTGCGCCTTGGCTAGGCGCGGAATATTTATTTAATCGCATTTAAGTAAATTATCATAGTAAATTGCTTCATTGCGCGACGGCGTTGCGCTCGCACTGCTCTCGGACGGCGCTGTGAAAAATCACCAAATGAATGGCACTGCGATAGAAAATGTCTATGCAATTTTTCGATGCTACGAGTACGTAGACGAAAAGACAGTGGCTGAAAGTGGGTGCAAGGCACAGTGCTCTCGTTTTGTTTATTGCGAAAAGCAAATTCAAATATTTTGCTCGAATTTTATAAAATTTATTTTAGACTTGATTGAGTATAATTATATTTTAATTCTTATATACAATATCGTGCGCTTTGCAAATTGAATGCGCACATTTAGGCGTAAAGTTCATTTTGTAGTCTCTTTGTTGGTAAGTTAGGTAATACTGGTCGGCTGTCAGGCCATACATGGACCTACTGTTCATTAATAATGCCGGACGGAGGTGCAGTTTAATTTCAACTAAAGTATTAATCTTATTGAACGTCAGAACCTCTTGTGAACTTTAAGAACGACTTGTTATCTAAGTTTGATAATTCATCTAGTTTCTTGAATTGCGAAGCCTGGATAGAAGCATCGGAGCTGTTCCTATGGTTCTATCAATGTTTTGTGCCAACCTGATCGGTCCGGTTCGAATGTATCAACCAATATTAGTAGTTCGTACTCGTCTACTCGTGTCCTTCGTATTCCTTCAGGATGTTTGGTTTTTTTTTGCGCCAAGAAGTGTTCCTGATCGCTTTGCTGAACTTTTCCCTTATATTTCTTTGCGCTGCATTTGCTAAATTTAGACGACGAGCGTTAGTGAATACGTGGTTGCCACGAGCGTCGTAGCCACTAAATTAGAAAACCCACAACAGATTGGTTTAAGTAACCGGGAAGGACCCGGATTTTTATCCGTGTCAACTTGGCACCATCTCTCGTCACAAGTGCAGGTTTTCTGGCTCTACAACAACAACCTAAATAATATTGGACAGAAGCATAGGAACACCTCTTATGCTTCTGTCCATGTTTCATGCTTATTTCCTTGCCTTTCTGCTTGTATCATCATTAAAAACGCCATTAGCTCGCATGTGATGCCAGTAATTTTTGACCTCTGACAAAACCAATAATTGTCGTGTAGCCTTTTCGAGACCGTGTGAGTAAAAAACTGGCGTTTCCTTCGGTACTCTTGCACACGATCTTGGCAATCCTGCATGTCGTTAAGACGTTCCAAACCCACCCTGTTCAGCTATTTTGGAAACATTGCTTATACTTCCAAGTGCCTTCTGTATTTCTAATCTGGTTCCGTAGCGAGACATATGGTACTTAAGGCAATCACGTCAGCTATTGCATGTCCCGGAACACCTTTGTGACCTGGAAGCCAGTATGTATAAACCGCTTACTGGTAGTCACCGCATTCTCCGAAGTGATGCGCCTGGCTATCGGCGCATATATCTTCTTTACATTGTTCCCTACGTTTTTAGCTATATCTGTCGCTTTCCTGACCCTTATGCTTCCGCCTGGAAGATACTGAAGTATTCAAGGATCTGGAAGAGTTGTCTCAGAACCAGCTCTGAGCAACATATTCCAGCTCCCACTCCATTAGTCATTTTGGATCGGTGTGTATAAATGTTATAAGTTTCACTGGCAAGTCGCAGGCTCCTCTCGCGTTCGCTGCCCAAATGTTTGCTCCTAGTATAAAGGGTCACCTAAGTCTTTCCTGTGTTCAGAGTTGGAAAAAAAAATAGTTTAGTCTATCTCAAGCCACGATGAGATTAACATTTCTTATTTTCATACGGATTTTAGAGCCGCAGCTTCACTGTGTTCACCACTTTTGTTGGGGACATTGCCTGATTTGCAGATGGCCGGCTTCTCGCCGCTGTACCTCCAGCGTTGACCATTGAAATGCAGCCACAGACAGTTGAACTGGCGCCTGTGGTTGGCATTTGGGCTGGAAATTCGCTTTCGCCTATTAATTGGTGGGTAGGTGTGGGGCAGCAACATTAATTTAAGGCGCGGCTGTCAACCGAATTGATGTAAGGGTGAAAAGCTTTGCTAAAGCAGAAAAATTACCGTCACCGAAATAATTACCAAAGAAAAATAAGCACAGAAACAGAAATACACGAAATAAAAAAAATGAACAGAAAGGACCTCTTAAGTGAAACATAAATTACAGTTGCTAAATGTGGCAACCCGCTGGTAGCCCCAAAGCAACTTAAATTAGAATAATATTGATTTTATGGAGCGACGGCAAGGAATTTTCGGCACTGCTGTGAATGCGTGCGTGTGTATGTGTGTATCGATTACATCACTTTTGGCATTCTACATTTCAAATCGGTCAGCTAGACTGCTCAACAACGCATATGGTACGTGTGTTTTCGTACTTTATGCTCTTTGGAGCTCATTAAGCGTCTCACTTTTTCCTAAACGGAATTCCAAGCAATTCAAATATTTTTTAGCGAAATTGCCGTACACACATGTGGAAACCCTTTGGGGGGAAAAATGAAGAAGTTTTGAACGGAAAAATTTATTGTTGTTTGACTGGTTCGGGAAAATAAAGTAGGTAAAAATATAAAAAAATTCAAAAAAGAATAGCAAAAAAAAATATTTTTAAAAGATTTAAAGTTAAAAAAAAATAAAAAAAAAAAAAAATTCAAAATTTTTTTATCTAAACCCAAGCTGGCCCCCTTTTGGGAAACTTCTTTTCGCGAACGCATTTTTCCCTCTTCATTTGGGACGGGTTAGTAAAGTCCCAACATACACACGCACACCTGTCAAGCCCGTGTTGTTGATTGTGGCCGTTTCAATTTCGTCGGCAAGTAATGGTGGTTAAGGATATTTTATGTGTCTGGAACTATGTCCTTGGGCACGAAAAGTACATGTTTACACTCCAGACAGCAGCAAGCAGCGGGGCTAATGGGGGGGAGAATAAAAGGAAAATCACGATAATCGAAAAAAACAAGTTTACGCCAAATAAATGAGCTGTTGACACGGTTTTGGGCCAGGTGAGGGCAGGGGGCCCTGTGAGCAAAAGCAAAATAAATAAATAACAAATGTGGGCAAATAAACAAAAATTTGTGGTGTGTGTTGTAAAAATTTATTTGGAAGTATGAAATTGTGTATGCGGCTTTCATATTCCATAAAATAAGCGAAAAGCTATTTACTGCAATTTCGTGCGCTTATGACCCCAAAGGATATGGGTGAGCTGTGTTTTGTGTGTGGCATGGCAAATACAAGTCGTAAACAAGGAAATGTCAATTTGTAGAATGTTGACGAATTTGTCCGCAATGTCGACAGTTTAATTCACATTTCCTACTTACGTAATTCCCGCTTTGTGCACTATTTTTACACGGCCTCGCTTTTCGCCTCAAAACGATTAGGAGAGTTCCATTAAGGGTGACATTTAAGTGAAAATTTAAATGCATTTGCTTGGCTCTGAAAACCGAAACCATACATTGCTAATTAGTTATGCTGTCAAGTTTCTTAAAGCGGAATTAATTGCTCTTTTTGGGCAGCTGTCTGATCTAAAAAAATTTTTTTTTATGAAAGGTCGAGAATTTAACCATCGGTAAATGAGTTTGTTGGGACCTAAGAAGGTAGTTTTTCCCCTCAAATTTCGTAAAAAAAAAAAGTTTGTAGAAGTAAAAAGAAAAAACCCAGAACCTTTGTTTGAATTTTGTTGAATTTTTAAAATAAATTTTTAGGTTTGTCCAAAAAAATTTTTCCTTGTTTATAAATTTTTTATCCATTTTCATTTAACTTTTTTTTTTTAGGGGTCTAATTTTGCTGGAAATCAAAAAAACCCATGTTAAAATCTTAAAAATTAAAAACCCCCGCCTTTTTGTTTTCCGATGGGTTTTTTCCCAAAATTTTTAACCTTTTTAATTTTTTTCCCCAATTTTCCCTTTGGGTTGTTCGAGCCATAATTTTCTTTGAACCCTTTTTTTTACAAAAAAAACGAAACACTCATACATGTTGATTACTAATAGCTCATTAGGTTTCCCAAAAGGATTGCGAATCATATCACTGGCCAATCAAATGCTTTAGATTCTATAACAGAGATTTCCCCCGTTTCTGATTTCAAAAGAAAAGGCATTGAAGGAAACCCTTTGCACTCAACAAACCTCATATTTTTTAACGGTTTTAGTAAGCACGTGCAGAAATAGTCATTTTTCCATCAGAGGTCCAATTTAAAAAAAGAGCTCTTTTTGCAGCGACTTCAGTGTTAGGTTAGGATAGGTTAGATTTATTTATTTATACAAATTTGCTCAGGGTATTCCTACCAGTTCGGTGGGATACCTGAGCCTGTGTGAGCTCCTAATTATTTAAACCTTGATCTTAGAAACTCTGGACAACTAAGAAGGAAGTGCTAAAATTATTCCACCTCCTTTTCTCCCATACAGCTTCTGGCGTCGGGTAAAATACTAAACCTTACAATGGACTTTGATAGGAAAATAGGAAAAAGACCAAAAAAAAGCTTTTTTCTGGGGGCAAAGGGCTTACTATCGCTTACCAAAAAATCTTGAGCCAAAAAAACAAAATGGTACCCCAGACTGGCCAAGTTTCCCAAATATCCCTTAATGGAACACACAAGGGAGGGAGCACCGACCCACCTCATTCTACTTATAGCAGACCCAGAATATTCTTCTTCAGCTCTCTGTTTTTCATTTGCCTACGATTTGTTGTGACCTGGTCCCTATTTCTCTCTCCACCAACGGGTTTGAACCACTCACAGCTCCCTTTCAGGGCATAGAAAAAGTCGGCGATTTTATGTTTTAAAAGATGCGCTATAAAGTCAAAGCGTTTAAGGGTTTTTGAATGTTCGGAAATGTGTTCATTTAGAAACCCAGATTCTCTGACCTTGTCCTTTTTACCTTTTATGGACGCTAAATGTAAAATGATATTAAGTGCTATGATTAGAGCGCACCTTAGGACACCGCTAATGGCGATATGCGCCTCACGTTGAATGCGCCGAGTTTTCTTGCAAGTGTGATCCCTTCTAGTCCCTCCATCATACAAAAACTCCTTAAAATATAATGGGTTTGACTATGGAGTCCTAGAGCCAGAAAACTACATTCGGCCAGAATCCCCACCTTTTTCCAATAGCGCCTCTATATCACGTTTCCAAGAAAGCTTCTTATCTAGGACAAGCCCTAAATACTGAACTTTATCCGCAGTTTTCAGCCGGATGCTTCTCAACCGCGGCAAGGGTGCCCCCAGAGTCTTATATCTCCTAGTAAATAAATCCGTTTTCATTTGGCCATGCGTACGACATCGTCTAACCAATCATCTGGCTGCCATGTCCCTCAAGTTTTTTCAGCAGGTCGTTGATGACCAAAATTCATCGAAGAGTAAGAACTCCATTTTGTCGGATACCTCTCACATTTCGTCGAGCGCGGGTGTTACCTCATTCCCTCATTATGACTCTCGTTCAGAAGACCGAAAATAAGATGTTGGGGCTTCGATTCAACCTCAGAACCACCCAGAGCTGTTACAATTGCCTTCAGCAAGACGTTATTGAAAACTTATTATCACAAATAGAGCAGGTGGTTGTTAATTTTTCAACAGTATTTCACAAGCCCACTTAAAGGATGACGCACCCTGTATTAACTGCATCTGGTTCATGTTAAAAATAATGTTTTAATACAATTTCACACATGGCATTTCATCTAGCGTGGAAAGTAGCATTAAAACGGCTAACAAAAATAGAGACTTCATAGCAACTCCCCGCAACCGCACTGCTGTTGGACGCCATGGCGCAGAGCTTCAAACAGCTGCAACTTAAAAAATGGAAATGTAAATTTCTTTTTGCCGCATTTTTCGTGTTGTTTTACACATAAACGAGCGAAATGTTTATGGCAATTAAATTTCACGCTTATTGCGGCAACTGCAGAAATATGAATATTATGGAAAATGAAAGCAAAAACCCCAAAAAAAAAAGAAAATAAAGCGGGAGAAAACATGAATGCTCTTTTACTTTTTAAAACAAAGTTACCGCAATGATGAATGCTGCTGGAATGAAAATATTTTTGCGTGAACGTAACGGAAAATTAAGCTGCCACGCTGTGGCGAGCACGTAAATACTTCAATTCATGGCGAAAAAATTTGCAAAGGGGAAAAAACACGTGAACGCGTCGAAATGCACGCCGCAGTTGAAACGAAAAGCGCAACAGTTACCAATAAAAGTGCACATAATTATAGAAATGATTTTGGCCGTAAAATTGCGGCAACCGCCAGTAAAGAGGAAATTTGAGTTGCAGGAAGAAGCAGCAGTAACAGCGTTAGCGCCGAGTGTGTGTGAGCACGACTGGCCGTAATGAGAGGCGTCCCCGTACGCAGTGCTATGCTTTCGTCGACAGCGAGAGTTTTTGAAGAATCTAAAGGTGGCAGGGTTTTAAACTTGTTTGCTGCACTTGTCAACTGTTTCCGCAATCACTTGCATTTAGTCCGGGGTGTTAGACATATTAGTAGGCCGCAGACTGAACAGCGCTTGTTTCATTTGCTCAACCCTTTTTCGCGCTGGGTCGCAACTAGCGTGAAAATAAGTTTCATACTTGCTCGCAAAAACAGTTGTTCAGCGTGGAAACACGCACGCACACCCCCAACTTCCCCCCTTTGCACACACATTTATGCTCGTGCATATGTGCAACGCATCAATACTGCGGTAACAACGTCAACAACACAAATTGACATGCAGAGGCAAAAGAAACAACAAATCTTTGCACAGCAAAGAAAAATAAAACTACAAGAAAGATAAATGAGTGAAGAGGAAAAACGCAGTTATTCAGTGCGAAATGCAAATGAAAACGGAAAACGTCGAGAGAACGGTGCATAAATTAAATTCGTATGGGTTCATAAAACCCCCAATGCGTCAGGGGGTTGCGCGTCTCCTCACCTCCTGCCCGCAAAAGCACTTTAAGCTCTGCTCTTCACATAAGTATTCATGCACAGGCAACGAAATATTAATTTCTACCCGAAATAGACCGGTTACATACCAGTTAAAATACGCAAATTAAATGAGTTTAAGTTGGGGAAAAAGGTGGGATGGTTTGGTTAGGATAAAGGAGTTGAAAATAAGCTCTGATGATAACATAAATACATGTTGGAAGACGCCTGAAAAGAAGCTGAATAAAAACAATAATCTTATAATTGTCTCACATCGCTTAGCTTTCTCAGTCTGGTTATAGTGTAAGCTTACCTTGTTGCTGACTAGTTTGTTTTCCCACAGCACGCTCATGGCACAAATGGGTATATGCGCTAGCATGCGTTAGTTGGTCCATCCTTCACCTTAATCAACATCCACGATAGTGAACAGCATTTTGTTGCTATTTTCAGTAAAGCGTAGCGCTTTTTGCAAAAAGCACACATAACCTAAGAGGGTATTATAGTATATACATACATATATAGGAAAATGTAAATCTTTAATTATAGAGAGTGGTTTTCTCGAGTCAAATGTTGCGTGCTTAAAACTCATAATTTTGAATAACAATTGGTATATATTGGTTCTTTGCGGGATCGAAGACAAATATGTTTGATTTTTCCAAATAACTGAAGACTCAATAGTCGTCCTTGCTAAACTAGTTGTGCTTTTTAAACTTGAGTGCTTGCAACCCATTTTTTCAATAATAGTTTTTAAGGCCCTACAAAGCTTTCCTTTTAATTTTTATCTTTCTTTTATGATTTTAGTGACTACTGTATGAATAATGATGTTCATTATTCAAATTTTCTTCAATTTGGCAGAAAATATGCTCTTCTTAAGCATTTATTGGTCTCTCTATTCGTAGTCTCTCATATAACTGCTAACCTTCCATTAAAAATATTTCTTAAAGCTAATAGGTTGGTTAGAAAATTCGTATCGATTTAAAGCTTATTGCAAACTCCGGTTTTATCTGACTCATTTCAAGGTTCCTTAATTTCTTTTTAGGAAAAAACACAGAATCTTTAAAATTAGTAAAGAATGCTTATTATCATTCGTAAGAACATTTTTGGGTTTTATTTTTTGAAGATTATGTCATTTAAATGTTGGCTGCAGATACATCCCAAAAGGTCTACCCGTTGAGTTCCATTTTCGAAGACTCGTTCGAGCATTTCGACTAGTAACTAATGACACGCGTTATGATTTGCTAGCGGGATTGTCCGCATAGACATTAGACTTTACATATTTTCACTTAAGAGGGTCCAACTTTGTCATATCCCACGATCTTGGTGGCCGATCGACCAGCGCAAAACATGAAATTATCTGCTCACCAAAGAGTTGTCTCAATAAATCTATTAACTCATGCGACGTATGGGAAGTGGCGCCGTATATTTGTCATTAAGGAAGCTGCTGCCAGCAAGAAGTTCATCAAGGACCCCAGCAAGTTTGTTGCTGCTGGTGCTGGCGCTGCTGCCGAAAAGAAGAAATAAGCCAAAAAGGAGGAGTCGGAGTCCGAGAAAGACGACGACAAGGGTTTCGGTCTCTTCGACTAAGCAGCTCAACGCTAAAGTTGTTTACATTGATTATAGAGTTCTTCGAGCTGATCGATACAATATTAGACATACGATTTGTCTTCTGCTTCAGTACTCAGCCTTAGTCTCGGTGATTTGCTATTCGTTTGACGCTAAAAGTCCGCGTGCAATGTTTTGACCTGAGAAAGAGACATCAGGAATCAGATCAGTGACTGCGGTATGCCGCTTTTAAAAGGATAACACTTGAAGAATTTACTGCTGTCAATAAATTTATTATTGAAGGTCAAAAATGTGGACCGAAAGACCAGCTCTGAAAGAACTTACCCTCTATTCGTATCTATTCCACCATTTCAAAAGTCACTCAACGTCAACGAGGAACTTTTTGTGAAATTACAATCATATTTCCATAGAACAAGAAATCGTAAGAAAAGTATACAGAGTAAGAGTCACGTTGGAAACACGCTTCGAAGATTAATTCTGGACTTCTTATTCTAAGAATTCTGCGCATCCACAAATGATTTCCACGACTAACTAAATCGGAGCCGCTTTATTGCTATAAAATTGTAATATCACTGAGTTGAATTCTTCTAAGAATCACATTCTGAAGAGCAGCTCATATAAATATATAAGTGCGCTTTAAATTTTTCCGTAGTAAAGTGTTTAACGGTAATATAACAGTGAGTAGAAAAAAGGGCGCTTTGTTCACTTTCGCTTTCAACGTTTCCGCAGGAGACTAAGGCGGGCAGTCTGTCAGTAAAACTTCTCAGCCAACGCTCCTGAATACACAAATACGCTGGGGACTTTCACACCACCGCACCTGCAATGGCAATGGCAGCAGCAGTTAGACGCGCAACTACCCGTCCGTCCGACAGCAGGTGGCAGCTGCCGCATCATACGCCTCCGATTACACTATACGCACCAGAGACTACAAATGAGAAGGCAGCTTCAGCGGCAGCGAAAAACATGAAAAGGGGCGAAATCTTGCTTCAGTATCTCACACCGCACCAACAATGATGGTTATGCGCTTTGCACACCGTCAGCCCGTTGTCGGCTACTGATAGGCGGTGTTCGGTGTTCGGCGTACGCTCGGCCTTGGTTGTGCAGTAATTTTATTACTGTGTCATTTCGCCCCTTCCGCATAACTTCCATCGTTTCATCCAGCTAGAAGTGTATGGCTTGTCGTCTTTCGGCTTCCCGTCTGCGCAACATCCCTGTTTGTTCGTTGTTTTTTCCACT
>CM050323.1:58382101-58433149 GCA_027475135.1 Bactrocera correcta | reverse complement strand
TCGATTGAAATGTTGTTTTTACTTTTGCTTTGCAGACGCTTAACAAAATACTTGCCGCAGCGATGCCAAATACTCGTTCGCAAACAAATTTAATGTTAGATACATTTTATTTCACCGGAAGTGCGGTCGGATTGGTTGGTCTGCACACACACATACACACAGATGCAGATAAAAATTACGTCTGTCAAATCGCTGCGGGAGTAGTTTGTTGATATACGTCGGCATGTCCGTCCGTTCGGCCAGCCGTCCCTCGTGCACTTAATTCTCGTCTGTCCAGCCGACCGGCGGCCTCGCACAGCCCTTAAACTATTTGAATTTACTGCGGCGCTCAATGGCGGACGCAACGATGTGTTACATATATGTGTGTGTATATGCATTTATGTGTGTGTATTTATATTCATATGCATGTGTGTTTGCTTACAACTTCATGTGTATTTATGCAATATTCTCTGCTTGTGTGCGTGGCTTATATGGCTGGAATTTCCGATCGCCATGTTGTGTGTTGCTGCTGTTATTTTGTAGTTGTTGTTGTGGTTGCTACTTCACTTTGCTTTGGTTTGCTGCTGGAATGGAGTGTAAAAAAGTCATTTGGGATAATGTCAGTGCAATCAAATTTAATGTGTGTGCCACTTTTGCCAATTGAAATGTAGAGCTGCAAAGGGATTGAACCTCGAGTGTGGCGTGCGTGTGCGTGTGTGTGCGTGCAAAGTGCATATGTATACAAATAAGTGTGCACTACGCATAGAGCTTGCCATCAGTGAGCATAACGGTAGTGTAAGAATATTTCAAATGTTTATTTGGCTGTAGACTTCTTCTTCGAAGATTTTGTTAAAATTTCTGCTGCATTAAAGTCGGTTTCAAGACAGTTCAAAAGTTGGTAGAAAAGTTTAAACGCATCAGGCTCATGGCGATTAAGCAAAACAAAGTTGACATGCAAATCTTGTAGGTATTTTACGGTTTCTTACTTTCAACAAAAGAACAAAAACACTACAGATGTATATGTATATGTGTGCTCTTCACTAATGTGTGACTTAAATTTAATTTAAATTTTAATGTACTTGGAAATATGCTTGTATGTGCATCCATCAAATCCATCTGAAAGATGAAGCCAAGATTTTGTGAGAAATAAATACTACACTAACAATGGTACAAATAAACATTCAAATGTGACTTTCTCAGCAACATTTGTAGCGTTTTAAAAAAGATAAAGTGGATTTTGTGCGGCGATTCATCACTATGGATAAGACTTGGATCTATCACCATGATGCTGAATCCATCAAGAGGCTAAAGAGTGGTGTGGACCTGGTCGTACGGCTTCGAAACGAGTTCGTGTCCGGAAATAGGCCAAGCAGGTTGTGGCATCAGTTTTTTTGGGATGCGAGAGGGAATTTGTTTGTATGCAAAACAATTTATTCTGAACATTATTGCAACCTTTTGGACCAGCTAAAGGAAAAATTCGTGAAAAAAGAGCTGTTTTGCAGAAGAAAAAAACCGTTTTTCATCAGGAGCAATTTGCCAATGGCTAAAATACATGAATTAAAGTTCCAACTGTTGGAGCAATTACCCTATTCACCAGATTTGGCCCTCTGCGACTTCCATTTGTTTCCAGAACTCAAAAAGTTGATACGTGGTAAGGTTTTCCATCAAACAAAGAGGTCATAACGACTGTTGCAGTGCATTTTGCACACCTTTCCGGATTCTCACTTCAGGAATGGGATCTACATATTGAAGGATCGTTGGAGCTAGTGTATTAGTGTTCAGGGAGATTATACTGAATAATAAAGTGTAATTGCAATCATTAAATTGTGTTCTTATCCAACCACAAAACTTATTAAATAACCTGGTACATTTCCAACTTTTTTGATCGATCAGTTTGTATGTAAGCTGTATGCTATAGTAGTTCAATCTGAACAATTTACAAAAGGATTATTGAAAACATAAATTTTAAACATCATCAATGTACACATTCATCACATCAACTATTAATACAATGGTAATTGAACCCAATCAAAGTCAAAGGTTGTTGACTTGGCTAAATGTAAACAAAAGGGTCATTAAACTCATAAAATGTGAACAAAAGGTTCATTTATCGCACAAAATGAAAATAAAAGGGTCATTGACCGCAAATGAAAACAAAGGTTGTTGACTTAAATACGTATAAACGAAGGTTGTGGACTCAGCTAAAGATAGACAGAACGTCATTGCCACCATAAAATGCAAAACAAAGAACAATTAAAGTCTTAAAGTGTAAACAAAGCTGTACACGTTCTCCTTTTCCATGAAACTACTCATTATTGGCGGTATCGGAACACTATAAGTTATAGCTACCCATACAAACGATGGATCAAAATAAATTTCTCCTAGTTTATTTGACAAAAACGAACTTTGGCATGGATTATTGTTCAAGACAACATTGCAATGTACAAATAAAGGGTGATTTTTTAAGAGCTTGATAACTTTTTAAAAAAAAAAAACGCATAAAATTTGCAAAATCTCATCGGTTCTTTATTTGAAACGTTAGATTGGTTCATGACATTTACTTTTTGAAGATAATTTCATTTAAATGTTGACCGCGGCTGCGTCTTAGGTGGTCCATTCGGAAAGTCCAATTTTGGGCAACTTTTTCGAGCATTTCGGCCGGAATAGCCCGAATTTCTTCGGAAATGTTGTCTTCCAAAGCTGGAATAGTTGCTGGCTTATTTCTGTAGACTTTAGACTTGACGTAGCCCCACAAAAAATAGTCTAAAGGCGTTAAATCGCATGATCTTGGTGGCCAACTTACGGGTCCATTTCTTGAGATGAATTGTTGTCCGAAGTTTTCCCTCAAAATGGCAATAGAATCGCGAGCTGTGTGGCATGTAGCGCCATCTTGTTGAAACCACATGTCAACCAAGTTCAGTTCTTCCATTTTTGGCAACAAAAAGTTTGTTAGCATCGAACGATAGCGATCGCCATTCACCGTAACGTTGCGTCCAACAGCATCTTTGAAAAAATACGGTCCAATGATTCCACCAGCGTACAAACCACACCAAACAGTGCATTTTTCGGGATGCATGGGCAGTTCTTGAACGGCTTCTGGTTGCTCTTCACCCCAAATGCGGCAATTTTGCTTATTTACGTAGCCATTCAACCAGAAATGAGCCTCATCGCTGAACAAAACGTAAAGCGCGAAACACATTTCGAACCGAACACTGATTTTGGTAATAAAATTCAATGATTTGCAAGCGTTGCTCGTTAGTAAGTCTATTCATGATGAAATGTCAAAGCATACTGAGCATCTTTCTCTTTGACACCATGTCTGAAATCCCACGTAATCTGTCAAATACTAATGCATGAAAATCCTAACCTCAAAAAAATCACCCGTTATATTGTTCGGGATGATCCATTGCAGCACATAACTGCCATATAAACTTTTCGATCAATATCAAGATATTATAGTTTTATGCTACAAGAAATGCTCCTGTGAAGGGTACTAGGAGCTTCGTTGCAGCTAAAGTTAATACTTTTTCAAGTTTAATAAAAGATTTTGCTACACCTGCTTTGATCCTTCCAAGTTGCAGGAGTATTAAGTATTCGGTTACACTCGAACATAGCCCCTTCTTACTTCTTATTTGTTAAATTTTCCCAAAAAAGTCAAAGTCAGGTCCTAATATATTCTGAAATTCCGGCAAAGCATACGTTGAATATATCGATGTTGTTTTTACGTAAGAGACTATGTTAACTAGGTTGACCTCCCTTGACCGCTTGAGACTCATCTTGACCGTGCTAGACGCCTACTTTAATCATGTATGATCGCAATATAGCTAAAATTTGCTCTCATTTAAAAATTGTCGAGATCAGACAATAACTAATCATGCTTCCTGTGCTAAATCTGAGGAGTGCTCAGAAGGAAGTTTAATGGCAGGAAGGAGTGAACTCACTCCATGAATTACCCAAGTCCGTTATACTAAAAGTAAACATTTGCGTTGTTCTAGATTTTTGCATATCAGTCAAAGGGGACTAATAATATTGGGCAACATTTTCTGAACCATCTTTTTTGGATAAAATGGATGGAACTAAACCATACCGCTTCTTCAATTTTCTAAATATCGCGATCTTCCAGTTGCCATTGTGCCGAACATAACGTTGACTTGACTCCTTACTTGATCTGCTAGCTATATATAATATATAGTTGACCACGTCACTTTAGAGATATTGTCGCTTAGTATCATAAATTAATGAAATTGGCCCATATGTGCCGGTTTGCGTTCTTCTTTTACATTAACAACATTTTTTTTTATGAAATTTTGCTGTCGGCATGAAACCTTTGATTCTAACAAATCGCGAGCAAAAAAATCTTCGTCAACACATCTCTTCACTTGTCTTCCTTACTTGTCTCTTCTAGCTTCTAACAAATGCGAATACTTATACAAAAAAAAAGCAGGTAAAATATTTAAATGAATACATCGTCACTAATTTGAAATACTCAACGCACACGCTGCAACCGATTATAACTTCCGGCAATATGTCACGTGAGTGATGTAAAGCGCTCGTAAAATCAACATGCGGGCGCATAAATATACCTTCTGGCAACACACACACATTTATACGAAGAGAACTTTAAGACCAAAGACGGCATATCTACAGTTGACGAATAACACATACCGTGCCTGAGTGTGTGTGAGTGTGCATGCATAGACGCCAGCTTGTAAAACGAGCGCTAACATAACTAATCTATATAAATGTCATGCCATTTTTGCAATGCTTAGCGCTTTTCTAGCGCCGCTCCACAGAGGAACCATCGCAGCACTTGCTTTTCGGTAGACAACTACCTCGTAGCTGAAGGTCTATATGTGAGCCAAATGCCACTGTCGCTTGTTAAAAATCCGCAGAAGCATATTTTAGGGCGCGTCAGCACCTCGTGAGTGCCATCAAGGAATGCTCGCAAAAAACGCGAACGGTAAAGCAGTCTAAATAAAGCTGGTAATATGTCACGTGGCACGCATCTCATTTTGGCAGGGATTCATCAAGCGTTGTGCCGTTGTGGCGGCGGAGTGAAGACGCACTGCTTTTAGTTACTGACAACGTGGCCGTGCGGTGTACGCGCTGACAGCTAGCTGAAAGTGCCAAGGCTGCTGAAGGAATCAAACTTCGTCAGAGTGTGTGCGCGACGTGGCGGCAGTGGAGCGTCGCTTTGTGACACGGCAGACTTCACCACAATTGGATCTCAGTGTAGCCTTCTGATGTTTTCGTAGCTGCCGGCGGTTGGGCGATGCACTCAAGCGGTACAAATTTCATTCATAAGCGAACACTGTGAGTTATTTGAATCGCAAATGTGGCCACTGACTTTCTTTGAAGCGTAAGAGTTGGCTAATTTTTATGTTAAAAATATTACTTTTTGCTTCCGCTGCTCGCAAAATGGACATATTTGTGTTCAAATTAAGAATTCCATGCGTATAATCTTTTCTTGTTCAGCGTTGTGAATGGCAAAGCCATGTTAGATGAGCTCAAGTATAGCCACAGTTGCCACTTCGAGAGCAAGTATAAATACAAAACGCGGACTGAAGCCAGGTTCCGTTTTCTTATGCTATTGGAATCTAGTACTAAGGATAACCATATTTCAGGCCCCGGTATCAGCCTCAACCCATTTGGGCATGTTTCCTTGTGGAAGCTGAATTTATAGACTGTTGGTGTAGGAAGTCATGTGTAGTTCACGCAAGTGAGGAAAGTTCTCTAATCGCCATTCACTTGGAAGTGGCCAGAAACGATTCTTTAACATATGGCTAAAGCAGCTCAGGACTTCCGGTCTTTGACCAAATATCCTCTGGGTAGCCAAAGAACATCTGTTTGAAGGCGAGCTAAAGTGAAAGGCGAAACATCCCCTTCACATGGTTTGGGATCCGTCAAAACATTAATAAGCAGCCTCGGAGTCAGTAACTAAAGGTACAATAATCTGAAATACGTCAAGATAACTTTTTACTTGAACCAGCTTACTACTTCACCTCAGAAATCTTTCTTCTCATCCCTTCAGAACAGCACTTTTTTGAAATATTTTCGCTCAGTGTAAGGGAAGTGTTTGTCGCGGATGGGAGCTTAACTGCTTTACCTCCTGGCAGCTACTTTCGCACGTCATTTCAATGCAGGCATAATCAGCAGAAATTTCACTGACATAATGCCCACATAAATTCTCTTAAAACGTCAAAAAAATGTCAGTATATGCCATTGGCCTTCAGTTTGACAAAGTGGCGACAGTTAAGCAGATGAGCAGCTGAGCAGCTGAACGGAAGTGGCAAGTAAAAGTGTGGCGCGAAAAAATTGTTACGCGATGGGAGAAACAATTTAAGACAGCGAAAATTGTAAAACATGTGGGAAAAAACTACGCTGGAGCCAAGCAGCAAATGGGCGCAAGAACCGCAAACGAGCCCAGCAAGTAGCCGGAAGTTAAGCGCTGACGAACGCGGCTGTCTCTTGGCAGCGCTTACAGCAATAAAGGTGAAGCCTTGTGAGGACGCTGCTTCTGCGAATTTTCTTGGGTGGACAGGTGCCGTATGCAAAGTATGGCTGAAGATAAAGCTTGCGCAAACGCGGCGGCCACGAAATGAATTATAATCAAAGCGAATGCGAGAAATTGCGGCGGCCTTCAGTGTAGATAACTGCTGGTGACACTTGACGCCTGACAGCTGACAGCTGGCGCCGCATATTGATGCCTTGCCTGTCACACACACACTCATGCGCAGGCAGGTTAATAATAGGGCAGCGCCCTTGAGCATTAATCAAGCGTCTGAAATGGCGCTACAGAACTCTTTCTTAATCTTAAGCTGCCCTCAAATTGTGCACTTAATTTATGACGCAATTTCAACGCCACCCCTACTGCCCCATCCATAAAATCAGTATTTGTTTAAATCCTCGGGTGAAGCACACAAATTTGATCGAATGTAAATTTACATAAAATTCCCATTCACTTTGACCTTAAGCCAGGCGCAAGTACAAATTCATTCACAACAACAACGACGATGACACACCCGCACAGTCATGCCCGACAACATCTCGCACTGGATAAATACATTAATTTGATTTATGCCACCGTTATTGTGGCAGCACGAAATCATTTCAACTGCCGCTTTTAGCAAATATCCTTAAACGTTTAATGGCCTACTTAATAGACTAGCAGACGAAATAAACTGCGCCCAACACCACCAGCGCCGAAATGTCGCTTCTCCACAATCACAATTTTTAAATAAAGTCATAATCGTTAACAATACAATAACAACAATCGCTTGGCCGCAAAGGCAATTATGGCGCTGCTGGTGGCTGTGAGGCTGCGTAGGCTGACCAGCGCTTGTTTAGATTGCCGCTGCCACCGTCGCCGTCGCCGCCGCAGAAATGACTAAAGCGTACGCCCACAGGATAACGCAGAGATTTTCTTTGGTCTTATGCAATTTATGCCTACGGTCAGAATTTATGATCGCATATAATAAAAATGAAATACGGAAACTGTGTTGAAACTGTAGGCAAGGCGCTGTGAGTGGTAGATTGTGTTGTTGGTGGCAGCTGCGATACCAAAAGAAAGCACAGATGAGTGTTTGTTAAGGGTTTTGAAGTCAATAACAACCTCTTGAAGCAGCGAAAATTGAACAGTTCGCTTTCTGCAGAAGTTATTCTGTACTTTGTAGTTAAACAAATTAATGAAGGATAACTTCGAGCGGAATCAGAAAGAAGAGACTACCGGAAATTGTAGTCGTGATGAAAACGAGCATCATCTCGAGAGCGCTCCTAGAGTTTATAGAGACATAAAGGTGAAAAATTTATCTGGAGTTAGCATTATCGTCTTATATTGCAATCCAGGCCAAATTTCATGAAGATATCTCGTACAATGAAAAAGTTTTCATGCAAACACTGGATATCGATCCTTCAGTTTGTGTGGAAGTCGTATGCTTTAGTGGTCCGATATTGATGGATCCAACAAATTAGCAACTTCTTAAGGAGAAAATCACGTGTGCAAAATTTCAGACGGATATCTCGACAACTGAAAGACTAGTTCTGTATGAAGACAGTCAGACATGGTTAAATCGAGTTAGCCCGTCACACTGATCATGTGCTTTATGTACACAGTTCAGGGTATAGTGAGGCTAATTAACATATTCCCCCACAACATTTATGTGTTTTTAATAACTGGCTTCTTGGATATGGTTCACTCTTTTAATACTCATCCTTCACCCACCTTATACTCTCTCTATCTTCATTATTCAAGTATAAAGAAGAGAAAGGGCTTTTAATGCCACAGTCAAAAGGCTGTCGAACTTAAATAACCATTCTGCAGCTAGCAGCAAGCTCACGGGGTCAACGAAGCAGAGCCGCTCCGTGTAAACGCCCATCGACCGACCACTCGATCATAAGAATAATTGCATTTTATTTTTACGATGACATGTTATATCAAATAAACCAAATTTATGTATGTAATCTGTGTGCCGCCGGCGAGAGCATTCGCTTTGTGGCATTTATGTTTGCCACTGATTTCGTTTCGAGTATAAACGCATTCGCCTGCCACTTGCTTAGCCATTAATGTGCGTTGTGGGTGTGAGCTGCGTGTGTGCGTATTGGTTATCCAAAAGTAATCTCTATATGCGGTAAAATTTATTGTACACGATTTTTATATGCGCTTTCACGGTCATGCGAACTCGCTTTGCAATTCCGTGCGAACCGCCGCCTGTCTTAATGCGTCTGCCTGACTTCCGCCTCAGGGCGCGAACACGCAGGCAACATTTTTATTTATAAATACCAAAAGCGTTACCCAGCGGACGCAGGTACTGAGATTAGCCTAAGAAAGAGAGATTCGATGGATAAGCGATTGCGCCGTGGTTAGTACTTTGAGGTGGTTTCCAGCGTTTTTGCTGGATAGAAAATAAATAGGCAACTATTTGGATCTTTCGAAAAAGCAATAATTTCAAAGTGCTTTATGAGTTATATGTGTTTCATCTATTTTTCTTGATTGAAGACTCTAAAAATATGAATAGAAATTTGAAAAAATTCGAAAACTTTGGCTCACTGGGCTCAGGTACACAAATGGCCTGCGGCATTTCATGGTCATGGTCATTTGCAATAAAAAGTGGCATCACATTTAGGTTTTAATACATTTTTTATATGTGCCGTAAACCTCCGTCCGTGTCCGTGCACGAGCAATCAAAGGATGCTCACTAAAGCGTTCACATTGGTTCAAAGGCATTCATATCCCCACATATGTATATGTAGATACTTAAATATGTATTTTTCCAGCAAATACACGCCAATCCATAAATGCGTGCCGCTTCAGCATTTTCTCGTGGAGCCATGCATGTGTGACCGCACCAACAACAAGGATGAGCAACAGGTGTGGCTTTAATCGCATGTGTGCTTAGTATTTCCGCATTTGTATTGCCCGACTTTTATGTCTTTCGAATGACTTATTGAATCGCTGCTGCCGACGAATTGATATATTTCTCGCGAGATTTTTAGTGCTCAACATAAATAAAACAGTCCTTAGGGTATTTGTTATTATCGCCTCTTGGGGGTTATGGCGCTGACGAGCTTTTGTAGATTTGATTGGGTATGAGATTATCCACCGACAGGATTAATATGATTTCATTTAGCGAAATCAGTAGCTAAGTCAAAGAAGTTTTGGAAAATAAGATATATTATCAGATCTCGGGAGCCAAAATTGTGTAACCAAAATTGTGGAACCAGAATTGTGGAACCAAAATTTAAGAGCTTTGTCCATTCAATACTTTTGCGTTTATGAGTTGAAATTTCAACGTTTTTTTTGTAATTTTAAGTTATGACCCGCTAGTTGGCGCCATGCCTAATCGAGACATTTGTAGCTCATAGTCCGTCCTAAAATGTTCTAGAACTATGACTTAGAGTATTGATTCAGAAAAAACTAACCTCAAAATTGTTCTTAATAAACGGCCTTTTGCAGGATTGGCATTTCGATGAGAGTTTGGAAACTAAAATTGATTTTATTGAAGAAAAATTTAAACTTTATTGCAGAATCCAGACTTAAAAATGGACTATCCGATAGAGTTGAGAGTGCCGCGTTACAAATTCATTAACTCTAAAAGGATGTAACTCAAAACAGATACAGTCAGTTTCACAGCCCAGTCTGCCATCAGCTATATGTACATTCCATTCTATGTGAGATCGAAATACCAATCCTCCACCTTTGGATATCGTGAAAAGCAGTTCACTTCCTGCCTTGCTCAAAATGACGAGTTGATTTAGAGTATCCACTATTGAGGGTTTTATGGAAACATATCAGATCTCAAACGACCCAGCATAGTGGCGAGTTCTCGTAGATTTTTTAACTCTTTATGGGTTACAGTTCTGCTCACGTTGGCGGTTTCCGTACTTCCATTCCTGTCGGTCATGTTCATCTCAAGATAACCAACAAAAAATGTTCCACACGGCTTATGAGTGATCCAAAGTCATCGCAACCATGATGGATCCACTAATAGAGGAGACGATTGCCTTTTAAGTGGTCATAGAAAAAATTTTGTGTAATAACAAAGGTCTTAACTACAAAACAAGTCCTCAAAACAAGGTTACAAGCATGCAAAGCAAAGTAGTTTAATGAGTCTTAAAGTGAATTGCCTTGAAAAAAGAGTGAAGTTCTACTTATGACAAAATAAAAGTCATTTTCAGATTCAGCACACCCAAAGACCTAAGAGTTATTGAATACTTGTGTTATTGCACAATATAGGCAGATAATGGAAATTTTTTATTAATATTCTTAAGTGTGCTACCTGCAAAAATGTATTTCTGACCAAAAATTAAACCCAGAATAGTTTTTCTCGTCAAATTCTGTATAATACTGGACATTTCAGTTTAACATATGATGAAGCTAACCTACCTGACGTCCACCAGCACACATCTGCCCAAAGCTATCAAGCGCCTAAGAAAGGTGTAAAATTAGAAAATTTTCACCAAAAGCTGCCAGCCGTGAAAAATACAACTGAATAAGAATAGAAATGGCTACTTTGCGAATGAATACATCACAGCTGACAAGTAAGTGACACAAAGAAATGTATTAACATTGTAAAGCAAAAGTTCGTGTGTACAAATATGCGCAACTTTGTCCTTCAGAAAGTGACAGACAGCAACTTACTTACTTACTTAGTGTGCAATCGCGTTACAGCACCAACAGATGAGCCGGGACAAACTTTCACCTTAGCATCTATTTAGCAGCTTGGCATTTTTTATAATATTTTCGTTTTTTATTTATTTCTATATGCCTTTTTTCGTGTTTTTTTCTCGCTATGACAGCTTGTTGTTGTCAGCACGGACATGCAGCATACAACATTGTTTTTCTTTCTACAGGATGAGTAAGCATATATAGAACCCTGTTGGAAAGTCGCTAGTAGCTGATTGGCTGACGGTTCGGTTCGACTGCAGCAAGAAATATTGTATTCTAGTCGTACTTGTGGCCTTCGTATTTCACAAGGTGGTTTGATATTTGTTTGTTCTAAGAAGTGTTCCTGGTCACTTTGTCGCACTTTGTTCTTATATTTCTTTGCGTTGAAACTATTACATTTAGAAGGAAACGAAGACATAGCGGTTGCTACAAGCGTCGTAGCCAATAAGTTAGTGAACCCAAGAGAGTCGGGTCAGAGTAACCAGAAGGAACCCGGATTTTTATAGGGCATAGCACTGCCAACTGGGTGTTGTTTCCTGCAGCTACGACAACAAATCTTTGTCTACAACAACAAAATGCAGCTAACTCCCTCTCATATTTTGAGGATTAAATGGGAGTTAGCAACGGAGTTATCTTCACTAACTCCTGAATTGATCCGGATTAATGCAGTTAATCCGGATTAAGGCTCCCGTTGGTCATTGCTATTACATCTGTACAAGGATTCTGAAATCGGCAGCAGTTTTCAAAATTATTCGGGGAATATTTTCGATTTGCACGAACAACTATTTAACGAAATTTCTATAGCTGTTGGCCTTTCCCCGCTGGGCGGATGCTTATTTTTCAGCAGACCTCATGCATATCTTCCAACTCCTTTAATGTTGAGGCTGCGCTGTCGCTGTCGCCCTCGTCGTCGCTGCCGCTGCCGCTGCCGCTGTTGCTTAGCGACAAATTCTCTAATATGCTATGTCAGTGAGGTGACAGCTACGATAACATTTATGACACTCTACATGTATACTTAGTTGGCGATAATGATGTTGCTGTTGTTGTTAATGTAAAAAAAGCTTGTAAAAAAAGCATTGATGGACACTGCGGAAGGGGAGAGTGTGAGAAAAAGGTGAAAAGAGTGAGCTCTTAACGGACTAAGCAGAGAGCGCTTAAGCAAAGCGCGGTGCTGGCTCAGCGGAAACGAGCATAATGCGCTCGGTCATCTTTCTGCTGCTAATTTTAGTGTCCATTTCGATTTAGACATCTCGAAGGTTTATTATGTATAGGTTTTTATGGTAACTGGCGTGTGGCATGTAGCCTCCTTCCTCCAGCTTCTCGTACAATGATGAGGTGGTTGCTCGAAACTTATTTGACGGCGCTAGTTTGCGCTCCTCGGTCGGCGCATGAGTTTTGCTTTTATTTTCCCCATTCTCTGCTTTCTCTTATCATTCCATCTGTTGGCCATATTTGTTTTATCGGCGTTGTTGCTGCGAATGCTACGAGAATGTATCATTACGTAAGCTGGTGTTGATATTGAGCACTTGTGGGCAGATAACTATTGATAGCCATCCACTGCCAGCTACATACAACCAGATGTGGCATGGCTGTCAACTTCGAGTAGTCGCAATTTGCCGTGTGGACTATTTATCCAACCCAGGCGATTTGCGGCCTCTCATCAGCTATAACAAGCCTGCGAAGGCACACATTTGTGTGCAACTGGAGTAACGGCGACAGTGCGGTTGGTGGGCAACACGAGCGACTAATGATGCGCACGTGTGGCATGCATATATGCATACAAAACAGTTTGCGAGATCCCGTCTCAACAACTTGTGTTTGTGGGAATGTTTATTGATTGTGGTGTCAGTACATTGACTTTTCTCGCTGACTCGCCGCCAGCCGGCGCTCCACCCACAAGTGGCAAGAACATTTGTTTCAGCTGCCATTCCTGAAACTTGCAAATCCCGCCAAATTCGAACTGGGATTAGGTGTTGGTTGCTGCTTGCTGAGCGAGGCCTTAATGAGCTTTTAATAAAAGTTGCTCATACCACGTGTGCCACTCAGGCAGCACTACAAATGGCTGGCACGCACCGCTTTCTTTTGCGTTGAAAAGCAAAGAATTTTCGGAACTCGCAGCTGAAGTGGCCGAAGAAACGTGTCCAGCCAGCTAAGCGTACTTTGTTGTTGTACTTTTGAGCATTTTTTTTTGTTATATTTTCGATCATCGACATTTGGACGCTTTCGCCTGAGCCTCAAACAGCTGGCCATGAATCCGGCTTGCACCGACACTTGAGTTTACCACCGTTATGCGACTCCATAGTTTGTTAGGCATCTGCCGAAGTTTTCACGTTACCGAACATCGGATTTGTCAACGCAGCGACGAAGGAAAATTTAGTTTACTCGCTTCAATGCCGATAATTGTCGAAGTTTTATTGGAAACGCTTCGATACTGCGTGCCACATTGTGTGTGTGTGTGTGTGCGCAGTAAGCGACGCATAAAGTACGTGTTTAAAGAACTTGCAACTGTCGTTCGCACGTTAAATGCGTCGCTGGTGCAAATAATGATGATGCCATTTGTTTTGCGCAAATCTTTGCCATTGGCGTTGTTGCATAAGCTCGTTGTTGTCGCTCCAGCCGCATGTTGTATTAGTGACGATTATTCAGTTTTAATCCGCCACTTTGAAAAGTACGTGCTCGCAATTTAAAAAATATGGCAATTACGACGAAAACATGTGGAATTTAGCGCGCGTATTAATTGACATGGCAAAACGCTATTAGCGTTGGCGTGTGTGTGTTAAATATCGGCATAAAGAGAGAAAAAAGGTATGTTAAAGGGATATATATATCTTTCTATACATACACAAATTAATGTACTGAATGTTCTATACAAAGGTATCGACAGCATGCCAATGTCACAATTGGTTTGCAAGATCTCTTTCCTGCAATTTTGGTCTTTAGACCATTCGACGAATCGACGAATAACAACTCGAGAGATTGCTATAAGTTTAACTTGTCTAACGCGTCTGTTCACCAGCACATGAGACGTCTAAGATTCATTTCGAAGCTTGACATATGAGTTCCACCCGTTCTTTTAGTACAAAGTATGCTTCCACGTATTAAGGACTGTGCTTTTCTTATCAAACGTCAAAGAAGTGATTAATTTTTGAAGCGCATTGTCGCTGACGACGAAAAGTAGTTGGCTTAGAAGAATGCAAAGCGCAAAAGAACACACTCAAGCCTCTTTGAAAGCCTATAGTCATCAAAATAAGCATATGTTATCTGTTTGATGGTACTTCAAAGGGATTGTTTATTTAGAGCTTTTGTCCGACAATGCCACTATTATATTTGAAGTATTTTGTGATCAGCTGGACAAACTGACTAATGCAACCAAACCGAAGGTACCAAAATTGATCAAAAGGAAAGGTATAGTGTTTCAACAGAATAAAGCGAGGCCTCATACAAGTTTGATGACTCACCGAAAGCATTTTCAGCTTGAGTTGGATACCCTCCCCTCATATTCTCCAAACTTGGTAATATCGGACTATTGCTTGTTCTGGTCTCTGCAAAATGTTTGGATGGCGAAGACCTCAAATCAGGTCAAGGATCAAAAATTTTGGACTGTGGACTGAAGCTGATGTCCGAAAGTTGTTAAAAGGTTTTGAATTAAAATGGAGAATATATAATCTCTTCGTAAATTGGGCTGAGCAACAAACTTCAAAATGATTTCATCGAAAAAGCATCGTCAGCGATGAGGCTCTCTTCTGGCTGAATGGCTTCATTAATAAGTAAAATATGCGTTATTGCTCAGGCAGCAATCCACACGTACCCAATGAGTCACCATCGCATTCCGAAAAAAATACGGTTTAGTGCGCTTTATGGGCCGGCGGCATCATTGGGTCGTACTTCTTCCGTGATGATCAAGACCGGCACGTTACTGTGAATGGGAATCGCTAACCGAATATTTTTGGCCCGATTGGGATGATACGGACAATATGTGGTTCCGACAGGACGGCGCCACAAGCGACACAGCGAATGGTGTGTCGATTTATTGAAAATCAAGTTTGGTGAACGTGTTATCTTACAAAAAGGCCCAGTCAATTGGCCGCATTGGTCGTGCGATTTGACACCGCTAGACTATATCTTGTCTAGCTACGTTAAGTCTATGCCAACAAGATCAGCGTTTTTCATCAAATGATGTTATATTATATTTATCGTAAATAGTTTTTATCGTTTTTTTTTGGAGGCTGAAATAAAGCTTTAAGTTTTGACAAAGAGAATTTCATATAAATTCTCTTATTTTCTCAACGAATAACAGGATATTTCATGCAGAAGTGTTTGGAATCGACTTAGTTTTATGTTGAAATTAAATTAGTTTATTTTTGATAAAATTTGATCTTTGTGATGGACTAGATTAAACCTATCATCGAAATTTATGAAAATGTTCTATGGCAACGAATTATAGGCTGCTTCAGATATTTCAAGATGTATATTTAATTAGACAGAAATCGCCAAGGTGCGCCATAATAATCCAGATATGAAATGCAGATATTTTTCCTATTCGAAAGTTTAACTAGTATTTTTTGTACCTGAGATACCTGTCCGGTTGTGAGGTGTCAATTAACCGCTTTAATCGTATATGTTTTAGTTTAGGTTTGTTGGTTTTCCCACTCTTTCTGTATACTCTCTTTTCCACCGTCGCTTAAAAACAAAATATTTCACTTTATGATGAGTGATTTATATAATTTAGTCTCGCAGCAAAAACTATGCTTAATGATGGAAATTCAGTAATTCGTAATTTTTTAAAACAGCAATTTTTTCGGTTAGCTTTTAGTGGGTCTCTCATAACACCCTTTCGAGGTGCGTAGCTTATGCAAACCAATAAATTTTTCTTCGTTTTTTTACCTACTTTTTTGCTTATTTCTTGCTGTACGCACCTCCTTCTGTATAAGAGAGCTTACCCTTACTCAACAGTGCCTTAAAAATTTAATTTCGCTGCAGCATTGATGTACGCACATTGCTTGCAAGGCCGTTCGCGTGTCGCTGCTCCCGCTCATATTGTTTGTGTGCGTTATTCGCTGGCTCAAGTGCAGCGACATCAAAACAGGTGAAAATACAGCGCTGTACATTTACGCGCACAGCGTGTCTCTCTCCATTCATAACAAGTCCCTCAAAGCGCAACAGCAAAGCAGCGCGCACAGCACGTGCGCTCTGCGGCATGCAGCGGCGTCCTTCAACCATTTATTAAAGAACTGCTTGCGCGCATCCTTCGTTGCTCTAATTTGTGCAAGTGCACTTGGGCGCTGCCTATGGCCGCAATGCGATGCGGGCGCTGAGGCTGGCTGGTAAGGCGCCCGGTTCTCACACTGACAGGCAGGCAAAGAATTTACGCAATTTTAACGAGCGTCGCGTGGCGTTGCGTCAGAATTTTTAAGTGTTCGTGCCGGGAGGTGCACAATAACAGGAAAGAGCTGCGTGCAAACAGTACGAGTACTTGCCAAGAAAAGCAGAGCAAACGCGTGAGAACGCACTTAAGCGCAGTGGACAGCGAAATGGCGGAAGGACAACAGGAATACAAACGAGCTATCGGGCGCTGGCGCTTGTTGACACTCAGGCAGGTGGTCGCCTGGCTGGCTGCGCCTTGGTACACTCAGTATTTTGGCAAGCGAACGCGCCAAGCCAACGTGACAGTACTTAGTATGTTGTACAACATACTTACCTTCTTCAGCGCTTGGCTGGAATCTGCGGACCGACGAACAACGCCGTAGAAGCTCACGAGGTTGTTGAGTGTGAATTTAAAATTTATGCGCGAAATGAAAGGAAATTCGTTGCGAAGAGCAATCGCTGGCATTCACATAAATGCGTATTTATCTTTTTGAGCACGCACGATAAACACGCCACACACAAACACACTCTCGCAACTAGCCGCAGGAGGCGGTGCGGAGTAAAGTGTGGCAATGTTGCCGCAACAACAATCTGAAAAGGATAATAATGTGGCAACGCGTCGTCAAGCATTATATTTTACGTTTCGCTGAAACCGCGCTCATTGCTGTTGTTGTTGTTGTGTATGCTTGCCTGACTGTAGTTGTAATTTATTTGCAGCGCCAAAGTAAGTTTGAAATGTAAAAATAATGAGCGATAAAATGTAAACAGCGACAGCAACAACTTCATTACGTGTGATTTAGGGACATTGTCAACAGCAACAACAACATTATCAGTTGCGCTGAAGCGACACTTTCACCAACACGGTCGACTCTAGCGTAGACATTAAAATCGGGTGAAACCAGCGCGCCCGTCGCCATCAGCGCCAACGCCATTAGTGTCAGCGCGTGTGCTTTGGTATTCCACAAACAGCGCTTGTGGTCCAAACATCCTCACCCCCCACCGTCCGCGCTTGTTATCTAGGCATTCCCGCCTCTCACATTTCACTTTGTGCGAACGCATTTGCCGCTTTCGCCTGCGCCTCGGCTCGGCGCGGAATATTTATTTAATCGCATTTAAGTAAATTATCATAGTAAATTGCTTCATTGCGCGACGGCGTTGCGCTCGCACTGCTCTCGGACGGCGCTGTGAAAAATCACCAAATGAATGGCACTGCGATAGAAAATGTCTATGCAATTTTTCGATGCTACGAGTACGTAGACGAAAAGACAATGGCTGAAAGTGGGTGCGAGGCACAGTGCTCTCGTTTTGTTTATTGCGAAAAGCAAATTCAAATATTTTGCTCGAATTTCATTAAATTTATGAGTTTTGCAAATTGGAAGTGCACATTTAGGCGCAAAGGGGATTTCGAGATCAGTTTGTGGTTATGTTAGGCTATACATAGAGCTACTGGTCATTAATAATGCCGGACGGAGGTGCAGTTTAATTTGAACTGCAGTGTTCATCTTACAGAACTTTAGAACTTTTTGGGAACTTTAAGAACGACTTGTTACCTGAGTTTGATAATCTAGTTTCTTGAACTGCGAAGCATTGCATAAGATGGATGTTTTTATGGTTCTGTCAATATCGGTTCGTTTCGAATTTAGCAAGCAACATTGATAGTCGTACTCGTGTCCTTCGTATTCCTTCAGGATGTTTGGTATTTCTTTGTTCCAGGAAGTGTTCCTGATCGCTTTGTTGAACATGGTTGCCACGAGCGTCGTAGCCAATAAGTTAGACAACCCTAGACAGTCGGGTCTAAGTAATCGGAACGGACCCGGATTTTTATCCGGCCTAGCAGTGTCAACTTGGCACCATCTCTCGACACAAGTATAGGAAAGTTTTCTGTCACTACTACAACAACCTAAATAATTTTGGAGAGAATTATAGGAACACCTCTTATGCTTCTGTCCATGTTTCATGCCTATTTTCTTGCACTTTCTGCTTGTATCACCATTAATAACGACATTGGCTCGCCAGTAAGTTTTGACGTGTGATAAAACCAACAACTGTCCTGTAGTCTTTCTGAGACCGTGTGAGTAAAAAGCACGCGTGTTTTCCTTCGGAACCCTTGCACGAGATCTTGGCAATCCTGCTTGTTCTTAAGGCATCCCATCTCACCCTTTTTCATCTGTCAGTCATTTTAGACATTTTATTGCATATAATTCCAAGTGACTTCCGTATTTCTTTTTCTGATTTCGTAGCCAGACGGTTGGCACTTTTGGCAATCGCGTCTGCTTCTTCCTGACCGTTAATACTTCCACCTGGAAGATACTACTGTACTCAAGAAGTTTGAGGGGTCGCCTGAGATCCAACTCTGACCAATATATTCCGGCTCCCATTTCATGAGCTATTTTGGACCCGTGTGTATAAATGTTAAAAGTATCGCTAGCGATTTGCATGCTCCTTCGCCATCCACTCTCTTTTAGTGTGAATTGAAACCTTCTCTCCGCAATTTAGCATGAAGGTATGTGGTCTGTTCTATCCACCATACCCATTATACAACAGAAGGGGGTTCTTATTGAGGTCCTTCTGGAGAATTCATGTAGCACTGCCAATCCTGCAGCTGGTTTTTTACTGCAGAGCGCTCCACTGCAAAGGCGATTGGTGACAGCTTGAGTAACTTTTCTAGTGCAGCAGTTAGAGGGATTATTTGCCCTCCTGTTATGCAGAGAGCAGCGAGTCGCTGCATCCGCTTAATCGACTACCGCTGCGTCACGCCAATACTTGAGGCCAGGTGATATGTCTCATTATAGATGGTGGAATATTAATCGAAATGAAAAGTAATCAGTAATATGTAATTCAATATTGTCAGTACTGACTCTCGCGTTCGCTGTGCCCAAATGTTTGCTCCCACTACGTTTAAAGGTCCCTAACTCTTTCCTTTCTTTCTTGAGTTCAGAGTTGGAAAAAATAGCTTGGTCTATCTTTAGATACGTTGAGATTTATGTCTCTTATTTTCATACGGATTTTAGAGCCGCAGCTTCACTGTGTCCACCACTTTCTGTGACATTGCCTGATTTGCAGATGGCACGGCTTCTCGACGCTGTACCTCCAGCGTTGACGCATTGAAATGCAGCCACAGACAGTTGAACTGGCGCCTGTGGTTGGCACTTGGCTGGAAATTCGCTTTCGCCTATTAATTGGTGGGTAGGTGTGTGCAGCAACATTAATTTAACGGCGCGGCTGTCAACCGAATTGATGTAATGTGAAAAGCTTTGCTAAAGCAGAAAAATTACCGTCACCGAAATAATTACCTAAGAAAAATAAGCACAGAAACAGAAATACACGTAAATATAAAAGAAATGAACAGAAAGTGACCTTTTAAGTGAAACATAAATTACAGCTGCTAAATGTGGCAAGCCGCTGGTGGCGCAAAGCAACTTAAATTAGAATAATATTGATTTTATGGAGCGACGGCAAGGAATTTTCGGCACTGCTATGAGTGCGTGCGTGTGCATGTGTGTATCGATTACATCACTTTTGGCATTCTACATTTCAAATCGGTCAGCTAGACTGCTCAACAGCGCATATATGCGTACGTGTGTGTACGTACTTTATGCTCTTTGGAGCTCATTAAGCGTCTCACGTTTCCTAAACGGAATTCAAAGCAATTCAAATATTTTTGTAGCGCAATGCCGTACACACATGTGGCAACACTGTAGAAAAACGAAGAAGTTTTGAACTGGAAATATAATGTTGTTTGACTGGCTCTGGAATAAAGTAGGTAAAAATATGGAAAATTCGAAAAAGAATAGCAAAAAAAAATATTTTATGTAAGATTTAAGGTCTAGAAAAAGAATAAAAACAACGGAATTCAATAATTTTTTATCATAACAGCCACAAGTCTGGTCTCTTTTGGACCACTTCTTTTCGCGAACGCATATTCTCTAGTTCAATTGGGACAGTTAGTACACGCCACATACAAACTCATGCACACCTGTCAAGTCCGTGTGCTGTTGATTGTGGCCGTTTCAATTTTGTCGGCAAGTAATGGTGGTTAAGGATATTTTATGTGTCTGGAACTATGTCCTTGCGGCACGAAAAGTACATGTTTACACTCCAGACAGCAGCAAGCAGCGCGGCGTAATGGTGGGAGAATAAAAGGAAAATCACGATAATCGAAAAAAACAAGATACGCCAAATAAATGAGCTGTTGACACGGTCTTGTGCAGGTGAGGTGCAGACGGCTGTGAGCAAAAGCAAAATAAATAAATAACAAATGTGGGCAAATAAACAAAAATTTGTGGTGTGTGTGTGTATAAATATATTTGGAAGTATGTATGTATGTGTATGCGGCTTTCATATTCCATAAAATAAGCGAAAAGCTATTTACTGCAATTTCGTGCGCTTATGACCGAAAGGATATGGGTGAGCGTGTGTATGTGTGTGGCATGGCAAATACAAGTCGTAAACAAGGAAATGTCAATTTGTAGAATGTTGACGAATTTGTCCGCAATGTCGACAGCTCAATTCACATTTCCTACTTACGTAATTCCCGCTTTGTGCACTATTTTTACACGGCCTCGCTTTTAGCCTCAAATCGATTAGGAGAGTTCTATTAAGGGTGACATTTAAGTGAAATTCAAATGCATTTGCTTGGCTCTGAAAACCGAAACTATACATTGCTAATTAGTTATGCTGTCAAGTTTCTTAAAGCGGAATTAATTGTTCTTTTTGACAGTTGTCTGATCTAAAAATATGTTTTGTGATTTCTTGATGAAAGGTCGAGAATTTAACCATCGGTAAATGAGTTATGTTGGGACCTAAGAAGGTAGTTTTTCGTCAAATTTCGTGAAAGAAAAAAGTTTGTACGAAGTAAAAAGAAAAACCCAGAACCTTTGTTTGAATTTTGTTGAATCTATTGATTTACTATCACATCTTCATTTACCTTTTTTTATAGGAGTCGTAGTTTTGCTGGAGATCGAAAGAGACCCATGTTAACTCCTAAAAATTAAAATTCACTACTTTCTTTCTTTTTCCGACCCCACATCGGCCGCAAATTAATCTTCCCTTAATACTTGTTATTTTGCCTTTGTTTCCGATGGGTTTCATTAAACTCAATTCTCCTTAATCCAACGTGATTGTTCGAGCCATAATTTTCATAATTCTCATATTGTTAACGGTTTTAGTAACGCACGTGCAGAAATAATCATTATTCCATCAGAGGTCCAATGAAATAAGAGCTCATTATGCAGCGACTTCAGTGTTAGGTTAGGATAGGTTAGATTTATTTATTTATAAAAATAAATAAAAATGTAAAAATTCCTACCCGTTCGGTGAGATACCTGCGCCTGTGTGAGCTCCTAATTATTTAAACCTTGATCTTAGAAACTCTGGACAACTAAGATGGAAGTGCTGAGATTATTCCACCTCGTTTTCTCCCATACAGCTTCTGGCGTCGGATAAAATACTAAACCTTACAGTATGGACTTTGATAGGAAAATAGAAAGAGACGTAAAGAGAGCTTTTTACTGGGAGCAAAGAGCTTACTGGATCGCTTACGATCGATCTTGAGCCAAAACGATCTTGCGACAGCGTAAGAACCGATGGTAGCCTAGCACTGGCCAAGCTCCCACTATCCAATAATGGAACACACGAAGAGAGCACCGACCCACACTCATTCTACTTGCAGAGCTAGAATATTCTTCTTCAGCTCATCTGCTTTACATTTGCCTACGATTGTTGTGACCTGGTCCATATACTCTCTCCACCAACAGCTTCGAACCACTCACAGCTCCCTTTCAGGGCATAGAAAAAGTCGGCGACTTCATGTTGTAAAAGATGCGCTATAAAGTCAAAGCGTTTAAGGATTTTCGAATGTTCAGAAATATATTAATTTAGAAACCCAGATTCTCAGAGTATGATAGCAACTTTCGCGACCATACACCTTCTATGGACGCTATATGCAAAATGATATTAAGTGCTGTGATTAGAGTGAACCTTAGGACACCACTAATGGCGATATGCGCCTAACGTTGAACGCGCGCGAGTTTTGTAGCAACTGTGATCCCTTCTAGTCCCTCCACCATACAAAAACTCAATGGAATATAATGGGTTTGACTATGGAGCCAGAAAACTACTTTCGGCCAGAATCCCCAATTTTTCCAATAGCGCATCTGTATCATGTTTCCAAGAAAGCTTCCTCTCTAGGACCACCCCTAAATACTGAACTCTATCCGCAGTTTTCAGACGGATGCTTGCCAGCCGCGGCAAGGCTGCCTCCAGGAATTGGTATCTCCTACTAAATAAAACCATTTCAGCTTTATTAGGATTACTGGCGGGTCATTTTCGGCCTCCATTTAGTTACAACGCTGAGATACCCTTGCGTCATCTCGTAACGATATCGTCTAACCAATCATCCGGCTGTCATGTCCCTCAAGTTTTTTCAGCAGGTCGTTGATAACCACAATTCATCGAAGAGAAAGAACTCCATTTTGTCGGGTACCTCTACTCACATTTCATCGAGCGCGGGTGCTACCTCATTCACTCATTATGACTCTTGTTCAGAAGACTGAAAATAAGATGTTGCGGCTTCGATTCAACCTCAAAACCATGCAGATATGTTACAACTGCCTTCAGTAAGACGTTATTGAAAACTTATTATCTCAAATAGAGCAGGTGGTTGTTAATTTTTCAACAGTATTTCACAAGCCCACTTAAAGGATGACGCACCCTGTACCAACTGCATCTGGTTCATGTTAAAAATAATGTTTTAATACAATTTCACACATGGCATTTCATCTAGCGTGGAAAGTAGCATTAAAACGGCTAACAAAAATAGAGACTTCATAGCAACTCCCCGCAACCGCACTGCTGTTGGACGCCATGGCGCAGAGCTTCAAACAGCTGCAACTTAAAAAATGGAAATGTAAATTTCTTTTTGCCGCGTTTTTCGTGTTGTTTTACACATAAACGAGCGAAATGTTTATGGCAATTAAATTTCACGCTTATTGCGGCAACTGCAGAAATATGAATATTATGGAAAATGAAAGCAAAAGCAACAACGACAAAAAAAACGAGAGATAAAGCGGGAGAAAACATGAATGCTCTTTTACATTTGAACAAAGTTACCGCAATGATGAATGCTGCTGGAATGAAAATATTTTTGCGTGAACGTAACGGAAAATTAAGCTGCCACGCTGTGGCGAGCACGTAAATACTTCAATTCATGGCGAAGAAATTGCGAATGAAAAAAGCACGTGAACGCGTCGAAATGCACGCCGCAGTTGAAACGAAAAGCGCAACAGTTACCAATAAAAGTGCACATAATTATAGAAATGATTTTGGCCGTAAAATTGCGGCAACCGCCAGTAAAGAGGAAATTTGAGTTGCTGGAAGAAGCAGCAGTAACAGCGTTAGCGCCGAGTGTGTGTGAGCACGACTGGCCGTAATGAGAGGCGTCCCCGTACGCAGTGCTATGCTTTCGTCGAAGAGTTTTTGAAGAATCTAAAGGTGGCAACGCTCACCGTGGGTTTTAAGCTTGTTTGCTGCACTTGTCAACTGTTTCCGCAATCACTTGCATTTAGTCCGGAGAGTGTGGGGATTTAATCATATTAGTAGGCCGCTAAGACTGAACAGCGCTTGCTGCATTTGCTCAACTTGTTCGCGCTGGGTCGCAACTAGCGTGAAAATAAGTTTCATACTCACTCGCAAAAACAGTTGTTCAGCATGGAAACACGCACGCACACACACTCATTCGCTTGCACACACACTCATGCTCGTGCATATGTGCAACGCATCAATACTGCGGTAACAACGTCAACAACACAAATTGACATGCAGAGGCAAAAGAAACAACAAATACTGTGCACAGCAAAGAAAAATAAAACTACAAGAAAGATAAATGAGTGAAGAGGAAAAACGCAGTTATTCAGTGCGAAATGCAAATGAAAACGGAAAACGTCGAGAGAACGGTGCATAAATTAAATTCGTATGAGGTTCACAAACCCGCAATGCGTCAGGGGGTTGCGCGTCTCACCATTCCGCCAGCAAAATGCACTTTAAGCTCTGCTCTTCACATAAGTATTCATGCACAGGCAACGAAATATTAATTTTCTACCCGAAATAGACCGGTTACATACCAGTTAAAATACGCAAATTAAATGAGTTTAAGTTGGGATGGTTTGGGTAGGATAAAGGAGTTGAAAATACGCTCTGATGATAACATAAATGCATGTTGGAAGGCGCCTGAAATGAAGCTGAATAAAAACAATAATCTTGTAATTGCCTCACATCGTTTAGCTTTTTCTCAGACTGGTTCTAGTGTAAGCTTACCTTGTTGCTGACTAGTTTGTTTTCCCACAGCACGCTCATGCCACAAATGGGTATATGACTAGCATGCGCTAGTTGTTGGTCCATCCTTCACCTTAATCAACATCTATGCTAGCGAGCAGCATATTGTTGCTATTTTCTTTGAAGTGTAGTGCTTTTCGCAAAAAGCACATATAACCTAGGAGGGTATTAGAGTATATACATACATACATAGGAAAATGTAAATCTTTAATTATAGAGAGTGGTTTTCCTCGAGTCGAATGTTGCGCGTATTAAACTCATAATTTGAAAACGATTGGTATATACTTATTTGTTCTTTGCGGGATCGAAGACAAATATGTTTGATTTTTCCAAATAACTGAAGACTCAATAGTCGTCCTTGCTAAACTAGTTGTTCTTTTTAAGCTTGATTGCTTGCAACCCTCTTTTTCAATAATAATTTTTAAGGCCCTACAAATCTTTTCTTTTATAATTTATCTTTCTTTTATGACTACTGTATGAATAATCGGGTTCATTATTCAAATTTTCTTCAATTTGGCAGAAAATGTGCTCTTCTTAAGCATTTGTTGGTCTCTCTATTTGTAGTCTCTCATATAACAGCTAAGCTTCCATGAACAATATTTCTTAAAGTTAATAGGTCGGTTAGAAAATTTGTATCGATTTAAAGCTTATTGCAAACTCCGGTTTCATCTGATCTATTTCAAGGTTCCTTACTTTTTTTAAGAATAAACACAGAATCTTTAAAATTAGTAAAGAATGCTTATTATCATTCGTAAGAACATTTTTGGGTTTTATTTTTTGAAGATTATGTCGTTTAAATGTTGGCAGATGGTCCATCCGTTGAGTCCAATTTCCGATGATTCGTTCGAGCATTTCGACTGGTAATTGGCGAACGAAACGCGTGATGATTTACTACAAGGCCTGAATCGAAGCGGGATTGTCCTCATAGACTTTAGACTTTACATATCTTCACTTAAGAGGGTCCAACCTTGTCATATCCCACGATCTTTGTGGCCGATCGACCAGCGCAAAACATGAAATTATTTGCTCACCGAAGAGTTGTCTCAATAAATCCATTGACTCATGCGACGTATGGGAAGTGGCGCCGTATATTTGTCATTAAGGAAGCTGCTGCCAGCAAGGAGTCCATCAAGGACCCCAGCAAGTTTGTTGCTGCTGGTGCTGGCGCTGCTGCCGAAAACAAGAAAGAAGCCAAAAAGGAAGAGTCGGAGTCCGAGGTAGACGACGACATGGGTTTCGGTCTCTTCAACTAAACAACTCAACGATAAAGTTGATTACATTGATTATAGAGTTCTTCGAGCTCATCGATACAATATCGATGGATATACGATTTGTCTTCTGCTACAGTATTCAGCTTTAGTCTCGGTGATTTGCTATTCGTTTGACGCTAAAAGTCCGCGAGCAATGTTTTGACCTGAGAAAGAGACATCAGGGATCAGATCCGTGACTGCGGGATGCCACTTTTAAAAAGATAACACTTGAAGAATCTACTGCTGTCAATAAATTTATTATTGAAAGTCAAAAATGTGGACCGAAAGACCAGCGATGAAAGAACTAACCCTCTATTCATATCTATTCCACCATTCTAAAAGTCACGCAACATCAACGCGGAACGTTTTGTGAAATTACAATCATATTTCCATAGAACTAGAAATCGTAAAAAAAAAGTATACAGATTAAGAGTCACGTTGGAAATACGCTTCGAAGATTAATTCTGCACTTCTTATTCTAAGAATTCTGCGCATCCACAAATGATTTCTACGACTAACTAAATCGGAGCCGCTTTATTGCTATAAAATTGTAATATCACTGAGTTGAATTCTTCTTAGAATCACATTCTGAAGAGCAGCTCATATAAATACATAAGTGCGCTTTAAATTTTTCCGTAGTAAAGTGTTTAACGGTAATATAACAGTGAGTAGAAAAAAGGGCGCTTTGTTCACTTTCGCTTTCAACGTTTCCGCAGGAGACTAAGGCGGGCAGTCTGTCAGTAAAACTTCTCACGTCAACGCTCCTGAATACACAAATACGCTGGAGACTTTCACACCACCGCACCTGCAATGGCAATGGCAGCAGCAGTTAGACGCGCAACTACGCGTCCGTCCGACAGCAGGTGGCAGCTGCCGCATCATACGCCTCCGATTACACTATACGCCACACTACAATGCCCAAGAGACTACAAATGAGAAGGCAGCGGCAGCGAAAAACATGAAAAGGGGGCGAAATCTTGCTTGAGCTTCTCACACCGCACCAACAATGATGGTTATGCGCTTTGCACACCCTCAGCCCGTTGTCGGCTACTGATAGGCGGTGTTCGGTGTTCGGCGTACGCTCGCCTTGGTTGTGCTGTAATTTTATTACTGTGTCATTTCGCCCCTTCCGCATAACTTCCATCGTTTCATCCAGCTAGAAGTGTATGGCTTGTCGTCATTCGGCTTCCCGTCTGCGCAACATCCCCGTCGGTTCGTTGTTTTTTCCACTTCACTTTGCTTGACGGCATTTAAAAAATTGTAAGAACTTGCTCCTTCCAGTTGTCCGAAGCGACGCTTCCTCTGAAACGCATTACACGCTGATAGTTGAACACCGCGCCGAGGGTGTCATGCTGAGACACATCTTCTGAATACATTCGACGAACAATAACAGTGCCATGACTGCCATGTCGGCTTTGTTGCCTATGATGTGGAGAGACGTGGCCGTGATGGCTGCGATGACTCTGAAGATACGAACTGCCACCGATGGCAGTTACATACATATCTATTTATTCCTTTGTGTATTTTTATGAGTGGCTTGTTTACTCGCAGTTGGCATTGATGTTCTTGAGTGCACATTGCTGGTGTTGTTGTTGCCAACAATTTGTTGTTACAAGTTGTTAGTTGTTGTTTGATTTTAATGGTGGTTGGTTTCGCCTCGTCTTATTTTCTTCGGTTTGCTTTTTCTATTATAATTATCGTATATTTGTTGCTTTTGATTGAGCGTTGAGAGCATTTTATCTAGCTTGGAGAGGGGAAAGAAATAAAGAAATTGCATTATATTATTTCTAATTATTTTCTATTTATTTACTGTGATTGCTACTTTGCTTCTGCCTGCTTTTTATACTCTTGCAAAATGTACTTTAATGTAATATATTTATGGTTTCACGAATTGATGAAAGAAAAATAAGCATTTCTGGATTTATCATGGAAAGTAGTATTTCGAAATATCTATATTACTCGTATGTGTCACTATCATAACTAGGTTCCATCACACTTAACGCTTAACAGAGAACAATAGAGGACAGAGAGAGATAGAAAGAGCGATAAGGATAATAGAATGTCCCGAATTTCTTCAGGGAGTACTTGAACGATAGAGAAGAAACTTGAAAGTAAAGTGTTTGCTACTTTCAACCTGCTTTTAGCACAATTTTTAAACTCCTCTTAGTAATTGTTCATAGAATCAGTAATGAATATAATATACACGATGTTTACCCATTTTATGAAACGGAAAACACTGCAAAAATATGAGATGCCTTAAAACATTTGCTTGTGTTCTTCCTATCTCAAAGAATGTGTACTGAAAATGGACGGAATTGTGTTAAAGACACACCTTGTCTGTCAAAACTCGTGGCTAATATTCCTATGATTTAACGGTTGAATTCCGAGAGACTTTCTACCTGTCCGTCTGTTTATCCTTCCGATTGTGTAAGCGATAATTTGAATAAAACTTTCGATATCTTGCTGAAACTTGAATAAATTTTCCTTGGCACCGAAGGAGGGTTGGTTTTGCAGGTGTGCGGAATCTGATCATTTCCAAGCCCACAAGTTGCCACTAATCGAGAATGTATTAAGCGCCATAAACACGCTCCACCATAAGATACAAGGCTGTCTATTAATAGTGCCTTGAGTTGCCGAGAGATCGTTGAAAACATGCCTCGTTCTGGACATTTTTCGACCACTTCAGCTGATGAGACTGTTAAGCAAGTGAAGGATACGGCGCTTTAAAATCCTTAGTCTCGTGTTAGAGAAATGGCACGAGAACTCAATATCTCTTCCGAGTCCATTCCAATGATTTTTGGTGGATATTTTGGATAAGAAACGCGTTCTTGCTCGACTTTTCTCGATAAAGCTGAGTTTTTTTTTTTCAAAAATATGAACCCGTTGAATTTGCTTTAACTTGTGAATTCCGATTCCATATTCATGGAGAGCATTATAATTGCCGACGAGACAGGTTTACGAGTTTAACATGCAAACAAGTCAATAATCATCGCAATAGAGGTGTAAAAAACGAGGTAAAATAGAAAAACATACCACTAAAAAGCCGCTCAAAAGTCAAGATGATGCTCCTTGTCTTTTTCTATACTCGTGGTGGAGGGACAGCGAGTCAATAAGGAGTTCTATTTGACCGAATTTTAGGCTCTTGCGTGGGAAAATCCGTCGAACGGCTGGAATCGTGGAAGAATAATTGAAGGATTTTGCACGTTGATAATGCACCATCGCATCGACGCACGATTGTAACCGAACTTAAAGCCAAAAAGGCAATGCATATCATCGATCAACTACTTTATCATTCATCAGATTTGCTCCGTGTCATTTTTTCTTGTTCCCCAAACTGAAATTGCTGCTCCGTGGAACCCGTTTTTTCCGTTCGATCGCAGAGATAAAACAAAATTCGCTGAAGAAGCGAACAAAAGGTGCATAAGAAAAGTATTTCGAGGACTGGAAAAATCATCTATTGGGGATTACTTTAAAGGCGACAAAATAAATATTGATGATTAATTAAATATTTTGCGTTTTATTTACAATTTCCGGCTACTTTTTTGTCACAATGTGTGTTTTATGAAATTCGGAAAAAAAATTTCCGGATTGGAACGTTGTAAGAGTTTAAAATGTTCGGTTGCTTCTGAACTTAGCCATGACAATATCCATGTATAATTTCTCTAATAGCAAAATAGATCCCAAACGCAATAAGAAATTGAAAATCTTTTGAAGTTATAATAATCCTTCAATGTGGCTACTCGGAGGTGGGAATTAAAAAAAATTCTCCTACACGTTCCTTTAGAGCTCTATACAGACTTGTTCGGTAGCTCTGACGACAGTTGGTTCCATGTAAGGCTAGCGTTTCTAGCCGGTCTTAGTCTAATGTAGCAAAAGGCAACTTTCTTTTTTTGCATATACATTTTTTTCCTTACTTAACTTATTACTTTATTCATAACATAAACATCAGCAACAATATTATGAAAATACTTATGTAACGTATAGAAAAAATCAACTACTAAATCTTCGCTTGATTTTAATTAAAATTGTAAATTCCATAATAATTTGTCCACATTGAATTTCATTCGATTTCAGCACCTTGTGCATTATGGTAATACCCATTAGTCAAGTAATATATATTCTCATACACACGTCGACCCACATAAGTAGTTCACTCCTTGGACCTCTCCAGCGCCCAGCCTTTAGCGTGAAGCACTAACCTATATAAATATGTCGCATCAAAGAGTTATTTGCGGTGTAACCTTCGGCAATTATATCGCCAATTAAACGTTCTTTTTCATGCTAAATTTACTGTTGATCTGTTGTGTTTGTTTGTGTGCACACAGTGAGATTCATTAAAAATGCACTCAACTGCAATTTAATCCTTTATTGCGACAATTAATTTTAATTTTAATTAAAAATGAATCACAAAAAATAAATAACAAAGGAAAAAGCATTGCATTCAACTATACCAATAACAAAAGCAAAAACGCGCCAAACTTGTGGAATAAAAACAAAGCATTATTATAGGCGCAATCGTATAAATAAAGGGGCCTGCGAATTCCCCACAGCCACATTGAGCAATGCACGAGGCTGGCAAGCGCACTACCGTCGCGCCGATTGTGTTGAAGCGCAGCCAATATCGCTTTGTGTGTGCCTAGGTGGTTGGGTTCATGCCACAGTCAGAGTTCAGCTGTCTGCGCTTGTGTTTGTTGTATCAATCCTTGCAACATGCGGCGGCGCCTTTTGCTGTCTGCCTGTCGCGCTGTCTGTCCGTCGTCTGTCACACATCCGCTCGGCTGCCGCTGATTGTCAGCTTGACGGCGGCAATGGCGGCGGCGACGGTGCCAATGGCAACATGCGCGCTGAAAGGCTTTGCAAGTGTTGCGCGGAAGCCTTCGTGTTTTAAATCATTAAATCCTCAATGTTCGATATTCATCAATTGTAGACACGCACACACCTTTGTGTGCACCACTCACACACGCATGTCTGCTATGTGTTGCACGTGCAAGCGTTATATCGGGGCCGTTGCGTAGCGCTACGAGCGTTTCTTTATGCACACAAACGCGCTGCAATTTTAAATATTGCAGTGGACATGCCTCCACTCGGCCGTGATTACCATAGGCAGTTTGGCCATTTTATTGCTGGATATTTATTGCAGTCACTTGCCAATATATGACGCTGCACTGCACATTGCCACACACACCGTCTGGCTTAAGCACAAGCAAAAAGCGGCACAGTAGTTTGAATTTATTTATTTGCTTTTGCGATTTTGGTTTCAATATTGTTGGCAGTAAACTTTCAAATAGCTTAAGTCGACATAAGTCAAAGCGCTTATTTTGTTTTCTACTAAAAAATTTTTAGCAAAATTTTGATTTCTCTTAAGCGCACCTTGAAGCGCCGCTGCTGTGATAACTATCACTCTGAAATACATTATCGATCTGCGAGAAAGTTGGCCAGCTTCATTGGAATTGTAGCCAAAACTTAAAATCGACTTATGCGGTTTTGTCATATTTGCTAAATCGGTTGAAGTATTTTGGCGCCGAGCATTTTTCCAACTGCACTGAGAGCTAAAAAGTCAAACGTGCTGGCGGATAAGCTATCAAAAAATAAAAATAAATTTGCATTTGCCAGCTACCACCTACAAATACGGTCCGTGGGTGCAAGTCATTTAAATGTTTAATATATTTAAATTTTGGATACTCTTCGAATGGAAAATAAAATATTTGGATTTCTCTTGCGGTTTGGTTTAGAGTATTTGCTTTATTTTTGTTTTTTTTTTTCAATATATTTTTTGTGCTTGCAAAAATGGCAAGACATCCATTTATAACGTCCATCGAAGTGTGCTTAATATACAGGCAGGGAATGTGACGGATTTATTTCCCAGTCTTTGTCATCTACTTAGGTTTATTTATAGAATCATAAAATTCAAACCAGCGATTCTACTTCAGTAAGGAGTTGCTAGGTTAGGTTAGGTTAATTCCAATAATAGGTAGGCTGATTTCTCTAAAGTCACGCATAATCCCACTTGGACTGCTAGAAACGTTTTTCCGTTTCCAGAACTCTTAAGTATGGATCGAAAAGACCCGTCGGCATTAATCAGGGTTGCATTTAAAGTGAGAGATCATTGCCCTACTCGTTCACCAAAGTTTTGTCCCAGAAAATATAATATATTATAAGCTGTTCGAGGTTTGTTTCAATCTCAAACCTATCCAAAGCACTAATGACAGCTTCCGGCTGCACGTTGTTGAATGCTCCTTTAATATCAAGACATGTTTCCATCGCGTATTCCTTAAGCGTCAGTGCTCCATCCAGCCAAGACACAACGTTGTGCAAAGTAGTGTCTACCGACGACCTGTTTTATAATATCCTGAATGCCATATCAAGAATGATGGCAAATAAATGCTGTGTACGTTCCAATCAGCGTGTTTTACTCGCAATGGTAATAAGATCGGTTGTTTTATATGCGGCTTCAATATGGATCCAAGCGCTAGGCGACAAGGCATATGCCAGACAAATAAACACAGTGCATAGGCTGTCGGCACTAAGAGTTATCAGAGCTTTCCAACAATTTCATGTGATGCTGCTGAAGTGAATATCCAGTATGATACCCACTGACATTCATGGTGACGAATACGAGAGAATATACAATTATCAGAGCTATCTACAATAGAAGCCGAAAGAGAAGAGAGAGTGAACAGCTTAACGACATGGCAGCAGCGGCGAGGGCAAACCTCACTCAAAAGACGGTGGATCTACAGACTGATTACGGATATCCATTTCTGGATCGATAGACGACATGGGGATCGGGATTTTCACCTGCACAGATTCCAGCACGCCATTAGTCCGAATTGTCCCTCGTGTTCAGAGTACTTTGAAGACTCTGAGCATGTATTATTTTATTGTCCGCGCTTGTTAAGTGAAAGGGAAAAACTTAAAAATTGCACTCGGTGGTTCACGCTGAAAAATTTGACGACACTCATCCACAGAGAACTGGAAATCTGTCAGCGAAGCGGCAGCCTCGATCATGACAAAACTGAGACATGCAGAGCAAAGTAAGCGTCCGTCAGTCCATGTCTTAGAAATGTTTTATCAGTCTCACGAAGTAATACTTAATGAGGTGGTTCCGTGGAAGAGTCTGGAGTTGGGAGTTGGCTAGGTATAGTGTAATCTAATACAGCTCCCGTAGATGGGGGTCAAATGGCTGCAATACACCTTTACCGTCCGCGGCTGTTGCGCAGGGTCTGATAACTGAACGATATTTCGAAAATGCGTTCCATATAACCATATGAAATTATACCACTTCATTCAAGTATTCGAGATGTCTCAGCTATGAATGGAACCACAAGTATTAATGAAGGTAAGCTGCAGATTTTTACTAACAGATCGCGCCAAATATTTCCACTCTGATTGGTTTGAGTATGCCTTTAACTGTTGATATAGTAAATGATATTTTAAAAATACTCTAATCCTCTCTGAGAGTAGAACATAAACGTTATATTTTGTATTTTATAGACCTAAAATATCAAAGGAATGAATTAAAGGCAATTATCTAACAGAAATATTACCGAAATTGTCATCAGTAATATGTGAAAACCATCAATATTTGGGCTACGGATGTTGTAGCCCCAGCTCTTTTACCCTGAACACCACCCTTGTGCTTCGTAATACCAAATTTGGATTTGTGTATTTATGTATGTAATTATAGAAAACTAAATTATTTGTTCCAAATTCGACAACCGTTAATGATAATACGAAAGAAAAACAGTCAGTTGTGAGGGGGTGGAAAATGTTGCCATTGGGGTGTTAGTTCCACCACCCATTCTGCTCTGCTCTGTTGAAAATTTAGTACATTGCTGGTGCTTCTCCCTTCGAAGTGTGTCGAACTAAATTCGAAATGGTGCAAAATGCTGCAAACCGACCGCATGTTTGTTAAGAAAAATTATTTATTGTTTGCATTGGCAATTTATGCGCCTGAATAACGGTGGTGGAAAGCAAAGTGGCGGTAAAACTAAAGCACCCTGTAAGTTGGTGGTAGTTAAGGAGTTGTGAGAGAAGGGATGGGTGTAAAGCATAAGCTGCTTCAACTACATAAAGCAGATACCCCGCATAGATAAAGCCAAAGACAAAACCATAAACAAACACGCCAAAAAAATGTTTTATTTTAAGCCAAAGCCATCATTAATGAATGAAGGAGGAGAACAGCTGATGTGAGTTAAACAAATGATGCGAATTGTAAGAAAGCGAGGTAGAAAGAAAAGAATTGGTTATACATACATATGTACTTATATACATACACTAGTGTGGATCGATTTACAGCGAGACGAAAAACGAAAAAATTTGGTTTGCGGAAATATTCTATGGATCATTCTAAACAACTTTGCCGAAGAGACTTTGGATCTCAATCCGGTTAAGGCGAACGTTTTTTTAGGGATCGGAAGTTCGACTGTGTGACTGTTTTCCAGATATCTCTATGGAATTTAATACGTTGCTCCATCTTGATATCCCATTGACATTTGTCTAAATCCGCAAGATCCGCGAATTATATCACATAACTCCCATAAAACCGATAATTCTTCTTCACTTTCATTCAACTTCAAAATCGCGGCTCGAAACCGGTTTTAGACCCAAAGTCACTTGGTCAAAGTTGTTTAGAATCATCCGTAGAACATTTCCTCAAACGCGATTTTATAGCAAAATATTGACCCACTCTTATATAAGATCTATAGATGGCTGTAAATAGCTGTAAGAACGATGTGAGCGTTGCAAGATCCAGAATCGGTCGGCATAAAAATACTAAATAAGGTCGTAATAAATTACGAGTGGAATAAGGTGCAAAAACGAGTACCGTTAAACACAAAACATGTGAAGGCAAATGTTGCACGTGCCACGGAATGGGCGGCGTTGCCGTCAAGCTGGCCTTTGTTTGGTGGCGAAGAATGATGGTTCGTCACAAGTGGAGGCAGGTTGGCGGCTGGCGGCTGGCGGTTGGCGCTGCTGATAAAGGCAGCGAACGATTGCTAAGCACCGGAATTAATTACAAAAGTCTTTTATCGACACGTGTCGGCGCATTAAGGTTAATTTCTTGTGTGCACATTACGCCTATGCATGTTCGTGCGAGTAACGGGGGTTTCTTTGAATTGCCGAGCGTAAGAAATTTTAAGCGCCTTTGCCGCATACAAATCAAGCAAAATCCCTTAATTTGCCAAGTTGCCACATATTTGGCTGGCGAGCGTCGAAGGCAGTAGGCAGGGGGCTTTGAAAGTGGTCGCCGCACACACTTTCTTTCATTTCAAATATTTTTTATTTCAAATTTTTAGATTTAATTTTTTTTTTTTATTTCAAAAGCGCCGCTACAATTATTCTCACCACGCATTCTTGAGCAATTTTTTGTTTGCTTGTTTACTGCAATTGGGGCTGACGCGCATTTGAACTCGCTCACACTTCGTTGAAGCGCCCGAGCGCTGCGCAAATCCCCCTACTTACAGGCGGGTGGCGTTGCGGCCTTCACGTCTTCCGTACAATCAAACATAATCCCTTGCAGTAAATGTATTTCGTATAAGGGTTGCGGCATCGTTTACGTTCGCATTGCCTAATCACGTCTTAGCTCAAGTGCAGCTGTTATCCTTTAAAGCGGAAAATACCGCCGAGATTTCTTTAAACGCTTTGGCTCGACTTTTCGGGGGTTGCTGATAACTCTGCACCCTGAAATGCTACACTCGCATATAAAATGCTTCCATGTGTGTGGTGGTGGTATAGTTATTGCTGACAGATGCGAAACACATTTGCTGGGGACTTATCAGGTGGCAGCTAAATAAAATAGTGGAGGATATTTTTTTACGAACTCACAAATTTAAGAATTTCTGGATTTTAGGCTTAAAGCAGCAATGTGTTTAAAATTATATGTATTTGTTTAAAGTTATTTGATATTTATATATTTATTGCAATTCCAAGAATTTCAGTTTTAAAGACACTTCTTTAAACGAAATGTGTGTTGCAGCCAAACATAACCGACAAATATCCAAGTAGTCGTCGAAATAACAGCTTTTTGGTCGCTGTCTTAAAATATTTGGTTGAAGGAGGTCATTTTCTGTTGAATGGCATGTATTTATGTGGATTTGTCTATATATGTGTACCTAATATCTAATACTGATTACTCAAGTTAGTGGTTTTGTGCGTGCGAGTTCAACAACTCATAATCTCTCAATTGCTCCGAGTTTTGGGGTCATGTATTGAAAATGCTTAAATTATCTTTCGCCAAAACAAAACAATTGACTTCTTGTGTTATAAATAATTCATAAGTTTAGGACTGCTATGTATATCACTGCTCATGCCCAATCCTGAAAGCTTAGTTTAAAAGTTTCTCACCAGTTTAACTGGCTCAACCTAAACTTGGACCTGATTTATTTTCACTCTGGAAGAATCGATTGTCTGTCTCTTATTGATAATGTAGTCATAAAGGCGGTTTTCTATCGGGAGCTTTCAATTAACTCTTGGTTTCAGTCCTTCAACCAGAACTGCCAGCCATCAATGTAGCAGAATATATACTTCTCCGAAATATGGCTTCTTTTACGGAGGTATGCATGATAGCAGAGCTGCAGTTCAAAATTTAATTTATACTTTGTGTGTTTTTCGAATCGGTTAATTTCTGTACGTTGGTAGTACTGTTAGTGATATCTATGCTAAATTCCACGTCAAAATATTCCTTAGTATTTGAGATACGCGTCGTTTTGTGAGGCTCTACAAGTGAATTCTTCGATTTTTCTATGTCTGAAGTTATTGAACAAAGAAGTGCGATAATGCACCATCTCATCTTTTCGCCACATTTTCAACTAATATCGTATATTCGTCTGATTTACCTTCGTGCATCTTCTGGCTATTCAACAAATTCACATGACCACTCCGAGGACACCGTGACTCAATTGAGGATATGAAAGCTGAATCGAAGAAGACTCCAATGGCCTACACGACGGAGGATTTTTCGAAGTACTAAGCTGATTGGAAAATTCGTTGGCATAAGTGTATTGCATCGGGAGGAGATTTCTTTGAAATAGATGAAATGAGCAAAATTCACTTTTCAATTTGATTACAGGTCTTGAGCGTTGACAGTGCAAGTCAAAAACTCATTACCTCACTAGCATTAATATCTAGCTACTTTCATATTAAACTTATCTGTGTGAGTCCGATGAGCTTGCAAGAAAAACTACCCATACCCCAAATTCCATCAGGATAAGAATGAGCAGGAGTTCTACTGTCTTCGTGCATTTGGATTTATAGGCGTTGGTTTGTTATTTAAATTAGCAGTTTTAATAAATTTGTGCTAGGCTCCGAAGTCAATGGAACAATGAGCTGTACGAGATATATGACGATTAACATATGTAGTTCAGTGAATTAAGAGACAGGCAATTAAGAGACTACGTTATGACTTAGCTAGAATCCGAATGGATGAGAACACTCTAGCTCTGCGAGTATTCGACGCGGTACTTCCTGTGGTAGCAGAGGAAGAGGGAAGACCTAATCCCGTTGGAAAAAAACATATGAAAAAGAGCCTGTCTACACTTGGAATTTTCAACTGGCGCGAACCAGGGATAAGGAAGAGAAGGAAGACTGGCGCGCTGTTGTAAACTCGGCTAAGACCTCGTAAGCGGTGCAATAAAGAGGAAGACCTAAGAATTCTGGACATCAAATCGGACAAATGTTTTTAGCAGTCCAAGACAGATTATTCGTGGTGTTAAGAGAAATCAGTTTATTTACCTAAACTAAGCCAACTTATCTATATAGACTTAACGAAACATTGGGTATGGTTGGAAGATTGTCACCTGGTCCATTTATATTCATTATTTATTGAACTCATAATTATATTATTTATTTTGAATTCTATTGAAAAAGCTATCAAGTTTTAGATTGCTCGCTCCATTATTTCTATAATTTCTCTCCTGCGATAAATACGAGGCGAGTTTATCCATTCATTTTTATATTCTACGAACAACAAAGTTTCTATTTCATGAGAACTAAACGATATTCATGCTTTTCTAAATCGGGCCTAAGCATCTTTGGAATAAAAACCTGAGTTTGAATACAAGGTTGGTTCTCAAAACACAAAAAAAATGTCATTATTGGTTAACACATATCAATAATTGCTTTCCAGAAAACGTGAAATCCGAATTTGTAAATCCAAAATCTTTATTTCGCGTTCATTTTAGTTCGTGTTTGCAACGCGCCATATTCGTGTCCCGCTTTGTCAATTACTATCGTTATTATTGTTCACCGCCAATTGAAGCATATTTTTATTATTGCTTATCTCCATACATGCACTCGTAGGTGTTTGCAACAACGCCCGCGTTGTGGCATGCAAAAATAGTCGCGTGTCGCGTATGGCATGTGGCAGCTATCTGCGGCACAAATCCAATTTGCCAGCGAGTTAGTTGGTTATGAAAATGATTGCGAGGCGACGGCAGCAACCAGCGGAACTTGTTGTCCAAAAAATGCCAAGTATCTCGCCACTGTCCGCCCGCCGCGACGCGCGTGCAAATAAAGTTGCTGCAACTTAACGGTGTTGGCAGCTCAATTTTGCTTTGCGCCGCTGAACCTCCTCCCCAGCGGTGTCGGCGACTTCTATTTAGTTTTCGATGTTTTGCAATTTTGTTGCTGCCTTTGCTGCAGGTACACACTTTATTGCACGGCGGACTTTTTTGCTCGTGCGCGTCGTGTTGCCGGTGACGGCACTGCTTCCGCTTCCCGAAAAATGCAAAGCTTTTTTAGTTGAATTTTTATTTGCGAAAAAACCAATTGCAAAGTTTCACCGTAAACGGTTTGTTTTTGCTGTAACACTGGCAGTGGTGCCGGCAACAACACCAACTGCACCTACACCGCGCACCAACACGATAGTGGTGGCTTTGTTGTTTTTGGTGTTGTGGAAAAATGCACACATTTCCGTTAAATGTCGGTGTTTGGTTGTTCCCCTCATCGGCCCCGGCTGCTCTGTCCCCCACAAATACGGTAGTGTACCACACTTCTCTCGCCTTGACTGCTGCAACCCTTGCGGCTGCCAATGTGCCGCATGAAGTTGTGGTCACGTTGCCACAATTTTTACTTCAAAGAGTTTTTGGTCTTCACACATTTGTTGTTGGTTTTTATTGCATTCCATTTTAATTTCTGCAGTTTTGCATTTGGCACCCGTTCGATATTGAGTTAAACTTTAGTTGCATTGCAAAATAAATAAGTAAATTTTAGTGAAATAATTGGCAACGCTGCCGGTGTGCGGGGTGGCGGTGGTGTTGCCATGTCGCTCGAGTTGTTCGAGTGCGAAACTAAAAAGTCGCTGCTGACATGTGCTGTTGTTGTTTTTGTTGTTATCGATGTTGTTATTGTTGTTGTAGTAGCTGCTGTTGGTGACAGGAAGTTGTAATTTGGTCGGCAATTTCCGAATTTGTTTGGCCGTGCCAGCGCGTGAGCGGCGCGTTGATTTCGAAATTTGTTTCTCGTTGAAAAGTGCAGTTGAGTGGAATGAATGGAATGCAGCAGCACAAAGCTTTGCGATTTATTCACTATTCATTGCAGACATTTGTTTCAATGTTGTTATCACTATTATTTATTTATTTGTTGTTTATTTTTTTGGCATATTTTTTTCGGTTGTTTTTCGGCGTTTCCAAAGCAGCGTTGACTTGTTGATGCCACTTATGATTTCAAAGGGCTCGTGTTGTCGTGTCAGCTGTGCTTATTTGCAAAAGGCTTTCAAAAGCTTTAACAAGTGAATAAGTTTGAATAATTGAACTTGAAGGGCATTAAAAAATAATATCAGTTTAAGGGGGTATTTTAGTAAGGAGGCCGAATTTCGAGCGTTTTTCGGAAATTGATAAAAAAGCATTTGATATTTTTACTATAATTTTTTGCTTCATTTGTATATTTATATTTGAAGAATACACAAAATTAATAGCAAAAATTATTGAGATTATTGTCCTTGAAGTATAGGGGAAAGCAATGGCGGTGTCTTCATGATTTCCACCCTTATGGGCAACTAAAAAAATAAAACAATGATAGATTCTTGATAAATAAAAATGTCGCGATCTCAAGAAGATATAAAGCTGAATTGTTTTTTTTTCATAAAGTTACGGCTACTCAAAAGTAAAGGTAAATTTTTTCACTGATTTTTACTTGATGGAGATAGTGAGATAAGTATTAACGCCGTATTGCAAGTAAATCTGATTGTGATATGTGATTTGATGTGAATGGATTGCGTCTTCGCTAAGCTCAGACAAAAACCAAAGTATTTTAGTCGGAATAAATGACGTCAATAGTTTGCTTTAATACTTTTTTGACCTAACTAAGGGTATGGTGTTTACGAATGCTGAGTACCTCAGAGAACTAATGCTGAATATGCATAAAGATTTAAGAAATATTTTAGAAAAAACAAGAAACTCTCCACTCTCTCCACTCTTTCTTTGAGTACCTCATAAATATAATAATGAGTTATTTTAAAAACAGAAGGCTGATTTTTGATACGGTCGAAGGCACCAACTACTCTACAGCGACTACTATTGCTACTGTATCTCGTGTGGAGTACCCCAAGGCTCAGTGTTAGGCCCACTATTATGGAACCCGTGTATGACGGAGTGCAACCAACAGTTGCTAAGAAATAAATTCAGTGAGTGCTAATTGAGTCTGAAACTGATGGAGAACAAAATAGAAGTTTTACTCATAAACACCATGAAGATAGAAGAACAAATGGAGCTCGGTTCCAGTCGGCTATTCTTAATAGCGAAATCAATGAGTTCCGTAATACTGTATGCGGCAGCAGTATGGAAACAGACAATTGATATAAATGCTAATTAAATATTTTCAGTGCATAGACTTTCTACAATTCGAGTAATACTGATTTCCGGTTTATATCAACCGACGATATTAGCCAGTATGCCGCCTATTGACATCCAGGGCGATGAACTCGTGCGTGTATATTAGCTATCAGCGCCTAAAACAGTATCGGCAGGTACAGAGGAGAGGAAAAAGAGCGTTAAAATGTGGAAGCAGCGGTGGAATTCCTCATCCAAAGAGCGCTGGACCCTTCAACTTATACCGAACATCCCCCCGTAGCTGGACAGACGACATGGGTACCTAGATTCCCATCTAACCCAAACACTTAGTGGACGTGGGTGCTTTAGAAGCTACCCTTTCTGATTTTACAGTGGTTCCGTGGGAGATTCTTGAGTTGGGAGTAGGTTATGTTTGGTGGATTAAAGTTCCGCCCTCGGGCTTTCGATGCTTCCCCCTACTATAAAAAAGCGTCTTCGAAAACAAACAAAGAGCTTAAAGATTAACACCGAGGAATGTCATTCTAAGCAAACCTTTCAAGACCTAATTTAAAATTTATTGCAACAACAACATACCGATATTTTGCAACAAATATCAGCGTTCGCAATATGTTAACGGTACATATTATATTATTTAACTGCAATAAATTTCAATTAAAAAACTGAGAAGTTTTCTTAACAATTATGTGTGCGTGTGTTTGGCTTTGTATATGTATGTGTGTGTGTATTAAACAGTTATTTTGCTTTACATGACGTTTTGCGTAATGAAAATTCGAGTTGCCTTTTGCAATATTTCAAATGAGCATTTTAGAATCAAATAAATATTTAAGCATTCCAACTAAGTAAGGTGGCTGCGGCGTTTGTTGTTGTTGGTTATGCCTATACTCATGCATATACAGTTACACACACACGCATGTATATACATGTGTGGCATGAAATTTTCAAAATGCACACTTTTCATAAATTTCAAATCAGTTTTCTTGGCAAAGGCGAACGTCTTCGGACGGACACACATGTGCGTATGTGTGCTTGTTGTATGTGCAGCTGCAGAAAATCACGTCTTTCTCAATCGTGCGTCTGTTTATATGCATGAGCATGCAACTCTGTCTTCTGAACTGCCAAGTCGTCGCAATTTCCGTTAGTAAATGCGTTATATGTACTTATACACTCGCCCATACATACTTACATACACAACACATACATATGTATTTACATACACAATTTCATACATTGTCCTGTGCAGCTTTTAGTGTGGCACATACGTTTCTATTTATGTTGATTTGTTCTTGATCGTTTCTGCATTTGTGCTTGTGTGCGTTTGTACCGTTATAACATGCGCATATGTGTGGGCAAATCTCTGCCTTTTGTGGCAGCTCTGGAAAGTGCGAATATTTTGAACTGTCATGCGTGTTGTTAGCAGTCGCTCCTAACAACGGACATTTGCATCATGCAACAGCGACAACAACAACTGGCGGCAACAAAAGCACATAGTGGGTCCAAACACTTCAGATTGCTTTCTACTGTGGTACGAAACTGGGAAAATCTGTGCCTTTTCGCAGAAATTTTATTTTTATTTAATTTTTTTTATTGGAAAAAAAAAAACTAAGAAATTTAAAATAAAAATTTTCATTGAAAAAAATTTCTAAAAAATTAAAAAAAAAAAAATTTATTGAAAAAAAAAAAAAAATTTTTAAATTAAAAAAAAAACTTTATTGAAAAAATACTTTTAAAAAAGTTCATAGTTTTTCTTTCATATATAAAAATCTATTCGATGACAACTTTTGATTTTGAGTAAATGAGGAAAATGATTAACAAAATCCGCTGTCATTAAATCAAGGTTTGAAGTTTGGACCAAAGGCAAAATCGATAGCCGCAACGCGAGTAAGGATAAAAGTAATGCTTTGTTATAAAGTACTGAGAAGCTTCGCCTTCGAGACCCACTCGATAAGTATCATCAGTTTATGAGGCTTTTCTTATTTTGGCTCATCGCTTCACAAGGTGCTTAGCCTGAGGCCTCCTTTTAAAGTACCAAATATCCTTGTGGATCCTACTACCTTCGATCCTCTCCTTTACCACATAGTGTCCATAGTGCGAGAGTATGCGAGTAGTGTATAGTATATATACGTTTCTGTATTTATATAGATCTCACTTCGTATGCGTGTGCGTTCGTACGTGGTGTTGCGCGACACCAGCAAATGGCATAATTGTAAGCTGTCATGTCACACACACATTCACGGGCACAACTGTTATGTGAGGAAACTGAAATTTATGTGCATTTTTGATTTTCGATGTACCGCTATAATGCTTGACAGTCATGCATTTGTCGGCACACACACTTGTACGAGTGCGCCTACACTTATATTTAACCGTTATAATGTCCAGAATTGTGATTTTTATTGCATGTAATTGCATGTACTTCACTTGTTTTGTGCATATTGAATGAGGCCTCCATGGGGAATAGCTGTCAACAAGTCCCTGGCGAGCTGAGCGAAATAGCGTTGAAAACTCATTAAAACAAATTGAAAAATTATTAAACAGTTATGTGAAATTTCGTCGGAAAAACATGCCTGCCGCTTGTTCTCACTTTAATGGGACGGTGTACTTTAATGTGGGTTGAAACAAAAGGACATTTATTTTGCAGTGCCTACTACGAATACTCGATACTGGAGTGTGGCAAGCGAATAAGAGTTCTTCACTATTCTGAAGCTTTCATGTTGATTTCAACGAATTTTTAAAAATATAGTAGAATTTGTCTTTGCAATTGTTCGCTTTGATGCTCGCCGAAGCGAAAGTATTTCATTGTTCAACGAAATTGGAGGAATACTCTCCTTAAAAGTATTTTTGATGTTCATGGTGTCCATTTTGTTGGCTTTTTATAGGAGAATTGTTTCTTTGAGGAAACTCAAGTTGGATACAGCTAAGGTGTTGAATACAGAAGAATGTATTTAAGGAGGTATTCTAGTCTAGAAGCCTGATTTTCACGAAATTTTTGAAGTATCTTTACTAAGGCAGATAATATCTTTAATATCAATTCTTATACTATTGCAACATGTTGGGACGGACTATTATAGTTTTGTTCACTTACCGGTATTTTTATAATCGAGTTAGATATAAGGTTATATAGTACATATAAATCATCAGTGTGATGAGAAGAGCTGAAACCCGAGTGACTGTCTGTCCGTCCGACCATCCATCCGCCTGTACAAGCGGTAACTTGTGTAAAAATTACGATATCTTGATGAATCTTGGTACAAGTGTTTCTTGGTAAAAATAGGAATGGACGTAATAGGGCCGCTGCCACGCCCACAAAACCCCACGAAACAGAAACCTATGAAGTGCCAAAAATTAAATTTAAAACTCTAATTTGGCACAGGGGATTGCAGTAGTAACGGGCACCTGCGGGGAAAAATTTTTGAAAAAGTGGTCGTGGCCCCGTCCACTTATAAGTTTGTCTGGAGCACTTCTACCAAATTGAACCAAAACCCATCGGGTTGGAATATGTGAACCCCAGCGGAACTGGAGTGTCGAGGCTGAGATTGAAACAACTAAGAACTGCTTTCGAATATGTGAATCTAGCACACTTTCCTGTTGGGTATTGCAACTTTCACTTTCAAGCATGCTTTTTGCATAGAGAAGTAACGGGTGATTTTTTAAGAGCTTGATAACTTTTTTAAAAAAAAAAACGCATAAAATTTGCAAAATCTCATCGGTTCTTTATTTGAAACGTTAGATTGGTTCATGACATTTACTTTTTGAAGATAATTTCATTTAAATGTTGACCGCGGCTGCGTCTTAGGTGGTCCATTCGGAAAGTCCAATTTTGGGCAACTTTTTCGAGCATTTCGGCCGGAATAGCCCGAATTTCTTCGGAAATGTTGTCTTCCAAAGCTGGAATAGTTGCTGGCTTATTTCTGTAGACTTTAGACTTGACGTAGCCCCACAAAAAATAGTCTAAAGGCGTTAAATCGCATGATCTTGGTGGCCAACTTACGGGTCCATTTCTTGAGATGAATTGTTGTCCGAAGTTTTCCCTCAAAATGGCCATAGAATCGCGAGCTGTGTGGCATGTAGCGCCATCTTGTTGAAACCACATGTCAACCAAGTTCAGTTCTTCCATTTTTGGCAACAAAAAGTTTGTTAGCATCGAACGATAGCGATCGCCATTCACCGTAACGTTGCGTCCAACAGCATCTTTGAAAAAATACGGTCCAATGATTCCACCAGCGTACAAACCACACCAAACAGTGCATTTTTCGGGATGCATGGGCAGTTCTTGAACGGCTTCTGGTTGCTCTTCACCCCAAATGCGGCAATTTTGCTTATTTACGTAGCCATTCAACCAGAAATGAGCCTCATCGCTCATCGGACACGGACGCGAAACACATTTCGAACCGAACACTGATTTTGGTAATAAAATTCAATGATTTGCAAGCGTTGCTCGTTAGTAAGTCTATTCATGATGAAATGTCAAAGCATACTGAGCATCTTTCTCTTTGACACCATGTCTGACATCCCACGTGATCTGTCAAATACTACTGCATGAAAATCCTAACCTCAAAAAAATCACCCTTTACAAGCAACCCACACACTCAACAAATACGGGGGAGAAGGGCCTTAGACCTTAGTGTATGCGCATTTGCTTCGTGCTTCAATTTAGTGCTCTGCTTACTATATACTTAAGTGCTCCCGTTTTGTATCAGAAAGGCAATTTGCGCAGTTATTAGAGCGTTGACATGTGTGTGCGTGTGCGTGCATGTTAATGTGTATGTGTGCGTGTGGCAACGCATACGGAATTTATAATTTATTGCAGTAGATTTTGAATTTCATACAAAGTAAGACATGTAATATTATTTTATGTGGCTGTGTGTGGTGGCTTTAAGTTGAGTGAAATGTGTTAGATTTTATGCATTTAATGCGAAATATTGCTGATGCATTTCTGGGAATTCGTAAATTTATGCCACCAGCCATTTAAGAGATTCTATGCAGTTTGTATACAAAAATATCAATTTTGGCCTTTTTCCAATTAAGATGGAATTAAAAACTATTTATTTAGCATAATATTCAAATTGATGCAGAAATACAGCCGTGCAGCCATATGCGAACGTTGGAATTGAAATTGAGTTGTATATATTTTATGTAAGCTTGTGGTTGTGTTCGACACATATACTTATATATGTGAAGAAAATACATATGTTTTTAGAAAACCTTAATAATCGTTCAATTTATTGAAATGCATAAATAGTTGTTTTAGTAGCTTACTCGGCAGCTGTTGCTCTCAGGAAGCCATTTATGATAAGTAATGTGTTTTACCGCCAAAAATCAACGGATGTATTTGATTTTATATTACTTTTCTCTAAGCATAAGTTGCTCGATTTTCGAAAAGTCCAAGGCATGCTTTATTCAGCCATCGCTCCAAAGTTCATAACTTTTTTTTTAGTGAAATTTCTTCCGTTTATCTACATATTATGTGTTTCGATTTACCTGAAAGACTTGCTGCTCATATCTGTTATGATTCATTATGATAGTTACATTCATCGATTTATGCAGTGAAAATTCAACAAAAAGTCCGAAAACCATTATATTGAATATACTATATGTTCGTAAGAACTTGTTTTATAATTTTTTAGCATCAAATATCGCTCTTATGTTGCCACATTCGATTTCTTGAAAATATCTAGTTTCACAATCGATGTGTTCGAGGAATGAATAGGAGCAAAAATTATTACGTAACACTATATAAATTTAACTAATATGAAGGCTATAGAAAAAGGCTGATTAAAGAGAGCGAGAGAGAGAGTGTCTTGGTATAAATTCGTTGAGTTTTGAGTAGATATACTTGTGATTATTTAATTCACCTCAAGCTACCAATACCTATTTGAGGATACAAAGTATCGTATTTCTAATCCAACTTCAACTTTATTTTTTTATATTTAGAATGAACTTTAATGAACCAAATATGTACCATTTTGATCAATCACTTTTTGCCATTTTCCCGCTAGAGACATTATTCCATTAGTGTAAAACTTTTCTGGTTTTCGGCAAAAAACTGCGAGAAGTAATTTTCACAAGCTTCCCTTGAACCCAACTTTACTCCATTGAGGGAGTTCTGCATTGAACGAAACAAATAGTAGTTCGATGGTGCAAGATCAGGCCTATATGGTAGACGCATCAAAACGTCCCAGCCACGCTCTCCCAGTTTTTGCAGAGTCATGAAAGATGAGTGTGGTCTAATGTTGACGGAAGACGAAGTCCTTACTGTTGATCACTTCTGGCCGTTTTTTTCGATTTCTTGCTTCTCTCTCATCACTTGTTGACAATAAAATGTAGAATTAATCATTCGACCAGGCTGGAGCTACTCAAAGTGGATGATTCCGTTCCAATCCCATCAAACACTCGGCATGACCTTTCGAGGCGCCAATTCTGGCTTTGCGACTGTTTGTCGAGCTTCATCACGCTTGAACCATGATCTTTTTCGTACATTATTCTCGTATTTGATCCACATTGTCACCTGTTAACATTAACTTCAGCAATGGTTTGATTTCACTTCGTTTCAGCAAAGAATTGCAGATGTTAATTCGATCCATTACATTTTTCACAAACAGTTCATGTGATACTCAAACATCGAGCTTCTTTTTGTAAGCAGCCTTTTTAAATGGTTCAAAACCGTTTGTTGATGAATGATAAGTTCCTTAGCGATGTTATGGTTGTTTTTGTGACGGTTCTGGTAAAATCTTTTTCACAATTTCATTGACTTTTTCAACGATAGGTCCACCATAGCGAGGTGCACCTTTCACATCGATATTTCCGGAATGGAAGCGAGCTATACGAACTGAAACAGCATCGTTTCCGTAAACATCAAACATTTCATTGGTGGCTTGCTTGAGATTTTTCCCTTCTTTATACAAAAATTTCAAAATATAGCGAATTTCTTCATTAATTTCACTCATTTTTGAACAGCTGTAACTTTTTTTCAACTTCCCCGAATTTATTTTTTTTTTGCTAAATGAAGCTTAAAATCTCACCTTTCTAATACTAGATGGTAGCACTAGAGATATACGACTACAACGTCATCCATAAAGATATAAAAGGTGAAAAGATTTTTTCGACTAAGCAATATTTCAAACAATTAAGCTTGCACAAGAAGACTGATTATAGTCACTGAAATTTCGTTCTTAGTCAACTTTGCAAACAATCTGTGCAAGAGTCCACATATTGTGTAAACGCATGTATTAATGCATTAGGAAATAGATATAAGCTTACACTAATTATAACTGAAAAATGTGACATAGGCTTAACGCACCCCAAAGCAAACATATTTAACATACTCATTTGTGATATATGTACATACATATGTATATACATATGTATGTATGTTTTGCTTTCACTGCAGTTGTTAGCGGCCAAATCTGTTCAGGTCAAGGACCTTCCTTTTGGTATTACACCAAAAGACACTGCGAAGGTAAGCGGTGTAGCTCGACTAAACGAAGGTGTAAGCGCATAAATACAAATTAATTAATACCTTTCCGATGTGTTTAACAAATATTTCACCCTATATTTAAGGCATAAATAAGTAATTGTTCCGACTAATTAAGATCCCAATAGCCAAGAAAATCCCTGTCAAACATTAAGCTTTTCTTCTCTATTTTTATTACTATTGATAGCTGTGAAAGCTTACAAACATTCACACATACAAGTGTGGGTGTATATTTACATAAAATTTTGCTTGGAAGATGGGTATTGTAGACCTCATACAGGACTGTGTGTGTGTGTGTGTGTGTGTTCAACTGTGTACGCATTTTGCCTTTCTTTATGCCTAAAGCGGCTTTGACAGCGCAAATGAATCACCACAGGAAGTCACAAGAATTCTTCCTTTGAACCCGCAGCCACGCACGCCTAAATACACCTAGAATTACAGCTAAGTCGATTGTGAGGAATTGAGCATATTGGCGCTCATATGTTTGTGCGTGTGTGTAGGTGGTATTCACATGCGTGGGTGGATTGACACAGTGACGAATGAAAACACCTCGTCACATTTCCGCGCACATTTGTTTATTTATTTGAGATCGCAAGTTGTTTATTCATATGCACATACAAAAAAACATGATTATGTGCGACGCATTAAAACAGCCAAAGCACAAACAGAAATAAATACAAATGAAACATCAAAGCAAGTGAATGCCAACGAAAAACAGGTGAGCAAATAAAACCGAAACGGCGAGCTCACAACAAAACAGGCAGAGCGCTAAACAGCAAGGAGCTAGACTTAAGCAAGCTGGCTCCAAATATTCGACAGTTCGGCACAAACACCGAGGCATCGCGTCACAAGCGCCAGCATTAGGCGCTACTGAGGTGACATTGTCTGCCCGTCACCCTCGACTTAAAGTCGTCGGCGGGCAGTTGAGGTGGAAATGTCCTTCCGAGGAATGTCAATATTTAACACAATGCTTGGACACCTGAAAATTTGCTGAATATTTACGAGTGTGTGGTGCGTGTGTGTGTGTGTGCCTGCATGTGAAAGTTTATTTCACTTTGTGCACCCTGTGTCTCTGTGCAAATTGTACATATACCATACAAACACATGCGCCGCGTACAAGGGCCCACTCACTTGGCAAAGCCGGAGAGCGTTTCGTTAAGTTTTTTCAAGCGCATGTGTTTATTGCGAGCGTGTGGCGAGAGCGCGCGTCGCATAGAGCTCTTGAGTTGTGTTGGAGCAAGATTTGGTGCTGAGCGCGGAGACTAGACTTCGGCTGGAAGTGGTTGAGCCAGAGAACATAAATGTAAATTTTCTGTGGAAGCAAACTTCGATTGGCTGCAACACATGTTGTTGGTTACAACATACATATTATTATGTTATGCAACAATGTTGTGATGCACATGTTGCTCAACATTTTTACAAGCGATGAATATGCATGGGAATAAGCTTGACATGTATTGTTTTTTTGGGCTCCTGTAATACTTTTTTCACATGTTGCACGGCTTGTATAATAATTTTTACTTCATCTAAAGTTTACTTGTAACGGTTAAAAGAAAACGATACTGAATTTGGGTTTTACGGCCACTTTTTACTGAAGTTTCAAGGTCCATAGACTATACGATCAAATTAAAAAAAAATTGGCATCTAAGGTGTCTTCTTAGCAATTATTCAAGATAGGCTTTATTTTCGGTATTCGCGCTTATTGGTATACAACGCTTAAATGCATGAAATGCTTGTCCTGCCCGAGTTCAGTATTCCTTACTAAACTTCTGTCACATTTTTCTTGCTTGCTCGTTTTGCTCAATTGGCTATTATGCGACAGTTAGAGTGTTTACCTACACATATTTTCTTTGCCATGATAAATGGTTTTCTCGCTAATGTGTATCGATTTTTTATAATACATACATATATGTGTATATTGGCGCTGTATGCACCATTAGCATTTTTGCTTACCGGAAGTGATAATGAAGACACTCGCTTCATAATTAGTATACCATGGAGGCAGAAGTATGTTGATCACAAAAACAAAAAAGTGTAAGAAGGAATCTAACACAAAAGGTATGAGAGTATGTTTTCGGCAAATATTCTTTCACTAGAATTCTTACTATAGAAAAAGCCTTGTCTAAACTTGCTCAGCTAAAATGCTGACATTTCGCATTTATTTCTTTTTTTTTTTTGGTTTATTTTATAATCTCTACCTTTTTGCACATCTTTATTTGCTTTTTGTGATTTCAGCCCAAATGTAGGCAACACATAAAATGGTTTTAGTATATGAAGCAAAACCGTGGCCCGTGGTAGATTGTAATGAATTGTTGGGGAAAAAAATTGCAAAAAAAAATTGTTTCAGAATTGGGTCCCCTGAAAGCTCTGTACTTGAGAGAAATTGTTTATCATATCCTCGCCTATCTTCTTCACTGTATACACCTTTGAAAGTACAATGTCTTGAGAATATATTGTGAAAATTTCAGACAGAAATTCGAAATATTTCGGGAGTTAAAACGAATTTCTTAGAGCGCCTCGGAGTCCTTGAACTTTAAACGCGTTTTTCTCAAAACATTGCTTTTCTGGTCGGCCCGGGTCCTAACTTTTTTTCTACTAAACCGATTGCTTTCAAATTTTAACAGACTGTTCTACACACTTATAGTTCTCGTCGGAACTAACGAGAATTTTTTCACCCCTAACTTTTTATTTTCAATTTTC
>CM050323.1:58358523-58381101 GCA_027475135.1 Bactrocera correcta | reverse complement strand
GGACAAAATAGAAGTTTTACTCATAAACACCATGAAGACAGAAGAACAAATGGAATGGCGGCGATTCTTAATAGCGAAATCAATGAGTTCCGTAAAACTGTATGCGGCACCAATATGGATGCAGGCAACGGATGTAAATGTTAAACAAATAATTGCAGTGCTTAGACTTTCTGCAGTTCGAGTAATAACTGATTTCTGGATTATATCAACCGACGATATTAGCCAATATGCCAACCAGTGACATTAGCCAGTACGCCAACCAGTGATATCCAGGGCGATGAACTCGTGAATTTATATTAGCTATCAGCGCCTAAAACAGTATCGGCAGGTACAGAGGAGAGGAAAAAGACCACTAAAATGTGGCAGGCGCTTTGGAATTCCTCATCCAAAGAGCGCTGGACCCTTCGACTTATACCGAACATCCCCTCGAAGCTGGACAGACGACATGGGTACCTAGATTCCCATCTAACCCAAACACTTAGTGGACATGGGTGCTTTAGAAGCTACCCTTTCTGATTTCACAGTGGTTCCGTGGGAGATTCTTGAGTTGGGAGTAAGTTATGTTTGGTGGATTAAAGTTCCGCCCTCCGGCTTTCGATGCTTCCTCCTACTATAAAAAAGAGTCTTCGAAAACAAACAAAGAGCTTCAAGATTAATACCGGGGAATGTCATTCTAAGCAAACCTTTCAAGACCAAATTTAAAATTTATTGCAACAACAACATACCGATATTTTGCAACAAATATCAGCGTTCGCAATATGTTAACGGTACATATTATATTATTTAACTGCAATAAATTTCCATTAAAAACTGTGAAGTTTTCTTAACAATTATGTGTGTCCGTTTGCTTTTGTACATTCATGTGTGTGTGTATTAAACAGTTATTTTGCTTTACATGACGTTTTGCGTAATGAAAATTCGAGTTGCCTTTTGCAATATTTCAAATGAGCATTTTAGAATCAAATAAATATTTAAGCATTCCAACTAAGTAAGGTGGCTGCGGCGTTTGTTGTTGTTGGTTATGCCTATACTCATGCATATACAGTTACACACACACGCATGTATATACATGTGTGGCATGAAATTTTCAAAATGCACACTTTTCATAAATTTCAAATCAGTTTTCTTGGCAAAGGCGAACGTCTTCGGACAGACAAACATGTGTATGTATGTGTGCTTGTTGTATGTGCAGCTGCAGAAAATCACGTCTTTCTCAATCGTGCGTCTGTTTATATGCATGAGCATGCAACTCTGTGTTCTGAACTGCCAAGTCGTCGCAATTTCCGTTAGTAAATGCCTTATATGTACTTATACACTCGCCCATACATATTTACATACACGACACATATATATATACATATACATATACATACATTTATACATTGTCCTGTGCAGCTTTTAGTGTAGCACATACGTTTCTATTTATTTTGATTTGTTCTTGATCGTTTCTGCATTTGTGCTTGTGTGCGTATGCACCGTTATAATATGCGCATATGTGTGGGCAAATCTCTGCTTTTTGTGGCAGGTCTGGAAAGTGCGAATATTTTGAACTGTCATGCGTGTTGTTAGCAGTCGCTCCTAACAACGGACATTTGCATCATGCAACAGCGGCAACAACAACTGGCAGCAACAAAAGCACGTAGCAGGTCCAAACACTTCAGATTGCTTTCTACTGTGGAACAAAACTGGGAAAATCTGTGCCTTTTCGCAGAAATTTTATTTTTATTAAATTTTTTTTTTGGAAAAGAAAAACTAAGAAATTAAAAAAACAAATTTTATTGAAAAAAATTAAAAAAAAAATTAAAATAAAAATTTAATGAAAAAAAAAAATTGAAAAAAAAGCTTTTGAAAAAATATTTAAAAAAAAAAATCATTGTTTTTCTATTATATGTATATAAGAATCTATTCGCTGACAACTTTTGATATTGAGTAGATGAGGAAAATGATTAAGAAAATCCGCCGTCATTAAATCAAGGTATGAAGTTTGGACCAAAGGCAAAATCGATAGCCACAACGCGAGTAAAGATAAAAATAATGTTTTGTTGTAAAGGACCGAGAAGCTGCGCCTTCGAGACCCACTCGATAAGTGTTTCCAGCTTTTAAGGGCTTTTCTACTTTGGTTCATCGCTTCACAAGGCGCTTAGCCTTAGGCCTCCTCTTAAAGTACCAAATATCCTTGTGGATCCTACCTTCGATCCTTTTTCTTTGTTATACAGTGTCCATAGTGCGAGTGTATGCGTGTAGTGTATAGTATATATACGTTTCTATATTTATATAGATCTCACTTCGTATGCGTGTGCGTTCGTACGTGGTGTTGCGCGACACCAGCAAATGGCATAATTGTAAGCTGTCATGTCACACACACACACACGCGCGCAACTGTAAAATGGGGAAACTGAAATTTATGTGCATTTTTGATTTTCGATGTACCGCTATAATGCTTGACAGTCATGCATTTGTCGGCACACACACTTGTACGAGTGCGCCTACACTTATATTTAACCGTTATAATGTCCAGAATTGTGATTTTTATTGCATGTAATTGCATGTACTTCACTTGTTTTGTGCATATTGAATGAGGCCTCCATGGGGAATAGCTGTCAACAAGTCCCTGGCGAGCTGAGCGAAATAGCGTTGAAAACTCATTAAAACAAATTGAAAAATTATTAAACAGTTATGTGAAATTTCGTCGGAAAAACATGCCTGCCGCTTGTTCTCACTTTAATGGGACGGTGTTCTTTAATGTGTGTTGAAACAAAAGGACATTTATTTTGCAGTTTATTTTCCATACCAGGATTCGATACTGGAGTGTGGCAAGCGAATGAGAGTTCCTTACTATTCTGATGCTGTCATGTTGATTTCAATGAATTTTTAAAAATATAATAGAATTTGTCTTTTCAATGGTTCGCTTTGACGCTCGCCGAAGCAAAAGTATTTCATTGTTCAACAAAAATTGGAGGAATACTCTCCTTGAAAGTATTTTTGATGTTCATGTGTCCAACTTGTTGGCTTTTTATAGCAGAATTGTTTCTTTGAAGAAACTCAAGTTGGATACAGGTAAGGTGTTGAATACAGAAGAATATATTGAGAGGGTATTCTAGTCTAGAGGCCTAATTTTCACGAAATTTTTGAAGTATCTTTACTAAGGCAATTAATATCTTTAATATCAATTTTTATGCTATTGCAACATGTTGGGACGGAGTACTATGGTTTTTTTTCACTTACCGGCGTTTTATAAACGAGTTAAATATAAGGTTATATAGTACATATAAAGCACCAGTGTGATGAGACGAGTTGAAACCCGAGTGACTGTCTATCCGTCCGACCATCCGTCCGCCTGTGCAAGCGATAACTAGAGCAAAAATTACGATATCTTGATGAATCTTGGAACAAGTGTTTCTTGGTAAAAAAATGGGATGGGCGTAATAGGACCACTGCCATGCCCACAAACCCCCATGAAACAAAAACCTATGAAGTGCCAAAAATTAAATTTAAAACTGTAATTTGGCATAGGGGATTGCAGTAGTAATGGCCAGCTGCGGGGAAAAAATTTTGAAAAAGTGGTCGTGGCCCCCGTCCTCTTTGCCTGGAACCAAACCCAAAACCGGGTTCGAGTATGTAAACCCCAGTGCTTATAATTGATTTTTTATCGAAAATATCGGTCAATGTGTAAGATATATAATTGGCATTCGAGAGAATTGTTTTCTGATAATAGCATATCTGTGTATCATAATTGATTTTAATCGGGCCAATACTTCTCTGAGTCCCCATATACCTAAATAATATTCTTCGAACTTCCCAGTGACTTTATACTGCCCTTATAACTAAACAGCTTTATGTATCTGGAGGTATCCTTGCAATTTGCAAAAGTAAGAAAAGTTGGTTATACCCAAACCTAGCACACCCTTACTTGTTCTAAAAGTTATTTTTTTAACATTATATAAAAAAAATTAAGAGAAAATAAGAAACTTTAAAAATTAGGATCTGATGAAGTGTTCTCAACAAAACGGCGCATGACAAAAAATTCCATAAATAAAACTCTCTAAAACTTTTAAGTAAATCGGTCCAGAAGAACCTGAGAAATCGTGTTTATCGTTTTGGAGAAACACAGTTACGAGTAAATCGCGTTTAAAGGTTTAGTTTCGGCCTAACCAGTTTGGATGCCGGGTCAGCAAAATACCTAAATGCATATGTTTTCTCCGAAAATAATTTAAATTTAGAAAAATGCTCTTGTAGACATAATCTTCAAAAGTTAAACTTTGAAAATAAAAAAATTAATTTCCGAATGGGAGAATGGGTTGCATTGACTTAATAGTGTTAAGAGAGTGGCATCGCTATAAAGAAAGACTGTTGAGCTAAGAGTAGACCAGAGAGGTGCGAATGTAGTTTGTCCTTGCGATGAAATGCCGGAGAAGTTAAGAGTTAAGTTGTTAGGTTTTCTGTACACCCAAAATTAGAGTAGCTGCTAGAAACCTAGAATAATGAGTGGATTATCTTTGATTCTGTTGATAAAGTACTATATAATACTTCATATGACATCTCATATACATACATATGTATGTATTTCCTTTTATTGCTTGGCATGGCTATATTCTATATCCTCAGCCCAAGATACGCTCTTGTTTACGGAACTGCAGTGTCGAGGCTGAGATTAAAACAACTAAGAACTGCTTTCTAACATGTGAATATAGCACACTTTCCTATTGGGTATTGCAACTTTCACTTTCAAGCATGCTTTTTGCATAGAGAAGTACAAGCAACCCACACACTCAACAAATACGGGGGGAGAACGTCCTTAGACCTTAGTGTAAGCGCATTTGCTTCGTGCTTCAATTTAGTGCTCTGCTTACTATATACTTAAGTGCTCCCGTTTTGTATCAGAAAGGCAATTTGCGCAGTTATTAGAGCGTTGACATGTGTGTGCGTGTGCGTGCATGTTAATGTGTATATGTGCGTGTGGCAACGCATGCGGAATTTATAATTTATTGCAGTAGATTTTGAATTTCATACAAAGTAAGACATGTAATATTATTTTATGTGGCTGTGTGTGGTGGCTTTAAGTTGAGTGAAATGTGTTAGATTTTATGCATTTAATGCGAAATATTGCTGATGCATTTCTGGGAATTCGTAAATTTATGCCACCAGCCATTTAAGCGATTCTATGCAGTTTGTATACAAAAATATCAATTTTGGCTTTTTTCCAATTAAGATGGAATTAAAAACTATTTATTTAGCATAATATTCAAATGGATGCAGAAACACAGCCATGCAGCCATATGCGAACGTTGGAATTGAAATTAAATTGTATATGTATATGTGTATGCTTGTGGTTGTGTTCGACACACATACTTACTTATGTATGTGCAGAAAATAGTATATTTTTAGAAAACCTTAATAATCGTTCAATTTAGTGAAATGCATAAAAAGTTGTTTTAGTAGCATTCCGGCAGCTGTTGCTCTCAGCAAGCCATTTATGATAAGTAATGTGTTTTACTGCCAAAAATCAACGGATGTATTTGATTTTTATATTACTTTTCTCTAAGCATAATTTTCGATAAGTCCGAGGCATGCTTAATTCAGCCATCGCTCCAAAGTTCATAACTTTTTGCTTAGTGAAATTTCGTCCCTTTATCTTGTACGTGTTTCAATTGACCTGAAAGACTTGCTACTCATATCTGTTATGATTCATTATGATAGTTACATTCATCGATTTATGCAGTGAAAAGTCAACAAAAAGTTCGTAAACCATTATATTGAATATACTATATGTTCGTAAGATTTTGTTTTATAATTTTTTAGCATCAAATATCGCTGTTTAACAACATATACATTCGATTTCCTGAAAATATCTAGTTCCATAATCGATGTGTTCGAGGAAGGAAAAGGAGCAAAAATTATTACGTAACACTATATACATTTAACTAATATGAAGGCTATAGAAAAAGGCTGATTAGAGAGAGCGAGAGAGAGAGTGTTTTGGTATAATTTCGTTGAGTTTTGAGTTGATATACTTGTGATTATTTAATTCACCTCAAGCTGCCAATACCTATTTGCGGATACAAAGTATCGTATTTTTAGTCCAACTGCAACTTTTTTTTTTTATATTTAGAATGAACTTTAATAAAACAAGCGATGTAGCATTTCGATCAACCACTTTTTGCCAATTTTTCGCTAGGACATTACTCCATCAGTGTAAAGCTTTTCTGGTTTCTCGGCGAAAAATTGTCATTAATTTTCATAGGATTCTCTTGAAGCCAACTTTACTCCATTATGGAAGTTATCCATTGACCGAAACAAATGGTATTTCGATGGCTTAAGGTCACAGGCATATGGTAGATGCATCAAAACTTCCCAGCCAAGTTCTCCCAGTGTTTGCTGAGTCATTAAAGATGTGTGTGGTCTAGCGTTGTCCTGATGGAAGACGAAGCCCCTTCTGTTGATCAGTTCTGACCGTTTTTTTTTCGATTTCTTGCTTCAATATCATCTTTTGTTCACAATAAAATGTAGAATTAATCATTCGACCAGGCTGGATTAGGTCATAGTGGATGGTTCTTTCCCAATCCCATCAAACACTCAGCATAACCTTTCGAGGCGCCAATTCTGGCTTTGCGACTATTTGTCGAGCTTCATCACGCTTGAACCATGATCTTTTTCGCACATTATTGTCGCATTTGATCCACTTTTTGTCACCTGTTAACATTCACTTCAGAAATTTTTCGATTTTACTGCGTTTCAGCAAAGAATTTCAGATGTTAATTCGATCCATTAAATTTTTCACAGACAGTTCATGTGATACTCAAACATCGAGCTTATTTTTGTAAGCAGCCTTTTTAAATGGTTCAAAACCATTTGATGATGAATGTTAAGTTCCTTGGCGATGTTATGGTTGTTTTTGTGACGGTTCTGGTAAAATCTTTTTCACAATTTCATTGACTTTTTCAACGATAGGTCCACCATAGCAAGATGGATCTTTCAAATCGAAATTTTCAGAACGGAAGCGAGCTACACGAGCTGATACAGCATCTTTTCCGTAAACATCACAAATTTCATTGGTGGCTTGCGTGGCATTCTCCCTTTTTTATACAAAAATTTCAAAAAAACGGGAGTTTCTTCATTATTTTCACTCATTTTTGAACAGCTGTAACTTTTTTTCAACTTGACCGAATTTGATTTTTTTTTGCTAAATGAAGCTTAAAATCTCACCTTTCCAATAATAGATGGTAGCACTAGAGATATACGACTACAACGACATCTATAAATATACAAAATATGAAAAGATTTTTTCGACTGCTCAACATTTCAAACAATTAAGCTAGCACAATAAGACTGAGTATAGCCACTGAAATTTCGTTCTTAGTCAACTTTGCAAACAATCTGTGCAAGAGTCCACATATTGTGTAAACGCATGTATTAATGCATTAGGAAATATGTAGATATAAGCTTACACTAATTATAACTGGAAAATGTGACATAGGCTTAATGCTCCCCAACGCAAACATATTTAACATACTCACTTATGATATACATACATACATACATACATACATATGTATGTTTTGCTTTCACTGCAGTTGTTAGCGGCCAAATCTGTTCAGGTCAAGGACCTGCCTTTTGGTATTACACCAAAAGCCACTGCGCAAGTAAACAGTGTAGCTCGACCAAACGAAGGTGTAAGCGCATAAATACAAATTAATTAATACCTTTCCGTTGTATTAAACAAATATTTCACACTATATTTAAGGCATAAATAAGTAATTGTTCCGACTAATTAAGATCCCAATAGCCAAGAAAATCCCTGTCAAACATTAAGCTCTTCTTCTCTATTTTTATTACTATTGATAGCTGTGAAAGCTTACAAACATGCATACAAGTGTGGGTGTATATTTACATAAACTTTTGCATTGAAGTTGGGTATTGTAGACTTCATACAGGTGTGTGTGTGTGTGCGTTCAACTGTGTGCGCATTTTGCCTTTCTTTATGCCTAAAGCGGCTTTGACAGCACAAATGAATCACCACAGGAAGTCACAAGAATTCTTCCTTTGAACCCGCAGCCACGCACGCCTAAATACACCTAGAATTACAGCTAAGTCGATTGTGAGGAATTGAGCATATTGGCGCTCATATGTTTGTGCGTGTATGTAGGTGGTATACATATATGTGTGGGCGGATTGACACAGTGACGAATGAAAGCACCTCGTCACATTTCCGCGCGCATTTATTTATTTATTTGAGATCGCAAGTTGTTTATTCATATGCACATACAAAAACACATGATTATGTGCGACGCATTAAAACAGCCAAAGCACAAACAGAAATAAATACAAATGAAACATCAAAGCAAGTGAATGCCAACGAAAAACAGGTGAGCAAATAAAACCGAAACGACGAGCACACAACAAAACAGGCAGAGCGCTAAGCAGCAAGAAGCTAGACTTAAGCAAGCAGGATCCAAATATGCGACAGTTTGGCACAAACAGCGAGGCATCACGTCACAAGCGCCAGCATTAGACGCTACTGAGGTGACATTGTCTGCCCGCCACCCTCGACTTAAAGTCGTTGGCGGGCAGCTGAGGTGGAAATGTCCTTCCGAGGAATGTCAATATTTAACACAATGCTTGGACACCTGAAAATTTGCTGAATATTTACGAGTGTGTGGTGCGCGTGTGTGTGTGTGCCTGCATGTGAAAGTTTATTTCACTTTGTGCACCCTGTGTCTCTGTGCAAATTGTACATATACCATACAAACACATGCGCCGCGTACAAGGGCCCACTCACTTGGCAAAGCCGGAGAGCGTTTCGTTAAGTTTTTTCAAGCGCATGTGTTTATCGCGAGCGTGTAGCGAGAGCGCGCGTCGCAGAGCGCCCGTGAGTTGTGTTGGAGCAAGATTTGGTGCTGAGCGTGGAGACTAGACTTCGACTGGAAGTGATTGAGCCAGAGAACATAAAAGTAAATTTTCTGTGGAAGCAAACTTCGATTGGCTGCAACACATGTTGTTGGTTACAACATAGATATTATTATGTTATGCAACAATGTTGTGATGCATATGTTGCTCAACATTTTTACAAGCTGTGAATATGCATGGGAATAAGCTTGACATGTATTGTTCTTTTGGGCTCCTGCAATACTTTTTTCACATGTTGCACGGTTTGTATAATAATTTTCTCTTCATCTAAAGTTTACTTGTAACGGTTAAAAGAAAACGATAATGAAATTGGATTACACGGCCACTTTTTGCTGAAGTTTCAAAGTTCACAGACTATACGATCAAATTAAAAAAATTGGCATCTAAGGTGTCTTCTTAGCAATTATTAATGATAGGCTTTATTTTCGGTATTCGCGCTTATTGCTATACAACGCTTAAATGCATGAAATGCCCCTCCTGCCTAAATTTAGTATTTCTTACTAAACTCCTGTCACATTTTTCTTGCTTGCCCGTTTTGCCCAATTGGCTATTATGCGACAGTTAGAGTGTTTACCTACACATATTTTCTTTGCCATGATAAATGGTTTTCTCGCTAATGTGTATCGATTTTTTATAATACACACATATGTGTATATTCGCTCGGTATGCACCATTAGCATTTTTGCTTACCGGAAGTGATAGTGAAGACACTCGCTTCATAATTAGTATACCATGGAGGCAGAAGTTTGATGATCACAAAAACAAAGAAGTGTAAGAAGGAATCTAAAACAAAAGGTATGAGAGTATGTTTTCTGGAAATATACTTCCACTTCTTGCTATAGAAAAAAGCTTGTCTAAACTTGCTAAGCTAAAATTCTGACATTTCTCACTTATTTATTTTTTTATTTTTTTTCATAAAAACTACTACTTTTTACGTCTATAATCGTTTTTGCGATTTCAGCCCAAATGTAGGCAACACATAAAATGGTTTTAGTATATAAAGCAATATCGGGGTTGATTGTAATGAATTGTTGGGGAAAGAAAATTGCAAAAAAATTGTTTCAGAACTGGGTCCCCTGAAAGCTCTGAGAGAAATTGTTTCGCATCTTCCCGCCTATCTTCTTCACTGCATATACCTCATAAGATATGAAAAACTGTGTTCAAGACTATCAAAGTACAGGCATCAGACCCAAGAAATATTGCTCTAACGCCAATTTATAAACAATAGCTGATTTTGAATAAATTTTCTGACAGCTTTGCTATAATTTCGAAATATTACTGCCGGTAATGATGCCATGAGAAAACAAAAATACTAAAAATTCCGTTTTATGGAAGCAATTTTACTCTCTATATAACAAAAGCAAAGCTACACAATTTTTGATTCCTGAGCTTTGTATGGTTAAGAACTTACATGGGTTTTACGATACAAACTCTTTTCTGGAATATTGTCCTAAATTCTCAAGTTGATCTAATAAATATTGGGTAGTCGAAAAAGTATTTTTGTATTTTGTCAATAGATGTCATTGCAGTCGAATATCTGCAGTGCTACCCAGCACATTGTGTCATACCATATAGTGTTGGAAAGGTGAGATTTGAAGCTTTATTTAAAAAATTAACTATAAATCAAATTCTAGGAAGTTGAAAAAATTTACAGCTGTTCAAAAATAAGTGAAAATAATGAAGAATACTTTTTCGACTAGCCAATAATTTTGATGGATCCATGAAAAGTTGTGCGCTAGCGGAAGAATATACATATAGTCACTTAAGGTATTCTTCTAAGGTCTTGTAACTTGGGTTTAAAAATTGGTTAATAAAAAATATTTTTTTGCTTAATTTGAAAGTACAATGTCTTGAGAATATATTGCGAAAATTTCAGACAGAAATTCGAAATATTTCGGGAGTTATAACGAATTTCTTAGAGCACCTCGGAGTCCTCTCTCTCGGAGTTGTTGAACTTTAAACGCGTTTTTCTCAAAACTTTGTTTTTCTGGTCGGCCCGGGTCCTAACATTTTTTCTACTGAACCGATTGCTTTCAAATTTTAACAGACTATTCTGCACACTTATAGTTCTCGTCGGAACTAACCAGAATTTTTTTCACTCCTAACTTTTGATTTTAACACCCTTTCTTAGCTAAAAAAAAAAATGAATTTTTTTTTCAAATTCCGCCATTTTCTTATTTACCCTTGAAATTTAACTTCAGTAGTTCCCACCAGAATGACATGTCTATAGATTAAGAATAAACAAGAATATTTGATTTCAGATAACATTAACAGCCAAAATCACCCGGGCCACACACGTACATATTTTTTAAGTTCCAACTTTGAGTGACAATAATAATAGTAATAAAGTATTAAATTTTTTCAAATATATTTTTTTTTATAATTTCAATATGTAAGTAAAAATACCCTAAATATTAAAGATACTACCTTAAAGCTTTTTCTTGGAACTCGGTTGCCGAGATTTCTAGCGAAAAATATAATTTTCTCTTTGTTTTTGTTCTTACTTCATCGAACATCTATTTAATGATATTAATTAAAGCACATACTTTATTCTTTTTGAGAATATAAACCCTCTCTGCTTCCACCTGAATTTGAAATTGACATCGTCAGTCCGAGAAGCTTTCATAATTTTACTAGTTACCAGCATTGCACATTGCACATGTTCCAAGAAATGGAATAAAAACTGGAGGAGGGAAATTTCCATGAAGACAAATATTATACAAACACTGACGTTGTTTTGAAGCAAGTAACGGGTTAAAAATAGTATGCATTAAAGGAAATTACATAACTCACAGGCATAAGAAGCGAATAATTTTATACTTTTATGTGCGTTATGTCCGGTTAAAAGGATTTACGTCATGTGGGCAAAAGCTTGTGTAAAAATAGCAAGTGTTCTCATTTGTAGATATGTGTGACTCCACATTAGCATATGTTCATAATTATGTACCTATATATGTTTATACTTGTAATTATGTGTGTGTATTTTGAATTAACGTCACTGGTGAATGTTCAAGGAATAAAAGCTCTTTCTAATTGGTGTAGTAGAGGAGACGCTTCTAACTGCTTTGCAGGCACAGTTACGGTAGATTAAAGTTGGTGTCTGTTGAGAAAGTTTCGCCGCGAGTGATAAGGCTTGCATAGAAATCACAGCGCTCCATTCCTGTGAAATCGATATACACTTTCTAATAACTGTCAATTATCCAAAAGGGTTGCAACGCACGACAGAAACATATGTATTCGCTTAGTGAGTGCATATTTGACGGAAAACATGGGGCTTGTGGCCAACTAGATTGACTTCATTGGAAAAAGTAGATATGTATAATCCTACTAATGGTTTGCGTATAACTCAATCTCAATTCCAAGGTCATGGGATATATGATTTCAAGCTGCATTTTCATTTCACTTTGTGCTACATATATGCTCGTATAAAAACGCTATATGGGCTTGTGGGTCGGTTAAGCTGCTTGCTTCGCTGGCGTTGCAATAAATACTAGTTTCTGAATGTGGCTGCCAGCATTCGGTTGTAAGAACAATAAAATCATCTAAATTGATTTGATCACGTTCGCAAGCTTTGTTCCACTTATGGCCCATTTCGGACAACTTGCGCTGCGGCAGGGCTAACTCCCCGAAGTGCGCGTGTGTGCCGGCTCAAGAACCGCGTCGTAAAATCAGGCGGCCAAGAAGAACAAATATAAAATAATATTACAAAAAATATAAGCAAAAGCTACAACAGACTGTGTGGCGCAATCTCGGCTGTGCACTGCCGATGATGTAATATCGCGCCATAAAATAATAGCATACATGCAGGCGCAGACGAGCGGGCACGCATACAAAGCAACGTTCTGCTTATGTGTTTTTGGCATGTATGTGTGTGTGTGAAGACGACGTGTTTACATGGTCGATATGCTTGCATAGTTGCTTCAGTAGCGCCGTTAAGTTGCGCAACCGCTGGCTGCAGCGCCTTGAAGTATGCTTTAAACAATTGCCTTGTAGTGAACAACTGGCGTGTGGTTGCTAGCGGCGATTGGTTGTGATTTTGCTTGAAAACGTGCGAATATGCCAGTTTTCTTTATTAATGCATGAGCTTGGATTCGCCGGCAAAGAAATGCCTTGGTTCATAGGTCAACTGCGCACACCTTTATCTCCACGTAACTTATTAATGGCTTGTACACTAAGCATGAGGAAAAAACAGAAATAATTAGATTTTTGGTACAATATAAGAAGCATATGTATTTTGAAGAATCTTTGCTTAATCATCACAGCCCACGGAGCCTTCATATTGCCGCATGTAAATACCCGAATGATTAAGGTGAACGTAATCCCTTAGATAAACGTCGCAGCTGCACATTGTGATTAACTATATTTGAGGAAATAACTCACCGAAACGCAAAAGAGAGAAAAACTTCCGGCACCCACCTCCCCTTAGCGCTCACAGTCGTATTTCGTAGGCGTTTATGTGACCTCATTTGGGCTCATTAATTATGACTGAAAGCAAAAACGTACGCACTAAAGCTATTTCTCACGCATAAACGCAAATATATTTACATAATGACAGTGATGAACTCTTGCATAACCGTATATTGTGTTTACAAGTGAAAGTGTGTGCTGTTATTAGTCGAGAACTGATTTGTGAGGAAGCAAAATATTTACGGAAGTTCAGCGACAGTGTCCGATGCCACTGTGAACTCCCTTTCTCTCTCTTTTACTCTTACTTTCTGCTACGATTTTGAATTGCTATATAATGGTCAGTGAGGCATTAAACCGGCCTAATGTATAAAAATATTTCCTAGCATTCGCACAATATCTATGCCAAGAAGTTCTTAAATCGTATGCAGAAGTAATTTCCATTAACACCGAAGAAAACTTTTGTTTCACTAGCGTTCAGAGTTATCCTTAAAGCCGGCCGCTGGAGGGAAGAGCGGGTAGCCAAATGCAAATGCGCACAGTGACAAAAGTCAGTCCGCTATTAAATGGCAGAGTGATGATAGGTTCACATATAAATAAGAACTTAAACAAGGGAGAGAGAATATGTTTGCGAACCGAGAGCCAAAAAGGTTAAGTTGGGCTAACGAAGGATATTTGTGTAAGTCTAAATCGAGGTGAGTGTGTGTGTGGCTATAAGAAAAAAATTTTAAGCTGACATGCATATGTGTTGTTGACAGCTTTCAACAGCTCTTAAATTAAAGGACGGTATTTCAGCTTTTGTCTATTATATAAATAATTGTATGAGCAGACTTAACTGGAAATTATGGAGAATTCAATTAAAACTGCTGGCTTCCTCATTTTTGCTTAATTATTTACATTCTGCTGTTGCAGAGTGTTAGAGTGCGGAATTTAAGCTGTAAACATACATATGTAGGTAAAAACTTCCTTCTCTTTGTCGGTTTAGTGAGATAAATTCTACTTGTTGACATACATAAATTATTTAGTTGCACTCTATTAAGTTGACTAGTCTAAAAGCAAACTTAATAGAATAATCGAAATTGAATGCCTCTCTAACTAACTGATAGAGATTTAGCTTATTCTCCAAGAGTTCTTTAAGAACTAAAGCCTTTCTTCAACTACACTCCATTTGCCCTCCCAACTGGAGGAAGAGGACGTCATACAGACGATGAGGTGTGAATATTTTTTATATTATTTATATTCATATTTCATGTAAGGAAATAGCGGAGTTTACCACAGCGCGCCAGTCGTTTCTTCTTTTCGCAAGGTAGCGCCAATTCAAGACGTCAAGTGCAGTCAGGTCCTTCTGCACCTGGTCTTTCCAACGGAGTGGAGGTCTTCCTCTTTCTCTGCTCGAAAACCTTCAAAACTGTAGTATTCTCCTCCATCCGAACAACATGACAGCTCATCGTTCCATCGATTGGGTTTCTTGTCGTTACCAATGCGCAAAGAACTATAAATCTTCTTCCTTTCTCTCGTACACTCCTAAGGCTGACTCTTGACATGATGTCAGTTGTAGAGTTTCTTCTTCGTTCGTCGAGAGAGGACTTTACTTCTCAATTGCCTACTCAGTCCAAAGTAGCACCTTTTGACAAGAGCGATTCTATGTTGGATTTCAAGACTGATATTGTTGTTGGTGTTGATTTTGGTTCGAATGTAGGCGAAATTATCTATGACTTCAAAGTTATGAAATGAATGCGCTGATTGTAGGTTCGATGATAGCAACAATAGCTTGAAGAAGTCACACAATAGGAGTTTGTTTGTTTGAAACTTCACTTGGTATCGAACGGCTTACATAGGTCCTTTCTGATTCCGACGGTGTTTTGATGTACAGCCGTATTAGTTTTGTGGGGACACCAGGTTCAGGCATTTTTGCTGTCGAAGATGACTTTAAAAACAAGGTGGTGAGTCGATCTTCCTTTCACGGTCCTTTTCCGAGATTTGGGGCATGGTGAAACATTTTTCAGATCTAAAGTCACACTGATAAGGTCTAATCATTTGGTTGCCGGTGGGCTTCAGTCTTTCATACACCATGCTCGATAAGACCTTATTTGCCGTATTAAGGAGGCTTATCTCATGGCTGTTAGCGCAGATTGTCAGAGAGGAGAACAATCTCTTTTTTCGTGGATTGAGTAGAGTACACTTAGGCTAGGTAATTGCTATTCGAACCTCATCTTATCATCATCAATTGGGGAATCGGGTTCGCCATCCTACAAGAGTATGATCCTGTTTTAAAATCTTACCTTAATCGCTGTATCTTTTTGTAGAATTTCGAGCATTACCTCTGTCTAGTTCAATTACACAAGTGGCTATTCGAACCAGACAGTTAAACTTCGGAAGCTTAGTTTTTAATATGACATATGAATGAACTGTGTATAATTCCTACATCTTGAGTAGAAAAAGTATCCAGTGGTTTCTCTGTGAGTCATTCTTCCAACCTGATTTAGTTCAAGACTTAATTTTTGGATCCCAAGCTTGCTTGCCACGACCACTTTGCTCTTTGGAAAACATTGATGTGGTATTGAGTAAGAACTTGATATTCTAAAAGCCAAGTTTATGTTTATACTATATCAATTCGGCCCCTATCGCATAGATAGGTCGAAGATGCATCCATACTGTCGTATTTCATTTATCGATTTTGAAAGCTCTTTATAGACAATACAAGCAAGTATACACTTTTTTGGCACTATACGAACATTATTACGAAGCTATAAATACTAATTTTCAAAATACCGAATCTGGAGCTCAAAGTCAGTCAATCGATTTTTGGGCCTCATTTTCAGCAACTAAGGTTTGAGGACTTAATTCGCATGTATGTGTGGTTGCATGTACATAAACACCTCGTGGCTGTGGTCGGGTCTAAGTGCGCTGCGCTGTAGGCCTAACTCATACCTTCGGCCATGCTGTGCATCAAATTGCACTGACATGCGAAGAAATAAATCTTCTGGGCAAATTTCCTGTGCTCAACACCGTCAATTATTTGAAGCAACATTATGCCGCTGCCAAATAGCAAAACCAAATGCGCGGTGTTGTTAGTGTTGTTGTTGTAGGCCTGTTGTGGCAAAAGCCGTCAGTTGTTGGTTTTGCTATTACCTGTATTTATTTATTTATTTGTGGTGTTTTTGCTGTTTTTGTTGTTTTTGAACGAATTTAAAAGCATCATCGGCCATAAATTATCGCCCAAACGAAGTGAAAATGAGGCACTGCCATGGAATTAACTATATGTGTGTATGTATAAACATGCTACGAGCCATACACACTTATACATACATACTTGTGTGGCATTGTACATATTTACTTGTAGTCGTATAAGTGCGAAGGCAGGTAGCAATAACTCACACGAGCAAAGCTGGCAGAAATCGAAGTGCAAAATGTTGTTGCAGCAGTGAGTCAGCAGGCAAGTGCGCCTATACACATCCACACATACCTGTGTGTGTGCAATCAATAGGTGGAGAACAGCAACAATAACAGTGGCGGCATAAAATGGAAACAACAGCGAAAGAGTATCAATTCCCCGATGAAAGCGAGTGTGTGTCGCTGGCGGTGGCACAGATTGCCGGTTCGCGTGCGCTGCGCTGTGGCAACATGGCTGGAGGGTATGGTGGGTCTATCCGCAGGTACCCCTGCCAAGTCAGCGCACAGCAACAAACACACACACAGCAAAGCTATGGGCAACAAAGCAGCCACAACAAACAAATCAGTAGCGGCAACAATCGCGCAAAAAAAAAAAAAAAAAAAAAAAAAAACACAAAAACAATGCGCTGTGTCTTGCTCTCTTCCATGCTGTGCGGGGTCTGCAGGGTGTGTGAGTGTGTTTATGCGCGCATTCGCTGATTGCGTCGGAGATAAACATTTCATATGAAATTGGTAGCTGGCGAAATGAGATATTTTGGCGCGCTTAATTGCGGAATTTAAATTGCCACCACCGACAACAACAACAGCAGCAACGGTTGGAGCAGCAGTGTTGTGGATGGCAACGGCCACCGGTGCATTGACTGGCTTGCCATTTGCCGTGGCGATTATCTGTCGTTCTCTGCGAAGCAATTCAATCGTCAGTCTCTTGATGCCACCATTAATATTTGCAAAATTTGAAGAACGTCTGTGCCGATCTGCCACATACGCGCATATGTGTGGCATGAATGTACGCCGTTGCCGCCGTTTGTAATTGGCGTAATATAAATCCCAGATAATTGTCTCAGTTTTGACAAAGTTTGCGTAGTCAAACCAATCTGCTCTTCTTTTATTTTCACCGAAATAATGATTTGTTGTGTACAGTTACAATTGAAGCTTCGCTTTTGCTTTCCGTGGCTAGAATTACATTTTTCTACACCAGACAGGGTCTCAAAATCGGTTGATACCGCTGCTCGGATTTCTGGTCAGTCTCTCTGGTACCGTAGCTCTCTGAAATCTAGACAAACGAGTGTCTGACTTCAATTTCTTAGCTACCGTCACATGCTTTCTACGAAGTTCTTTAGTGTTGACTTGGGTTCCCTGAACTCCCCATAAAATTATCGATAACTCTCCTGTTCGAGCTGACAACTCTGTCTCACTATCTACATTACCTACCGGCAGGCTCCTGCTGACTTTTTCTAACTTACGCTTCTTAGCGTGTAGTAATTGGAATTCCATAGAGGTTTCTGCAAAAACCTATGCGAAGGACAGCTTTGTCGCTTTGGCTTATGACACCTCATCCAGTACACTGCCCGATCCCTGCTCACTCGTCCGCATACATATTTTTATTTGTGTTAGTATTCATGCTTTGCAGACCTCAAATCAGAACCGCCCTCATTATCTCGGAAACATAATTGGCTGCTGAGGCTTTAAAGGTAAAGAAATTGTCTCGGCATTGGACCACCAAACTTTTTTACAGGTTGTCATCTCCGCCTAATCAAGTGACGGAAAGCCAGACCATTTTCCAGTTTCCGGTGCTTAACCAAATCCTACTAAATTCTGAACAAAGTCCGTGAAGTCATATGGTCAATGTTTCATAGAAGTCTTGCAGACAATGTCTTTGTGCTTTAGGGATTTAACCTTAATCTGCGACTGCTTCCGTTACAGTGCACAGTGGTCCGGCTTGTATGGGGTCGCGGCCATAAATGGTTCTAATGGTAGTAGAGAGCTGAAATTTTTAGCAAGGCTTAACAAAGATATTTAGAAAATGTGGTAAAAATTTCAATACCAGGGGTCGACCAGGTGCTAAATAAATTAGAGTTTTGTTTATTTTAACTTTAAAAGGTGACTAAAAGTATGCTATTAAAAGTGATTGGCCGATTTCACCATTCAAAAACACAAGTTTTTACTATTTTGTTTTTTATTATATTTTATAATAGTTAAATCTTATACTTTTAAAACTCTTCCCCCATCTAATCCTCAAGCTATACTCCTACTAAAATAATGTCATATCAAAAAATCAACAGCCTTCAACGAATTAATATAATTATAACAAAAATTTATAATGTTTCTTCTAATAAGTTGAACACAGATTCAAGTAACGTTGATTTATCCTTCTTTCCATGTTTTCTTTGCCCAGTTATAAATGGGTCCGACCGTAAAATTAGTGTGTTCAATATGTCTGTGTTTGTTGCAATGCGTGACATTTTGCGGCTGTGATATAGTCGACATTTTTTTAATTCCTTATTATTCGACTCGGCAGCTTCCTCCGAAAGCTCTCCAATTGATACGAGTGCATGCTCAATCACAGAAGATCCATGAACTAACACCTTATGGACTGTAGCTGGCAAATAGTACCATGGATACTCCTTTATCAATTCCTTAGCAGTATCGATGGCATATTCATTAAACTTGTCCAAATTTATTTTGTACCCCGAGGCGATAGCTTGGAGTATAGTGGCACAACGATGGATAAGATTCTCATTAAGCCCTGTAATTTCAGAAGCTAATTTGGGATTTGAGAAAAATTTTCTAGCCACATAAGTAGATCCTCTACCTCCGTCTCTGGGCTTGTCTACTATTATTCCCATTTTTTCCCGAAACGTCGCTTGAATTTTATGCTTTTGATCTAAAACTTTTAATTTTTGCTCCGGACCTCTAGCTTGCCACATTTTGATAACAGACTTATAGGAAAGATGTAGAAAGTATTCAAAGAAACGTATTTTCGCATGAAGTGGGGATAAACCGAATTCGAAATATTCTCTCTTTCATCATCTCTTTTGGAATTGCTCCACATATAAAACATTTTGTAGAGGATGACTCACTTAAAGCGTTGCACACTTTTCCGTCTACCATAGTCAGTTGTAAACTATGCTCAACAATTATGTTTTTATTATGAATCAAAAATTCTGTCGGTTTAAGTTGATGTATTTTTTCCCTGAAGTATTTTTCCTCTTCGATTGACAGTTCAGTTGTCTCCTTTTTGAACTGAATACGAACTGGCCTGCAGTAACGTGTCGATGAAGGCCGCGGATTCTTCCAAATTTTTTTAATGGGTACTTTTTGAAATTAGTCGGAGAGGTACGTATGAGGTGACAAATAGGCTCTTGTCCTCTGAATCGTAACTTGAAAAACTTTGTTTGTACTCACTATGACCCGTACTTCCATCAAAACCCCACTTTCCAATTAACGTTAGGTTTTCAATCGATTCATCCGTGATTGATTTAACTACATCTTCTTGAAGATCCAATATGCTCGATGCTGTATTATCCAGTAAACTTTGCAACTCAATTTCAGCATGAGATTCATCAACTGATATATTTTTAGGGTATCTCTTTTTTTTTGCATTTACTATGGTGTGGTAGCTTGGAAATAAGTCGAAGGATATTTTGCTATTAACGAAATTCCTTATAAGCAGATATTGACTTTTGGACATTGCGGTCTCCATTATTAGGGAAATTACTTCAGTGGGATCTGCTTGCATTGTCGGCTGTTGCTGATTTTCATTCCGCAAAGCAGAAACAGCGGACTCATCCATTTCAATCAGCCGAGCTATATGACGTCGCTTTGTTCTAGATGAAAACTCCGCAAAATCAACCTTTCGACGACCACGATGAGGACTTTCCGCTATACGCTGAGATGAATTTTTGGTCGACTTAAGGACAATTGACTCCATTACATTTAGCCAATCATATTGATATTGTACAATTGACGATATTTTCCGATCATACCGAGTCCAAAAAACAACAATTTTTTTACATACATATGTAGCCAATCGATTTACAAAGTTCGTTGAGTTCGAAATTATAGCCGTTATTCTCAATATTAAATTTGACATCGTCGATAACTTCCCGTAATTTCGCAGCGTTGCTACCATCTTTGGTGCACCATAAATTTAAAATATACTGTCGTGAAAATACACAACGATACGAATCTCCTTTGGGAATGCAAACAAAAATTATAAAAAAAATTGAAAAATAATTAGAATAATTTTAAGTAATAGTAATTAACTGACAAATAAAAGCTGTAAATAATCACAAAAGACAAACACAAAGACACAACAAAGACAGAGACACAAAAGACGACACAGGGGCTCCGCTGCAGCGCGCTGGCAAAATTTGACCTTGAAAAAATAAGAAGTCGTGTTAGCATATTAACGATTACAACTACATCCGCAACTTTCCGCAACTAACTTTAACGTTTTTAACATCTTAAAACTCTAATTAAGATAAAAAATAATAATCCTAATAGGGAATCGTGGGGGAACACAACTAAAACTTTAGGTAAACAAATTTAAGACACACAAAACAAGTAAAAACAAATAGGTTTCACACATCAAGTTAGTTTTTAAATATTTCATATTAAGTTAGTATAAATTAATTTGATAAAGTAAAATAAATACCTTGAGCTTCAAAATCCATTTCAAATAATATAAATCTATAAACTTGAACAGTTACCAGCCCGATTTGAAGTGCGCTTTTGCTTCGAAATATTTAAACCACAACTCCGATGCGCTGTTGAAATGAACACGTGTTCATGCTTTTGATTCTATTTTTAGAATGTACCGTTAGGATTCCAGCGAAAACCGGTTTGCAAATTGGAAGATTGGACATTTTAGAGACAATTGGTTTACATTTTGTTTCAATCATGTGTGGTTGATTTTTTCGATTTTTGGCCTCTGACGGATCCACTGTGCAGTGGGATCTATGTAACCAGAATGGACCCGAATATTTATTCGGCCAATGACTCTCAACTCGGTACTATCCCCCAAATTGCTTCGGGAATGTTTTCTACGACAACAACAACAAAACCGGCCCCGTTTTTCTACGTTCGTATGACATCTCAGATTGAACAGAGCATTGGAGTCACAAAAAATACAAAGAAAAAATTTCCTTGCATAACTATCCACTTATGACCGACATCAACAGGGGATAAATGGCGAAATTCCTGCATATAAACAAGCCAAAGTGAGTGAAACGACAGGAAAAAAACGAAATTTATGCAACAAAGCCGGGTTATCTCGGCGCTGGTCAGTCATGATTAAGAATTCGAAGATATGTTTTACGAAAACTGTGGAAGCCACTTCGGACACAACAGACGCACAGATCAATAGCAATTGGCAACATCAGTTGGATGAGCGATCAAATATGCATTTATACATTTATACCTACGAGCGGACATTTTTTCTGTTCCTGAACATTTTTTTTTCTGTTCCTTTAAAAGCAAAAGGCAACAGCTGCATTAAAAGCCAGCAACGCCACAGGCAACTTATTGACAGTTGGGGATCGCTGACAATGGAGCACAACGATCGCACCAAGTCCACTGCAAGTGATATCCAGACAAAACCGCATTACGATTGTCGGCCCGAGGCGACGGTGGATGTGGTCTGCAGCACGGAGACCAAGCAGCGGCGGCAAGACGGCAAAAGGAAGTGCAAATAATGAAAGGCACTAAGAAAGACACTTTGTCGATTGGCAGTTGGCAGTGTCGGCGACATAATGTTGGCAATTTTCAAGGCAACAATGACGCAAAATCCAAGTTGCCGTGCGGCAGGGGCAACAACAGCGAACAGCAGACAACAATCAAACGACTGAAAATAAACAAGAAACGGCACTAAATTGCCCGTGTTTGTGGGGCAGCGCGCTGCGTCTGGACGCATGACTTTGTTTTACGCTTGTGTACCTGTGCGCTTGCGCACGCAAGTGGACATGGATCGCAGGCATGGCTCTGCGCTGTGTACCCAATGATGCATGGCTAAAGCAAAGGCAAACAGCGTCGAACTCGTAAAAAATGTTCGGAGCCGGCCAGCGTCGTTGACGATTAAATTGGCTTGACTTTCAT
>CM050323.1:58049715-58357523 GCA_027475135.1 Bactrocera correcta | reverse complement strand
ACATACTTCTTGTTTATTGGCGTAGACATCGCTTATGCGATTATCGCCGAGTTAGCAACAGCGCGCCGGTCATTTCTTCTTTTCGCAACGTGGGGCCAATTGGAAATTCTAAGCGAATGACCACCTGATCTTTTCCCAAGGGGTAGAGCACTTCCTCTTCCCCTGCTTCCCACGACGGGTATTGCGTCGAATACGTCCGACAGACCTAGCCAACGCAGTCCCTGTCTCTTAATTGGCTGAACTATGTCAATGTCGTCGTATATCTCATACAGCTCATCGTTCCATCGACTGAGATATTCGCGGAAACCATTGAACAAAGGACTAAAAATCTTCCGTAGAACCTTTCTCTCGAAAACTTGTAACGTCGACTGGACATACGGTGAAGCAAAATATTTAGAAGGATGCAACTTGTCACTCTTCCACTGTCCAGTTTTCTTTGAGACAAGCTTGAAGCATCTCGGTTGTCATACTCTTACGAACCTAGCAAATTGGCTGGGACAGATAATAAACCTTGTTTTGTCGATATGCGACGGTCATTTAGAGTCATATCTGGGGGTTCTGTGTAACGGACAAGCATCTCATCAGTCCAAGTGGGATTATTCTTGGTCTCATGAATATCAGCTTATTTACTTAACCTAACCTATGCAGCTTACTGTGAACAATTTGCAGACATTCATACAATCACACTCGAATCATTTATATCAACACCGCCTTAGATTCAATGTTCCGGGCTCCATGATTAGCTCTGGTAAGCGCCTACCAGCAGAGTTTCGACCTGAAGAAAAGTTATTACTGTTAGATGATTTAGTACGTCTAAGGTGTATATTCAGAGATCTTATATACTTATTTAGAGATTGTTTAATTTTATTTTTAAGTTTTAGTATTTTCCGCTCACCTATTACGCACCTTATCTGAAGACAAATTGGTTTAGTTACACACACACCACATACACATTTGCCTTGTAAGCATGTAGACGTTGCAATTGAATTTAATCAGCTCTAATTGGATGTGCTGGCAGCATATTTGCATTGTTCCGGAAATAATTTAAAACTTGAAATTGGATTTGTGGCTGCGCTTCTAATTTATTGCTTTATTGCACTGCCAGCGTCATAGCAACGAAATGGCGAAATGGCGGAACAGCGCTGACAATTGCAACTGTTATTGACGACAAATTCGAAAATGTAACGAACACGTGCAACACACATATGCTCACAAGTAATAATAGCAGGGCAGAGTGAGTGTAATAATTTCAGCGGTGTGGCAACACTGATTATCGCTTAACGCTAGCCAATTTCAGTTCAATAATTTCCTGATTGTTTCTCGTCGCTCATCAAATGCTGCCATAGAGTACTGTGCCCTCGAGCGCTGCAAGCGTTGCACGTCACTGCCATAATTTCCATCACATCCGCTTTTTTATTTCAACTTTTCACTTGGAGCGCAAACAAATTTCCACTTGCTTAGATATATACATATGTAGTACCTGTGTCTGCTGCCGCTCGCACTCGTTCATTGACCAGTGATAGTGTTGCTATTGTTGTAAGCTCTGTTTTGCTTTCATTTTTTAATTTACCCAGTTATTTTTCATGCTTATTGGAAAATGTGATTTTATTACTTTGACTGCTTCGGCGGCGCTGCTGCTGCTGCGTCTCTATTCCCCGGCGAGTGGACGTGTTGATTGTATTGTCTGCTCATTGCTCATTGCCCTGGCTACGGCCAGCTCTACTCGTATTTGCATGTTTATTTGGCTATGTGAATGGCACTCGAACGAATTTGTGCAGCGCTCCGTTGTGAGTATTTCATTTTGACGATTTTCTAATTTGATTTTCATATTTTCACATTTCATCAACATCAGCTACGGCAGCGTTGCCACACAATTTTACATTACCATATGAACATATATTACTTGTATGGTAGGTAAATATGTATTTCTACTTATTATTATTTCGGCCGCGGGGCGAGGGAATTGCACATTGACAGAGCGCAGTTGAGTGTGCGTTGCCCTCCGGTGTTGAGAACTCCCCAGGCAAATCATGTTTTGATCTTTCAATTCCACTACAACTCGAGACTATTTCAATTATTTTATACATACATGCATACATACATATTTTTATGTGTATAAGTATTGGTCCGATTGATTTTGGGTTTGATTGGATTTCCTCTTTAATTTAAGGAAAATGAAAAATTTTCAAAACCATACCCCTGTACAGGTTAATGAGAGCCATACTTATAACACTTGCATTTGTATTAGATCTCGGGCAGCCGATATGACTTGGCTCAGCTTAAATTTTTTGCTATTGGAAACCATTTATTCCTTCCTACACGTTTGAATGTTGGCGAGGCTTATCTACTCGTTCTATCTGAGAAAAATGAAGAGCCTACAATTTGCCTTTTTCCCTTTACTTCTTTATTTTAATCCCTTAGCAGCAACCATCCGATTGGTGATGAGACAATCTATTAAGATTGAGGCATATAACGCAGCCGTTTAAGTAGCTGAGCCACTGCAAGCAGATTTCAAGCAGAGGTCTTCGGAAACTCCAGACTAAATACGTACGTAGACAACCAAGCAGCAGTCAAGGCAGCAACCTCGAGGCGCATATTGGCCAAAAGTGGCTTGGGAAACAGGGCAGTAGTGAAGATTTTTGCCAGAAACAAGCGGCCAGTCTACAAAGCCAAATGAGATAGTGAACGAGATAGCCAATAATGATATGTATATGGCTGTCATCTGATAACATGAAAAAATTGGTAGACACCTGCATTGTCTTCTTTTGACGATCTGGACTAGAACAAGGCAAGACGGACCAAAAGTCGATGAAATGATCTATCGATATGCACAAAGATCCTGCTACTTTTGATAAAACAAACTGTAGGAACATGATTGGAGACTCATTGTTCATAAACTGGTACCGGCACACGCCTTCAGAATGGGACTGACAGATCGAGATGACTACAGGAAATGTCAAGAGCAAGGTACCAATGAAGCAACTCTTGTGCACTTGTCCTACATTAGCCAGCCAAAGCTTCAAACACTTAGGAACTCCACAGTGTAAAAACCTCGAAGAAGTGTCGATAGTGAAGCTACGAAACCTATGATTATGAACAATTTAATAGCACCCCATCAGTCGTCGTGGCTCGCGAGCGTACCAGACGAACCTAACCTAACCATCCGGAAAATACCAGCACTAAACTAGTTCAGAACTCTGTCAACAATTATTACTGGCATCCTTTACTACCATCCTACCAATAGTTGTTCTAAGCTCGAGTATCTTATTTGCATATATGCCATCCCTGTACTTGCCTCCTCACTAAACACTTAAAAAAACATGCACACCCATACTCGTCAGTTTTAATATTTGTGAAAGCGATATTTCCCCATGCCATCCTCCTTCGCTTTGTAAATTTTAATTTATTTAAAATTTGCTAATCTGTTATGAACCCCACATAATGCTTCCTGAATATGCAAAACAAAAATGCACGAAACCAAGAGGATGTTGCTGGCACACAAGCTGACTTAACCATGCATACGGTTGTCGAAGAGCAGTGCAGCTGATCCGAAGGCTCCTGGCGATGGCACGATATAATTGAATTTATCAACTTCGGTACATAGATAACGAGTGGCTCTGGCCACAGAGCCATATGTACATTAATATTTTTATGATTTTCAGTATACAAATATCCTTGGAACGTACGCGTAGCTGGGGGATCGTCCATGAAGTATGAGTTTCCAGTAAACTTGAAATGCGGTCAAATGAGTACCTTCACCTACAGCTTCATCTAAACAAATTTCCTTTCATTAGAGATATAAATATCACCTACGTAAACTCGGTTTACAGTAGAGAATTGAGAGTATTGATAAACTCTTAACTTCGCTGTTTCGACGGAATTTGGGCAATTGAAAAGCGCATGAGATGTGTGTCTTGAAGTGGACGTCCAAAAGTATTGTTATTATCGTGTGGAGACTCATTGCACATATAACATACACTCGATATTTCGAGCTAAGGTTTTGATAATAAGTAAGTTGGTCTGTTGCCGTAACCATACTATAATCTCAATTCTATAGTTGAGTTGGTGCGGAGTTCCTCTGAGTGAGATTTGCGGTGCGGATTGTTAGTTTTATGTAATCGAGTTTTCATCATAAGCTTTCGGATTTGATGTCGAGGTTCTCATTTCCTAAATTCTATACTTTGTGTTCCATACTCGAAACTTGGTTGGACGAGACTTGCTTTATAGGTATTCGACTTATTTTTGGATCTGGAAAAGAGTGATTTGAAAACAATAAAACTTTTAGGATTTAAGAGGCGATACTTTAAATTCCTTGCTATAGATTTGCTGATAAAATATGCAATGAATGTACGTTTATTTTTATGTTTGTTCGTAAGCCTGTCCATATGTGACAAAGTGTCACAGCATAAGTGCCGGGTTGCTCATTTATGCACAGAAGATCTATCAGTTCGATGGCTCGCTGGCGTGTGAGGGCATCAATGATTCGGAAATCTGATTTAATTTAATAAAATGGTGATTCGGGTTTTAGCGTCTTGTGCGCTTTGCGTTCATTTTAATGCTCTTCATGCCCACAAATGTGCGAAAAAAAACGGGTTGTGGAGTTTTTACAACAGCAACAACGGGAAATGTATCAATCGTGTATTTTTATACCCTGAACAGGGTATATTAACTTTGTCACGATGTTTGTAACACCCAGAAGGAAGCGTCGGAGACCCTATAAAGTATATATATAAATGATCAGGATGTTGAGCTGAGTCGATTTAGCCATGTCCGTCTGTCTGTCCGTCTGTCTGTATATATACGAACTAGTCCCTCAGTTTTTAAGATATCCTTTTGAAATTTTGCAAACGTCATTTTCTCTTCAAGAAGCTGCTCATTTGTCGGAACGGCCGATATCGGACCACTATAGCATATAGCTGCCATATAAACTGAACGATCGGAATCAAGTTCTCATATGGAAAACTTTCGCATTTGACAAGATATATTCACGAAATTTGGTATAGATTATTTTTTAAGGTAACAATGTAATCTCCGAAGAAATTGTTCAGAACGGGTTACTATAGCATATAGCTTCTATACAAACTGGACACCTAGTTACTTAAAGAAATGCACCTGTGAAGGGTATTTAGCTTCGGTGCAACCGAAGTTAACGTTTTTTCTTGTTTTTTATATTTTTTTTCTTCTATTTTCTCTATTTTTTGCTTTGTTTTTATTCAACTGACCATCGGTTCTGTTGTTTTTTATTCATAAATTTTGGGCTTTTGCAAATGTCTGAAGTGGATTTGGCTGCAAAATAACGACCTATCACCCGCACGACTGATGTGCCCTGCGCCCGTTCCCACGTTCCAGCGAGCTCAGTGCGCTTGGCTGACACTGTTCGAACCCTCTGGCCGGTCGGGTTGCCTGTCAAGCGTTGACATGCTCGTCGTCGTCATGGTCTCCATAGATTTCGGCTGGAAATTCATAAAAGGATGGCATGCATAATCTACATAGAAAAGGCAGAAATGGTACACAATAAAGGGATGTTATGACATCTCTTATTACGAATTTTCGAATTTCCACTCCGCTCTTCGGGGAGGTTGATGATTCTTGTGCAAATGAGGCAAGCTACATTTGTACTCCTTCAAACTGGCTGGCATTTTTCAGGCATTTATGCACACACATACCGACACACACACTCGGTCGAAATGTGGCATCTGCATGGGAAATATGGGCCTTTAACTCGGTTGGGTTGGGCTGTGAGTCGGTTGTGAATAATGTGCAAAGATAACCGAATGATTTGATTTTGCCAAAGTGGAATCGAAATGAACAGTTGCAGAAAATTGTTAATGGCAACACAGATATGCAGAAAAGGGGTTTCTCCACTGTAGATTGTTAATTTGAGTGAAATGAACTTGGGGTTCATAAATAAGCATGGAAATGGGCTTAGTGAAAAAAATATATACGAGTGAGTGCGGAAGGGACCTAAGTGACTGCGGCAAATATATTTACATAAATGCAAAGTCCCAAATAATTATTGATTTTGAAATTCTAACAGATTTATGCTATGATAAGTTAAAAGTTGTTATGGACTTATGTATTTCAGAAATATTAATTCAATATACAAATTGTACCAAGAAGAATGACATTGTTGAAATTGAACAAAACACCAAAATTTTAACAAAATGTCTGCCTAATGACCATCACAGCTCAGTCCTGATATCTCCACCCGTTCACGTCTATTTGCGATGATCAAGTGTAGCATTTCGGCTGGAATTTCGACATGGGCCGCTTAATCTTGTCTTCGAACTCCTCAAGCGTTGCTGGTTGATTGGCGTAAACCTTTGATTTAACATATCTCTAGAGAAAATAATATAGAGGCGTTAAATCGTATGAACTTGGCGGCCACTTGACTGGGTCCTTTCATAAATTTAACGAGTCCCCAAAACGTGTTCATATTTAGACATGAAACTTAAGTGGCGCACCGTCTTGTTGGAAATAGAGATTAACCGCTGCGATTTCATCTCGTTTCAGGGAAAAAAATGTCCGTTAACATACATCTTTTTTCCGGAAAGTAATAGGACTGTGCCGATTTAAAAAAAAATTATTGAACCAGTCGTTACAATTCTTTAAAAACTTTCAAAATAGGCTCCTTAAGCCTCACGGAAGACATTCTTCGGAATAGTCTTGAGAGCCGAGGTGCATGCTGCTCTGATTCCCTTTTTCGTCCCAAAATTCTTGCCTTTCATCGGCCTTTTCAGGCAATTAAAAAAAAAGTTGGGTGGGGGATGGGGGTTTCAGATTTGGCCTATAAGGCGGCTGCGGAAGCGTTGGGATGCCGGCATGGTTAGATAGCTGTTCACAAGAAAGACGGTGTGAGCCGGGGCATTGTCGCAGTGGAACTTCCAATCGGCTGCTTTGTCTTTTTGGACCCAATTGACCCTTCCTTTGAGTCTCTTGAGGACTTCCACGAATAACGAATACTTAGTCGACGGGTTGAGTAAAGAACTCTGTGTCACATTGTCGGTGTTTGTTGACGTCGCAGGTCTCCCAGCACGGTCTTCATGAGCGACCTTTTCCCAGCCCCTCCAAAAAGACCTGATGTAACGGAAACCCACCATTATTGCTAAAGCTATATCTGGCTAAGCCTTCTTGATCATATCAAACTTCACTGTCGCAGAACACGTCGCGCGAAAATGTTTGTCCTGACTCTCCAGGTGCTCGAAGATAACTGACCAGCCGCTCGTTCGTAGGAACGGCCTCTACCAAATCCAGTCGGTGCGCTCACATACCGAAGTACAGTCGCAGCGGAGAAAAATCAGTCCTATTTCTTTCCGGACAAACCCTGTAGCCGAATTTAGATATTCGGCGCCAATGCGAGATTCCAAGTGTAGTCAGGTCCTTACTTAATCTGCTTTACAACTTACTTTCCAAGGTAGTGGATGTCTTCCTCTTTTTCTGCTTCCCCCGGCGGGTATTGCGTAGAGTACTCTCAGAGCTGGAAAGCCAGCGTAGCCGCTGTCTCTTGATTTGCTGAACAATGTAAATGTCGTCGTAAGTCTTATATAGTTCATCGTCATCGACTATGGTAAAGTATGCGCAAAGAACCATAAATCTTCCACAGAATATTTCTCTCAGTTGTTGTCATCGTCCATGCCTCCGCACCATATAGCAGGACGGGGATCATGAGTGACTTGTATCATTTGGTCTTGCCTCATGCGGCAGCTCGTGTTGTATTGATTGAGCTTTGGTTTTCACGTCATAATCTTGAACCCATGATTTTTCACTAATTATGACCTGTCGGAACAGATATGAGACGTTGCGAACTGAGTCCACCACCTCTTGAACAAAGTCGACGTGGCGCTGTTTCTAGTTGGAAGTGAGCAGTTACAGTTGTATACATAAGAACCGATTTAAAAATACAAAATTGTTGACACTCCATCATGCACAGGCAGAAAATCGTGCATGCTGCCATTGGCATCGGGCATCTTGTAAAGTTGGAGTTTAACAAACCGACAGCTGCGCATGCGTGCTTCCACATATGCATAACGAGGACGTGTTGCATTGCAAGGCTTTGGCAAAATATGCCAAACGGTCTCAGCGAGCTTGCTACATGTGTTGGAACTTCTAGCTGTTCGTGTATGTGCGTGTGTGTATGTTGCTGGCCACTGTGATGCGGCGCTCGTACGAAATTTGAATTTTAATCTGCACACACTGCAATTTTATTTATTTATCACAAAAATAAATCGGACATAACCAAGCGCTTGTTGTTGTTGTTGTTGCTACTGCAGCAACAGCAACGAGAAAAAAATGCTCGAGACTCGAGAAAAATCAAAACAAAACATCAAAATAAAGTTATTTACGACTGTGCATGCGACTGTGTAAGCAAGTGTTTACATGTGTGTGTGTGTGTGTGTGTGTGTGTCATAGTGATAACGAGCAGCAGCGGGTGGCGCTGCAGAGTGCCGTAAGCGGACGGACGCATGCATAGGCTTCCTGCGCCATCCTTCCTACACGCTTTCCGGCAGTAATCTCGACTGCGCTATGCCAGCGCCGCTGCCGCACGACAAGAATACGAAATCTGAATTCTTCTGTACGAAACACACTGTCAGCTGCACGAGCGACGGAGTGCCTGGTTGAGGGCTGCAGTGGAGCCAAATATGCTTGCAACAAACTGTGCATTCATACATATTCATGCAAGTATATTGTTAAATCATACATAAATGCTGCCTCGACGCATATGTCGTGTGTATCTGTGTGTGTGTGTTTCTGTATATGTCTATTGCACAAATTTGTCTGCAGTTTATCGAAAATTCCGTTTTGCTTAGAGTGCTTTGACCATACTTTTATTGAAATTTTATAATTTCCTGTGAGTGCACAGATCCTTTAAGGCACGAAATACCCGCTCCACACACACATACCTACGATTGTGTATATGTATTTATGCTGCAATTGAAATTCATTCGAATTCCTGCAGCAAATCAGTTAAGTATATTGCCAGAAAATTGCAAGTTTGCTGAACAAGTTCACTCAAACACACAAACAAAAAGCCATTGACTGGCATAGCGCACACATACACATATAAACTTATGTAAATATCTACCTAAATATATATATTTAATTAAAGTAAATACAAAACATTTCGCAAACTTGAAAATAATTAATATTTTATTCAATTTTCAGCCGTGTTATTTGTTGATATATTTGCAAGTAAATGGTCACACAGGGTGCTTTGGCAGGTAAGTGCTATTAAAGTCTCAATTTAAACAAAAATATTATTATTACGACAATGTGTTTGTTTTTTGTTTGTTGCAAGCTTAACAAAAGCTAAGCAAAGCTTGTTTAGCCCGAAAGCTTTCCTGCAGGGCACAGCACTTATTTCGTAATTAAATTCGTGTTATTATTTGAAATCTTCTCGCAAACTTAAAACACAACATTTTCCTTTGTAGAGGATTTGCATGCATTTCAAAGCACCCTCCGCTTATGTAATTTTCGTTTGCAAAATATTTGTTTAAGTCGCACGCACACTTCCCGATCTGTATTAGCAGATTTATTACGCACTGTCAGTTCATTAATATTCCTCTGTAAGAATAGAATATAGCATAACTGGCATGCCGGCATGCATGTGCTTGTGTAGTGGCAGCAAACAACAAACACACACGGGCAACACTTAAATGAAAATTCTCATTTTGTTGCACATCCTGTTTGGATAAAATTTTAATCTCCTGTTGCATGCACAAATGCAGATATTTTCAGAAATTGCAACATTTACCATATGTAAATAGACATCATTTTGCTTACCAATGCACCCAGCAGGAAATTTGTGGTGAATGCAAATGCATCAAGTGTGTTTTTCGTATTTCTAATCAAACTTCAACTAATTTATTTTTATATTTAAAATTAACTTTAATGAACCGAATATGTGCCACTTTGGCCGCCCGTTTTTTGCCATTTTTCTGCTAGAGATATTATTCCATCACTGCAAAACTTTTCTGGTTTCTCGGCGAAAATCTGCGATAAATAATTTTCACAACCTTCTCTTGAAGCCAACTTTACTCCATCAAGGGAGTTCTGCATTGACCGAAACAAATGGTAGTCCGATAGCGCAAGGTCAGGGCTTTATGGTGGATGCATAAAACTTCCCAGCCAAGCTCTCCCACTTTTTGCCGAATCCTCAAAGATGTGTGTGGTCTAGCGTTGTTCTGATAGAAGATGAGCTCTTTCTGTTGATCAGTTCAGGCCGTTTTTTTCAATTACTTACTTCAATCTCATCAGTTTTTGACAACAAAATGTTGAATAAATCGTTCGACCAGGCTAGAGCAGCTCATAGTGATGATTCCTTTCCAATCCCACCAAACACTCAACATAACCTCTCAAAGCGTCAATCCTGGCTTTGGACTATTTGTTGAGCTTCATCCTCGCTTGGACCATGTTATTTTTCGCACATTATTGTCATACTTGATCCACTTTTCGTCTCATGTTACCATTCGTTTCAGAAATGGTTCGATTTCATTTCGTTTCAAGCAAAGAATCGCAGATGTTAATTTTCCAAAAATTTTTCACAGACAATTTATGTGGTAACCAAACATCGAGCTTTTTTTGTTGCCAGCCTTTTTTAAATGGTTCAAGACGGTATGATGATGAAGGTTAAGTTCTTTTGCGATGTCATGGTGCTTTGTGACGGTCCTAGTCATTATTTTCCATAATTTCATCGACTTTTTCATTTAACTCGAGGCCATGGCTCTCTATTATAGGAGAAAATATTCACGTATTCTTAGGAGGCTACATTTTAGAACAGTAGACCTGGCTTTTTCATTTAAAAAGGGTTCGAGCTCTTCATTTTAATCAAATCGTTTTCTAAACAAGCTCAAAAGATAACAATTTTATAGATCATGAGGGACAGTGAAAGCTGTTTGGATAACCTAAATTGTTTATGGAAGATTACAGTGCCATATAAAGCCGATATTCAACGAAGTTAAAGATAAGCAGGTTGTTGCTCATATCTACCGCATTCTTACAGGGCACTCCGCAAATATATTTTCAATTTCTTTGGTTTCAATCACCGTGTTCTCGGAAGCACACATTTGTTAATATATTTATAGATACGAGCATGCAATCGAGACTTTGCACCCACACAAATTCTTAGTGCATTTTGGGATTTGTATTTGGCTTTTCTGTTTTTCAATTACCCTTGTCCCCTACGCATTTGCCGTGCCATTTGTCTCCCACATGTTGCCTTTGATAATTGCTGGAAATCTTTTCCATAGAAAACTATAAACATAGCCCGAGCATGTGACAATATATTGCTTGCATTTAAATACTTTAAAATTTCGCAAATCTTCACATAAGCACATTGCGACAATATGCAACACTGGCCTGCATTGGTGTGCGTACAAAGGGCAGCAGAGAGAAAGCGGAAGGCTCGAATTCGTGCAACCTCCCAAAGGATACTTGAGTGCTTTTGAGATAATGGCTTGGAAATGTGCCCACATATTTATTTAATTATTTCGGATATTTTTGCACAAGAGAATACGCACATAGTGTACTTCAGAAGTAAATTAATTGCTTTTAGTTCAGTAAAAGTGATTTCGATTTATACATACAGTAGTCGACAAAACTATAGAACACATTGTTTACTACTCTTTGAATATTCCAATTTCGAATTTTGTGCCGTACTTAAATCATTTTCTAAGTACATGCATGTGTTTGGGTTGTTCTGAGTTTTCTGAGCGAACGCATGAGGACTTGTCGGTGGCTAGTCGGTGCTCAGAGGATGTGCTAACTTCTCTACCGTTTGCTCGTGATATCAGAAATGAGAGTACGGAAGTCGATTACTTTTATACACAAAATTTAATAGAAAGGCAGAAAAAGAGAAGGAGCTAAGGAAAGGTAGAGAGCAAGAAATCAACCATCTTTCGATAATTCAGAATTCAATAAAAATGATTTGAATAGTAGAAAACATACTCACTCCAGCGATATACCTGAAAATTAGCTGAGTCGAATTGTTACTGATCTCGAAACAATATCGAAAGATTGAGCTCGAAACTAATAGATAAACAACATACAAATTTACTATTTAATACAGTCTACACTCACTAATTTTGTTACGCTTTAAACAACCAAAATATTTTTTTCAAACATCTCAAGTCCACACTGTTTATGGAGAAATCTATGAAATAATGTATGAATCTCAAATATTTTGCTATAATGTTATTTACCTTACGATCGCATTCGAATTTAGCCCTTTCTTACCAGCAAACACAAAAGTTCACCTTGTTCCTTCCTTTCTTCTTGGCAAATTCTTGGAACTTGCAGCCTTCGCTTCACCACTTCTTTACTAACCTTCTCGAGTGCAGAGAACTTGCAACACAAAAGTAAAAGCTGTTAATGCAAAAGTGTTGGTATGTAAATTCACCCGAATGAATGTAGGTATGTATGTGTGAATGAATAATTTACAATTAGTGTAAAGTGCTTTTTGGTGTCCTTCAAAGTTAACTGCGTTTAATTGACTTTGAAAATGAAAAATTATTTGCAATCGAGAAATGAAATATTAACGATGATTTGAAAATGCGGATTATGCTCCAATATACAAATGTTTATATAATTTAAATACAATTTTATTATTATTTGTATTAATGAAGAGATCATATAAATTAGAAGATTTGAATAAATTAGTTTGCTCAATTTTCTTATGATTCCCCAAGCGGCTAAGCACATTGTGAAGCGAACTGCAATGTTTGGCTGAAAATACATTGAAATTTCGAGAGATGTGTGATGATCTTAGACATACGTTGTGAAAAGTGCCCGGAAATTGTAAATATTATTCAACAATATTTATTTTCTAGCCTTCAAAGAGAAAGGTGAGAGCAACAGATGAAATACACTTATGCCAACAAACTTTCCAGTTCTCGAAACAGTTTTCATAAGCACGTTTTGGGATGGCTTCAGCATTTTCGGAGATTTTTTTTTTTATCTCTCCGACAACTGAAAACGGGATGCATGGCGCGGCAATTTCAGTTTGAAAACAAGAAAAAATCAGACGGTGCCGAATCGGAACAAATTCATGATGCATCAAACCTCAAATATCGAAAAAAAAACATCAAGATGATGATTCGTTCTTTTTTTCCATTCCGATGATTGTTGACTTGCTTGGATGTCAAACTCATAAGCCCATATCTCATCGGCAATTATAATGCTCTCGATGAATGTGGGATCGGAATTCGCAAAGTCAAGCATATCCAAAGAGACCTGTTTACGGAAAAAAAAACAAAAAAAAAATTCCTGTTTACGGAAAAAAAAAATTCAGTAAGAACTCGTTTCATACCCAAAATATCCATCATAATAATTCAAACGAATTCTCGAGAGATTTTGAGCTCTCTTACCATCTCTTTAACACTTAACTGAAGGTTTTAAAGCACCATATCCTTCACTTTTTGAATATTACATAAGTTGAAGAAGTGGAAGGTCGTCCAGAACGAGGCATGTTTTCAACGAACTCCCGACCGTCCTTGAAGACTTTTAAGATTTATTTTTAATCATTTATCTTTGGAATTTGATTACTATTTCCTGGTGCCTTTTTCGTTATAATGTACAATTATATTCATAGTGTGATTATATGAGACTTTCTGCCTGTTCGCTTCTTCACGCTGCTCGGTTATTTTCGCTACTACGTGCATTGAATTGTTTCTGCTGTTCAGTTTAGTAGTAAAAGCGTCTAATTGTGTAAAGATGAGTATGCCCTCCAATGGCAATTCATGCACATCTACATTTAAGTTATTCTGTATGATACCATATATGATGCGCCAGGATTTCAATGAAGGCACTTCAACACAATCACTGGTCTTTGACATCAATCATACCTCTTGGCGCAAACGCCAATGCAAATATTTAATGCTAAAATGGCTGAGTTCCGCTTAATTAGCTGCACGCGCTGATGACGTCTTCTGCCCCATAGCTTTGTCTGCCGCCAAATCGAAATAAACAAATTTTCAATTAAGAATTACTGGTAAATTACACACACACAGCAAAGCAGATTGTAGTGTAGAGCAGACTTCATTAAGAATCGAATGCGTCCAAAAATTTGTAGTTGTGGTTAAGCAATTTCAGCTGAATTTCGACATGCCTGACGCTGTCGCCGCGCACGCCTAGGAATGCGTGTGTGTGCCTCCACGCTGCGTATAGCCGTGCTAAGGCGATCACTGGCTGACTGGGTGGCGGTGGACCACCCAAACACAACCGCAGCGCAGGCCGCAACAGTGCGGCACAGGCGCGTACAGCTTTACTCCCCAGAGATTTGGTGTGCGCGGAGCAGCAGATTTCGCATTCGAACGCAATCGAATCGGCATATTTTCCAAACCAACCAAGTTTTTGCACTTTGTATTGCAAATCAAACTAATTAATGCGACCACACAAGCATCATGCAGCAACGCGCAACAACCTCACCAATGCCGATCAACGTGTGCGCGTCGTTGATGACTGCGTTGCCTGAGTTGCAAGTGAGCTGACAATTTTCATGCCGGTAAATGTAGACAGTTTTACATAAATTTATTGTAGTTTGAGAGGGAATAGTTATTTTTCGATATATTCAATTAAATGTGCTATGGATGGCAAGTGATGCTGGGAGCCTTGTTTGAAGAGTTGCTAAGCAGTTGAGTTTTAAATTTGGTTTTTTTGGGAAAATTTGTAAAAATAATATTCAATGGAAAAGTAGATATTAATGGGAATAACAAAGATGTTGGAAATACTACGTTGAATATAACTCTGTGGAACTTAAGCTGTCTCTGGTGGGTAATGTAACTGAGGAGCTTCGACAGAAACTTAGTCCATCTAGTGAGGAAGGATCGAGAAGTTCCTTACTACTTCGGCAGGTTAAAGCAAAACTTGTGCAACAAAAAATCAGATTAATCTGACAAAATCGCGCTTTCGAAAACAATTTCGAAAATCGATTTCGAAAAAAATCGAAAAATAATTTCGAAAACAATTCCGAAAAAAATTCGAAAATCGATTTTGAGCAGCAAGATTTTTCTTTTTAATAAAATCACTTGCAGCAAATAAAAAAATCTTTCTCGCGATTTAATCGAGCTGGTGAGTGCGCGAGTGTCTTACATTGATTCGTTTCGCGGAATGAGATTGAAGTCGTGCGTAGGTATGGAGTGGCTGTCGGCAGAGAATGGGCATGCGCCGCGCTTGTGGCAAGAGCATTCTTTCCCTATTAATTTTGCCGTGATTCAATTTACAAACTACTCGTATGTGCCACCGCGCAGCGACTACTATTTGCACGCTCGCTATGATGTATGCGTCTGTCAGCACTCGCCATAAGCCACATGCCACATTAATACGCATTTTAAGCGATATCCACGGCAATTTACGCCAGAGCAAATACGAAGATTCAGCAGCGGTTGACGTGCGTGTGGCTGCTGCTGCTGCATGATGAGGACAACGATGCCTTCCTTACGAGTGCGTTGGCAATTGGTGAATACGGCGCGTCGGTAGTAACAAGCAAGGAGTCAATACAGTCGTCGATATGAGCAGCGCACGGCAGGAGCGGCAATGGCAGCGGCAACATCATCAATATTGATAATTGCTGGCGAAGTGCGCACTACTGTTGAGCGGTGTTGATGGCATTAATGTCAACGCCAATGCTTGCCATTAACCTCGACATAAATCGCAACAAGCCGTCGCCGAGTCAGTCAGGCGCGCGTCAGCCATTCAGCGCGTCGACAAGCCAAACAACAAACCAACCTGCCACAGAAGCAGGCGGCAGCCGGCAGGCGACGCGCGGCAAGCAGCACACCGAAGGCCAGCATTCAATCACTCATTCACTTATGCACCGTGTCACTACGTCAGTTCGATAGTCAATCAATGCGCGCCGAACTTCGTTAATTTGTGACGCGCTGACAGCGAACATAGCAAATGAAAGTAAATCACATAAATGTGTGTGTGTGTGCGCGTTGCATTCTTGCCATATATGTTTCCAATGCGCATGTGTTGTGTTTGTTATGTGTAAGCGATGCAAATGCAAGTGTGCAAGTATGCACGCGTAAGTGTGCGTGTGTGCAGCGCGCTGCGGTTTTTAATTGAATAAACATCGACAGGCCACAAAGGAATTGAACGCTCACTCACACATGCACACATGCAGCTAAAGATCGCATGTGCGTATGTGTGAGTGTGTGTGAATGCCAGGATGCCAATTAAATGAGATTTTTAATTAGGCACAATGCAAAGGTGCTGCCATTGGTTGCGCTGCTAGTGAGCGTGGAGCGCGGGATGCGGCGCGCGGGCAGCTTTCAAAGCTTTTGCGATTGGCTGCGGTGTTGTGCCAGGGTAAGGCGGCCTCAACTGCTCGAGCGTTTTAAAAGCGGAAAAGCGAAAATTAATTTCTGTTTTATTTTATCTCTTCGCTCGGCTTTACAAATTCAAGCGAAAACAAAAGCATTCGATTTTCGGAGAACACTTTAAGGTCTGCTGGCGTAAATGGGTGGTTGGTCACGCGGATTGCCGCTGATTGCAGAAATGTTTAATTATCTGCGTAAAGGTGGATGACACCCTTTTTATGGCTATTGAAAGTCATTTGAGCAGGAAATCGATTTGAAATGGTTTCTTTAAAGGACATTTCTGCGAAAATCTTGAGATTTTGTGTGGCAATTACATATAATTTCTTCTTATGATATGGAAATTGTTTGAGACTTCGATAATTCATTCGAAACCGGTTCGGACTACTTTCTCAGAGGCATTTACCGATAATTTTACATTCACCAATGCATAATTTATACATAACTATCGAAGCTGCAACGACTTGCATGCATCTGCGTGTCGGGTGCAATGCGAACTTGTCCGACGATAGCACAAGAAGTCGCGCTTAAGCTCACACCACTTTAATTGATAATCGGTCATATAGTCAATCGCACAATGCTACAAATGACAGCAGAAGGTAACAGAACGGTGTGGCAATGTTCCGATAATCTCGTCGCAGCTGATGAAAGAGTTGAGTGGTGTAATATCATTGGCTCTTCTCCCAAGGAACAACATTACCGAAAGGGCAAACTTGATAAAGGAGTTCAAGGTCACCCTCACCAGCAAAGCTAAATGGAAGGATTCATCTCTCGAGTTACTGCTTAGGGATAGTACGATCAAGTGGCACACTGACGGCTCGAAAACGTTGGAGGGTATTGATGCAAAAGTCGCAGGACCACGCACCAAACTCTGCATACCTATGAGAAGTTTTTCGGGCATTTTCCGGCAGAAGTCTTTTCCCTAAGTCGGTGCATAAAGAGAAACCTACAACGCAACTATCGCAACGTACATAAGACTATGCATAGCGATAGTCAAGCTGCGCTTAAAGCAATCTTTGTCTATGATATCAAAACGATATCGATGCAGGAGTGTAGAAAACGGCTGAACAGCCTAGCGAAACGTAACCAAATACATCTCTTTTGGGTGCCCGGTCACAAAGCTATAGGCGAAAATGAACTGGCTGATGAGCTCCGCTCCGTTCCGTAGCACGATCCACGAACATGGTAGGCGCTGAACCCTTTGTCACGGTAGATCCCCATACCATAAAGAAGTTGCTCCGCAAGGAAAAAGGAGTAGGCAGAGAGTGATATTGGCAACAACTGTAAGACAAGTCAAGATGCTAATGGAGGGCACAACCTCAGCAGGTTTAAATATGTAATTAACACCTGTAGGGGCAAATTCGGACTACGTGTCGCATTCTATACTAGCCACTGCAAGCTGAAAAAGACCTATGCGTCGGTTCTGCGACAGAGAGCCTGAAACTCCAGAACACCTGCTAATTGACTATATAGCAGCCTGCAGATGCAGGTTGAAGGTACTTGGGTCCATTATTCCAAACAGAGATCACATCGGTTCATTGGCGTTGGACTTTATCAACATGATGGGGCTTGGAGAGTTTTTATGATTTAGGAGAGGGCACAATAGACCTAAGGTTGCGGTGCAGGTGCATTCCTTTTTTATCAATCTAATCAAATTACAAGATTTAAGTTTTCGTGAACACCGATCAGACCGTCAGACGAACCCAAGAGAAACTCTAGTCAATGAATATTGACATTTCATGTTCCAAAACGTTCCATTCGTTGTAAGGTGTTCTTCCAATCTTCGCTTTGAAGTTACCAGCCATAAGGTTTACAGAAAGTTCCACTATGAGTAGAGCTCCACGGATCTTCTGACTTCTATTTCACTAATCGTATGGAGTAGTTATGCTAGATTTGCCAGGAGGGTCTATATTTATTCCAGAGTTTCATGTAAAAACCTTTCAGAGTGTATTTTTCAATGCACCCGAAAACTCGTTGTTGGTCTAGTACATACCTTGCCGTGCAGCAGCTTTACTACACTTAACTTCAAAGAACTAATTCGGAGAGGAAGCTATGAGAACTATTTTTAACCCATCGCAGCGTGGGCGAACAACAATAGCACAATCAACGGTATTGCATGCACGAGCGCGCATCTTACGCATCTGCAAATTGAGAAATGAGTTTTTTGAAACATTTGTATTATTTGTCAATCGATACGTGCGTCGCTGCCCCAGCTCCTCTGCCTGCTATTAATATGATTAGGTCTTGTACTTACACGACCAACACCACACAGCCACAGCCAGCCTTTACCTTGTCACATGACTGCTAGCTCGTTTAAACTTAAGCACTTAACCCAACCGTGGGATTTGCGTTCCGTGGGGAGACACGCACCACCGACGGACGGGAAGGTCAGCCACACTTCGGCGCCTCGTGCGTGTTGCGCCAGAGCTGCCATCTTCCTGGCAAACAAACGTGTGTGTACACCCAGGGGAGCGATTGTCATAAAAGGCTCTGCTTAGCCGGCAACAGAGCAACTTAAATTTCACTGCCCACAAAAATACCAAATAATTTCGGGAATTTATATAAACTGCTTGTTGGCGCTGTTTGTTGTTGTACAAGTGGATGTTTTTCGCTTTGCTGTTGACATTTACAAGCGTTTATCACAAACCTTTTCCCCCCGCTTGCTGCACGCACTTATCCGCTGCCTTCGACTCCACTCGGGCAGACAATCATTTATTTGTGCGATGATGTGATTGTTCTGGCTGACTGTGCCTTTACCGTGCGCCCAAATTGTCACTTAACCGAAAAAGGATAATGGACTTGAAGCGCCGTCGCCGTCGCTGCGAATGGAGCAACAATGTAAATTTACTGCCAAGACATTTCGGACGGTATATTTCGTTGTAAACGAGAGGCAAATGTAAAATGAGGATGGTTTAAAAAAAGAGGATGCGACTTGACCAACGGCCACTCGTAGTCACTGAGGACAGTTTGAAAAATGACATGGAACACCATAAAAGGATTGAGTCGTGTGTTTCGTGCGGGACATGGCTGCATATGCAGACGAACGATCGGACGTTAGTTTGTAATGAGTTGGTTGTGGACACTGGGGAGATTTTTTTAATAAATCACTAGTCGAGAGTGGATAATTCGCTGAAGATTTAGAACAATGTGAGGCGTATAAAATAAAGCGTTTTCCTTGAATATAAATCCTTGCCAGGCAGCATGTTAGTTAAGCGCTTTGGCACTACCGTTAGCATTGTGCAACTCGCCGAGGCGTAGGTGGCAAGCACTGTCAAATGAGACTGCATATGTCGCAAGTGTGTGCGCTTAAGCGCCATGATTACCAACTTTGGCAATTTTGTGTGCAATGAACAGCCAACACATGCGAAAACCCACACACACATAAATGCATATATTTATGTAAACGAATGAGCAATAATTCACAATTTCACATTCGAATGAATGCTTTCGTTTTACCGCAATTTTGTTATCGTTGTTGCGCTTTTCTTGTGGCACTCTCACATTCACCTTGCAGCCTACGACTGACTCTATGCGCACTTATGATTTTTGGGCAAATAGGATTAGGACCTTATGAAACTGCTGGGCAAGCGAGGAATTTATGCAACAAAGAAATGATGAACTTTCCAACTTGCCACGACACCAAAAACCACACGATAAGTCACAGACACTGGGGAAAATAACGTTTTTACTGGCCCACTGGTCGATCGCCATGGGCGACGGGCGTAGATGCGAGTGGTGGTAGTGTGCGGAGCGCAAATCCGGGCGAAATCGAGTAGGAGAGACACATGGATAACGAACAATGGCCGTGAATGTGGATTTAAATTCGGCATAATGAACGCATGCTGCCATAACGCATACATATTTATATGCATACACTTGCAGCGCTGTGTTTAGATTGTGAGGCGAAGTAGTTTTTCGGAGAGACTGAAATCAACGCTTTGAGGTTTTATAGAAGATTTTTTAAAACAAAGCACTGGTAACTTTCGTATGTTTCCAGTAAATTTCGCACTGCAGTCTTCGGGTTCTCAGGGAGTAATAAAAGATGAAATTTATATGTGAAAGACTGTAATGTCTTACAGAGAGCCCATTCTTATTGGACCTACTAATAAAGCTTGGTACACAGCGGCAAATTCAGAAAGCAAAAATACTCGACTGAGCGCAGAGAGCAAAGGAAATTCACAATTGACCTCCCAATACCTGAAATTTTGGTGCCTCTATTTGCTATTTTTTCTTTATCTGTTATTCCACTATTTGACACTGAGTTCATATCTGGATGATGATAAATCCCACTGTATGAAATCCAAAATTGCACGCAGCAATCCTTGCACCACCCCTACAAGAGCCTACCGCCCACCCAGCAAAGAGAAAGAGCATGGACCAGCCGAAATCAGCATAAAAGCAAATCTGAGAAAAAAAAATGCACAAAACGCCCACATACCCGAACCAAATCTTGGCCAGCAGAATTGGGAAATATGTTAAAACTCTTTCGTCCTTAGTCGGCAATTTCTGATTAGTGTCGGCAAAAGAAGGCACAGAGGTATTTCTGCCCCCAAGTTGTTCATGAAAATACAAATGAAACAGTGCAACGCATGACATATGTAACAGAGGAGCAGCATGCCGTTGTACAAGCAGCAAGGACAGCAAGGACAACTGCAGCAACAGGAATTAAATCAACAGCACACAAAGCACTTTTCGCCATATTTCAGGACACCAAAAGCAAGGCAACTCCATGCGTGCATGTGTGGCCACCTTGCGGCTGCATGAACTGGTTGCAACCAAGGTGTAACTAGTATGGATCGCAAGCTCAACCAGTCAGCCGGCTGTGCTATTCCTCTCGTAGAAACTGGCTTTTTCAGCACGCCAAGCTCCTGTAAGAGCTCAGCTGGCAAATTTAGTGCAGCTCTTTAACGGTTCAATTAGAAGTAGTTTTCTGATTGGTACAAAACTGGTGATTTTAAAACTAGTTCGTTTATAGTTCGGGCTTATACTTATTTTGTCGTATTTCTATTTTGAAGTTTCGTTGCCTTGTATTTGTAGTTGCACGCACACGTGCTTTACGCAACAGCAATCCAAAGGGAGACAGAGACCATGAAACAGAAAAGCAACAAGGGCCGCTAGGCAATTAAACTCAACCAAACAGCAATCGCAACAACAACAACAACATTCATGTACATACATGCGTAATATTTAGTGTTTTGTTGTTGCACTTCATCTTTTTATGAAACTGAATATATCCTGCTGTCCTGCATCCATTTGCCTCTGTGTATATGTGTCAGAGTGTGTGTGTGTGTTTTCGAGTATGTCTAAGGTGGTAATTTGCTGTTGCAATTCTGATTGAGATGTGTAAATGGCTATGTAAAAATTGTTGAGTGGCTATGATTTGGCAGACAATTTGATTGTTATGTGTGCAACATGAATGCGGAGCATTGTCTTGGTCCTTGCCAAACTCGGTTGCTTAGTGCAGACGAAATTAAGGAATTATTGAAAAATCTTTAACTGCCAAAGCCAAGTGGAAATGCGCATAGAGGCCATAGTTGATTTAATATTGCAAGCGTTCCAAAAGTAACTTGATTTTTACTTTCCGGGGTTTAAAACAAAGCTTAGTGTGCTTGTCCTTACAACTCCAGCTCTTTCTAACGTCTGTCTTTCATCCATGCAAACGGTGTGAATATCAAAAGCATTTCATCTTTAAGGAAGAATAAATACTCTCAAATGAAGCGTAATAAAATGTTCAGCAGACCTCAAAAATCAATTAGTTCGGAGCTCTAAAAGATTCTAGTTTTTTATTGTCAAAAGGAATTTTGTTTCTTTCGGAAACTAAAACTATGGGGCTGGGGCAAGGGAAAAATAAGGTCTGGTTGTAAACAGAACGCAACGCACTCCCTTCTCAACCTTTCACTGTTGACAGTCATAACTTCGATGTCGTAGATAATTTATCTATATTGGCACCAGTTAAAACCGTTACAAAGGTCTGCCCTGAAACCCAAAGACAAAAATCTGCAGAACGGCGTTACCAGGTTTGAAATAAAAACTTTTGTGGACGACCTAATTTTACCCCCATCATTACAGTCAGCTATTTGGTTTCGGGGGAACGGAATGATATAGTTCAATGAATCAAAGACAGTGGGTTCGATAGAAAGGTTTTGCCGGGATTTATGGTCCATTCTGCTTTGGAAGGCGAATACCCATCAATGGAAGTAAGGGAGTGGAAAATCTACCATTCCGTTAAAGAATCAAGGGGGAGAAGGACCTGGATGCACTTGGTTTGAAAATTTGATAAATAGCCTAGGGAAAAAGGGAAGTGGACATGCTGTTCCAAACTCGACTCACCTATAACTGCGTAAGCGGTCTCCACACCAGCAAAGAAGTAGAGAAGAGTTTTGAAAGGGTTTCGCATAAGGTTCGCTTAATATAAATGTTTACCGAGCGAGGTTTAACGCGAGAATCTCGTTTGAGTCAGACTTCCGTTGAAAATACAAAAAATGAAGAATGAAAATTGTGCAACAGTGTATTCTTGTCTTTACAGTGTATTCAAGATTAAAATTCTAACCGGTCAAAGACCCTTAAGGAGTGCGGAGAAGTGTTGTTAACTAAATAGTATTATTATCAAAGCATTTTGTGTGTGTTTTTTGGGGCAACTAACTGGGAGAGCAGACTTGTGGAACACTTTCTGGCAAAGGAATGAAATATGTGAAGGCAGGTGTCAATTTAAATGAATATAATTCTTCTGAAAACATATTCGCCTCACTTACCGGTGAAGATTTTGATATTTCGAATATTTAATCTGTCTTCCAACGAAACTTTCAGAGTGATGTATGTAGATGTATGTGAGTCATTGTGTGCAGTGAATATACAAATATGTTTCTGCGCTTTTGTTAAATATAAAATAGGCGTCATTGTGTGCATGTGTGTGTGTGCGTGTGACCCAGCAAAAAGAGGACCTTATGTTGATGTAATTAATTCTAAAAGGTATTTAGTTGAACAGCATGCACCCGATAGCGCATACGACTAAAAGGTCCTGGCTATACAAGCTCCCATTGAAAGCTTCACATACACATACTTACAAACATTTGTGTTCGGCACACAAACAAGGACATCCACTGTAGACGGCATTTGTGTCTCTGCTTCAAATGAAATTCATTTCGTAAAATCCCTAAGCGTCTTGTCAATTCTTTTGACGTACGCCATTTCGGCAGCCCGCCGACCGCCGCCCACCACTCACATCAGCCGGCGTCAAGCATTGCAAGTGCAATTAAATTGTTGGCAACTTTTGTAGAAATAAATTTAATAAAATCTCTGTGGCACTCCGGGGATGCAGCCACCCTCCGCTGTCATGCGACTCCTGCTGAAGACATACATACGAGTACATTTGTGTGTGTGTGTTTGTGTAATAAAAATGTCAAGTAAAGTTGAAATCTTGTTTACTTTGAAGTCGTAGATTTTCGTTTTATCGCAGACGCTTTGGGGTGATTGCTTGTTGATTGTTGCTGCTGTTGAAGTCACTTTGGTCTCGGCAATATTTTTGCTTCTTGTAATGACATATGGCTGGCTGTAAGGGGCGCCACCACTCGTCGTATGCAGCAAACATCAAAAAAAACGGTTTGGATTGTTGGCACACGTCTTCGGCAAGCACTTAAGGGTTGCAGTCAGTTCGCTGACATTTGCAAATTTCAAGTGCACACTTTATTAGGAAAAATGCCGAAAATGCTGAGGGATCTCAAAAACGTCGAAAATATTATGAAAGAGCACGTCACAACAATTTGACGGATTGATGGATTGTCTGCGTTAAACTGCCACATTAGCAATGAATAGCGTATCTGTTCGAAGCTCAATTGAGTTTGCTGCTTTTAGAATAATTCCTTGTACTTTTCGAGGGTTGCAGCCGAGTTTCAGGAATTTTTCTTTTTTGGTTTTTTGAAATGTTGCTGGGAACACAACAGCTCATAAAGCAGCTTGATAAATTCTTTACATAATTAAAATACCAATCGAATCGGTTTTAATATGATTGAAGAAGTAAACTCACCACCTTTTTTGAATTCACCACCTTCCCTGAACCCCCCACAATATCAAAATAAATGTGCTTAAAACATACTATCCGCCTTCGATTGTCCTAAACTCCATCCCTAGATAAACGCACATCTGTGTTGTCTTAAGTAGAACCGTTTTAGCACTGACCGTGCGACCTGTGCAACCCTTCGCCACGCACGACACCCACTCCTTCGTGTTTACGTGTCCTTGTGTCAGCAGAGAAACCATTTTGCACAAGTCAATGTTGATTGTGTTAATAGCAGCTGTTTCGAACATTAATGATATTAATTTTAACTTTAGTGTCGAAAGCGTCCAGCTGATGCTGCAATTCATTTACCGTTTTTCTATGTTTTTCTATTTCTAATATTGCCTCGTCGTGCTTGTCGTGCATTTGCTGTTATTGTTTTGCACTCTTCCTTGTTAATGCGCTGCTAAGCCGTTAGCTGAACTATAACTAAATTACTTTCTGTCTTTTGTAGACTATTTGGTATTTGGATTTGAACTTAGTGCTAATACCCAGAAGCAATTGAAAAGTGTACGTAAGCCAACGCACTTGTTCCGTAGGAGTTTCGAAAATAAATAACTGTTGTTTTTTTGCAGCAGATGTAAGTTGTAAACAGCAATAGCTCTTCTCGTATGTATGGCTAAGGCATGAGTTCAATAAATGAGCGGTTAAAGGAGTGAATTGTAGATAATTTATTAAAAAAAAACCAATTCATTTCCTGCACTTTTCATGTAGCGTTGATCATAAATGAAATTTGATTCAAAATTGTCAAGTGTACTTCGTGTCAGCTTTTGTTCGGAAAGAAATAATCATGACAATTTTACTTGTATTTTACTTGTAGGAATTCAATTCTTTAATATTTGATTTGATATATTCTTTTAACAAATTTGGGCAATGAATTTGGTAGTGTGGGATTGATGAAACCAAAGTTGTTCGAAGCTCAACTGAACCTCTTCATGATCTCAAACAATAAAATTGTTGAACGGTTTTTTTTTGTGTCGACCATTTTTGTACAGCAGAAAATTTCCTACGAGATTATGAGCTTTGCAGTTTTGAATTAGAAACAAGTTTGCCTTAAAAAAATCAAGCTTCAACCGTTAATGTCTTTAAACGGATAGGTTTATGTAGTAATAACACCAAAGCTTTTTTGAAGAGCATTCAATTTCCTAAAAAATCCACGAAACGAAATATATTTAAAGTAGCTGCAAGGGAAATATGAGATTTTCTATCTGATAATAAGAAAAAGATATAAAACCGCGAGAATCTTCAAGTTACAGCTAAGAGCTCATACTTGGAGAGCCTTTCTTAGGGGGTTGCATCGATTTTCTCGGGTAAAAAATAGACTCTTTTCATCATTAATTTTCTCATATAAAAAAATAAAAATTTTATTGGAATTTTTATTGTTACAAACATACACTATTAACAAAAATATTCTGAAATTTTTGCAAAAAAAAAAAAATTTTAAACTCGGTCGTTGGGACGCCATTGATGTTTGCCGATGAATGCGCCCGCGTTGGCAGGATAACTCCTTACAAAACTCATCTAAAGTGAAAAATACGTGAATAGAACTTGGACGAAAAAAAAATAAAAAAAATGGATTTTTGGCAGACATTTTTACAAAAGTTTAGAATTTTAGTGAAAAATTTGCAACAATTCTTTCAGGTACTTGTAATCGAAAAAAGTCCTTCATTCAAGTTTTTAAGAATTTGATTTCAAAGGCCTGCGTAAAATTGCATGATGATCGGTTGAGGTTCTCGAAAAATCGCGCCTACCGACTTCAAAAGCCGCCGCACTTGGCCTAGCGCACAAGTTCTCAAGGCTGTATCTCCGAAACTATTACTCGGATCAACTTGAATTTAGGACAGTATTCTAGAGGTGTTTAGAATTTAATAAGACAATACAAAAATTGATTTTTTGAAACCCCTAAACCCATGTAACCCCTTAGAGATGTCTATCAACAAATTTTCCGGAGTACGAAGCGAAAACAAAACCTTACTTTTTGACCCATTGCATGAAAGACTAATAATTCAAAACCTTCATTGTAATGCGGGAAGCATCATTTTGTATTTTCATAACTTTCACTGACACCTCGGGTAAAGGATGAAGATTACAATATAAATTCAGCTCATCAATAGTCATTTTTAATATTTCAAATTTCTCCACAAAGAAATCAATTCAAGTCAATGCCGAAACCCCGTAGTAGGCGTCAAAATTTCCTATTGAATAGAAAGTGACTATTTTGTTGAAATCAATAACCACTTAGATCCTTTTGCTCAATTTGTGGCCAGATGTAACGAGCCAACAGTCATCGATATCGACTTTCACGTTTGTATCGTTTTTTAAATTCAGTGCTAGATTTTTTCCCTAAACATTACAAAATGTTAAAATTATTTCAGGTATACATGACAGGACATAAAGCATGATCAACGCTGTATACAAAAAATATGTGTTGTGTTACAAAAACTTCACTTATACTTCCATATTTACCTTAACAAAATTGAGTTCAGTCTACAAGTACATGGCCGACCGCATGAGACCTCATTGCGTGAGCGAAGAGCTCAGCCGACAACATTTTACCTCTAATTAGTTAAATTTAAGTAGGAGAGAATGCATTTTCACCTTTCATTGCAGCATTAAGCCGCTTCAAATTATTGTGTGCATTAAATTGCCTTTGATGGGCAACTAACATATAATAAAAACAACAATAAAAACCAAAAATCAAAATATAAAATGCCTTGCTGAAGGATAAACCACTCGCTCCACATAAATTTATGTGCAGAATAACCGTAATTTATTCATAATGTAATCAAATAATGGCAACCACAGCAAGCCAGCGCCTAACAAAAGTGAAAATCATAAGCTTTGTTTTCTTCACGCTGCGTGAGTGGATGTCTGTCTGTCGGAATTTGCAAGTAACCTCAGAAAACTCAAAATTAATTTGCTGGAAAAAATGAGAACAAAGCATTTCGCACTGAGGCGGCTCGTAATAATTGTTGAACCAAATAAAATGGTGAAAGTCAATTTTTTCTTGTTTTTTTTTTTTTGTTTATTTCCCCTCATTTGAGTCAATGATGCAATACAACATCTGTTGGCAGATTTGCACGAGAGCGTTGCGCTGAAAGCAGCAGGAAGGCAGAGGCGGCGGGAGTGTTGCTTTGTGGGTACTTTGAGGGCGCTGCTTGTGTTTCAATAAGCGAGGAATGGTTATAAATGCTAAGGAGTATACGAGTAAGTAACATGTTCTTGAACTATGACAAAATATTGTGTAGTCGAAAAAGTCTTTTCGTATTTGGTTAATAGAAAGCAACACCAGAAATCATAACCAAAATACAGGATATGGTTTTAAAAGATCGTCGATTGACTGAGGGAGATTTAGCAGAGGCTCATCAGATCTCATGTGAGCCATATTTCAAGTGACATTTTGGGTTTTTGAAAACTGTGTGCACAATGGGTGCCGCATTCGCTAATAATGGAACAAAAACACATTCGAATGTGACTATCTCATCAATATTTGGACCATTTTAAAAAGGATAAAGTGGATTTTGTGCGTCGATTCATCACTATGGATGAGGCTTGGGTCTATTACTATGATCCTGAATCAGAAGAAAGAGGCTAAAGTGTGGCGCGAACCTGGTTGTTCCGCTTCGACACGAGATCGCATCCGGAAATCGGCCAAGACGGTTATGGCATCAGTTTTTCGGGATGCGAGAGGAATTTCGTTTGTAGATTACTTGCAAACTGGCAAAACAATTAATTCGGAATATTATTGCAACCTTTTGGACCAGTTAAAAGGAAAAAAATCATGAAAAAGGACCTGGCTTGCAGAAGAAAAATTTTATTCTTCATCAGGACAATGCACCGTGCCACAAGAGCATTTTGACAATGACTAAAATACATGAATTAAAGTTCAAATTGGAGCATCCACCGTACTCACCAGTTTTGGTTCTCAGCGACTTCCATTTGTTTCCAAAACAACCTGGTATCTTAATGTTCAGCGTCTCGAGCTGAATTGATTTTGTCGGGGTTCGTTTACCTCTATATACACCACCTAGTTCTTCAGTTTTTAAGTTCTCGATCCGAAGAGTTCTGTTTTTTTTTTCCAAGGATCTCTTTATTTTACGGAACCGCAGATATCGGAGAATTAGAGCATGTAGGGTGCCATACAATATGAACGATCGGAATCAAGTGCTCGCATTTAAAACTTTTTTCGAGATATCTTCAGGAAATTTCGGAATAATTTTTATCTAATGAATAAAAAAAACTCCGAAGAAATTCTTTACATCGGATCAACGTAGCTTATAGCTGCCATACGACCAAGTTTATTTAAGAAATCTTTTGTATTTTTGATCTTCTGCGAAAAAAATTTGACTTCCCTCAAAGTGTTTTCCTGTACCGCCACTGCCTAACTGTTAATGATGCAAAAAAATTGAAAATACTTCTAAAATGAAAAGTTCTCTCAGCAGAGCATTAATACTGCGGCACAATAAAAATGAAAGCCACTTTTAAAAAAAGAATAAGCAAAGTATGGCAGATTATGAATTTCTAGTGGCAACAATAAATTTAAGCACCAAAAACAGTTTACCAAGCACACACACATAGGCAGGCTTACACGCACACCAAGCATTTAGGAAGTTTTGCCGGCGCACACGCCGCAAAGTAGGCAAACATTTCTGTGTGGCCAAAAGCGTGCTGAAAAAACAGGTGCTAAGCTAAAAATAATGTTGCAAGCTCAACAAAAGCATACAACAGCTAACATGCATTTAAAAATACACAACTGTGCAGGTATATGTACATACATACATACATATACATGTAGATATATATTTATCTGCTCGTGCATTGTAACAACGTAAAAAGCGTGGCATTTTTTCCAGCACAACGAGTGTGGGGCGTGCAAAGTTTTCAGCGCGTGCGAAAGTCTAAATTCAATATTAAACATAATTACCTTGGCGAGCTGAGCCAAAGCACTTTTATTAAAAACAAATTAGCGACACAACCACAGCACTGCCTGCCGCAAGTTTGAGCTTTTGCTGAAATTTCAGAATGCAGCATTTAAGTTAAATTAATTGGAAATATTTCAATAGATCTTCGCCTCAATTGTAGAGCCTCAATGCTAGTGTTAACTAAAATACCGACACGCTCGACAATGCAGCCTGACAGCGGCAAGGACATCGCATGTTGCAAGCACACACACACAGCAATGTGCGTAATCTTAGCGCCTAAGCACCTACTCAAATATCTCTCGGCCTGAGCGAATGTGATTGCTTTTGCGGTGCAGGGATTAGTTGCCACGCCTAGATGTATGCTTGTAGCTGCACATTCGATGTTTCTATCAGCCTGTGTCGAGCATAAATGTTGCTTTAAATACATTGCACTGTGGATGCCACATTAGTTTTTGAGCAACCGACCATGTGCATGGCGTTGTGTGCCGTTGTAATCACTGTAATTACACTGGCGCTTCAGTTGCATGATTTGTTATTGCTTTTATTATATTCCGACACACTACAAGAATGTATGCATGTGTGTGTGTGTGTGTGGGCTTAATAATTCCGTCTGTAATTACAATGTATTTACTTAATGCGAATATTTTGTTGCAACCTGTGGTGAGAGTTGCAACACCGGCCCAGTCATCGGCGCAGCCACTCAGCGTGAGCTTGTTGATTGTCTGTTGCACTGCCAGGCACGGATATGCGTGTTGGTGTTGTTGTTGTTAGCCATTGCGTTTACATCTTAGATAAATTCCGTACATAGCTCAATGCCGTAGATGGTTAGTTTACTGGCGAAAATGTCCACCCACAAGGGCTACAGAGGCAGGAGTGGCAAGCAGCATAAGCCGTTGCAAGGACATAGAGGATCATGTGGCATGCAGCTTGTGACATGTGTGGGTGTGTGCTGCTCGTTAACTGTTGGCATTGTTGTTGTTGCCTGCTGTCATTGTTGTTATCACTAACACTGCTAACGTTGTTGTTGTTGCTTTTACATTTGTTGTTTTTGCTATAGTTAAACTTGAATTGTTTGAATGGCTTAGCAACACTACACAAACAACAAGAGTAACACTTGCGACAACAGCGACAGTTTATTTTATTTACACTTGTCGCCCTCAACCCCCCTCCCCCTCCACACAAGAGTCTGCTTCCGAGCGGTGAGGCTAAAGTGTTGTTGCCGGCAGCCTTGCACACCAACACTTGTCAGCAATGAGAGGTATTTCCAAGTGACAGCGTCAATTGCGTCTGTGGTAATGTGACAGGTTGCAGCAACAACAAAAACACCAGCACAGCTGTTAGGGAGTGGCACCACATAGCGCGGCATAGCCGAGCACAGTGTCAATGCCAATGCAAGCCAGGTGTGCTGGCTCAACGGGCACGTGTTTTGCTACAATGCTTGTTTTCCATCTTGTTGTTGTTGTTGCTGTTTTGCCTAACACGCCTGCTATGTGCGAAATGCAAGTGTCCACAATGGACCAGTAAACCATGCAGCTGTGGTTGTTGTCGTCCTTATTTATTTATAATGCATATGTAAATGTTGTTGCTGTTGTTGTTGTTGTGCATGCGGGCTGTTTGTTGTGCTTGCGTCGACGCTTGTTTGCTTTGGTGTGTGTAGTGAATTTGTGTGCATTGTTTTGTCTGTCACTTGCGTTGTCAACGGTCAGCTGTCACGGGCAGTTTAGCATTATTGCTGTGTGAAATGTGAATTTTGAAATTCTCATATATTTTGACATTGACATCCAATTGTGAATGCACGCATTTGCTGTTGAATAACGGTCATTCGTTTGACGCCAACATGTCAAAATGCTGTTAAGCATTGCCGTTGCTTTGAAATGCTTTTAGGTGTCAATGTGTGCGACATTAAGTGACTTTGACCGCTTTCTCCAAATTGCAATCACATTGTATTTGCAACAATTGGAAATGCAGTTTTTGTTGTTAGTGCCAAGTGCCCAGTTCGAAATCGATTAGTTTGAAATTCAAATTTATTTCAATTGCACTTTTGCTACATAAATAACTGCAATTTGTTGTTATGATTTGGTTGCAATATGTTTGAATGTAAATATTTGTACAGTTATATTTAGGAAAATATCATTTATTTTCAGCTCTGCGGTCTACTTGCCGATTGAAGTTCAAGTATCATGAAGAAATAAGAAAACATTTTTTGAAAAGTTCAAAACTTCTTCAGTTAAGCCTTCAGAAAAGTTTAATTCCTTATGGAATAGTTTGCAAATTAAACCTTGAGCTTAAGGCAGCCCAATTTTAGATGAAATTATAAACGACTTAATCGATTTTCATCCAATTTGACATATAATATAACATAGATCGTTTTAGTAATAAAAAATATTTCAGAACAGCATAATATCAGGCTTGTGTTTATTTATTCATGAATATATTTTTTGTTCCCATCGAAGTATTCACGTTCAGATATATCAGGAGAGGAATAGAAAAATTTCACAAAAGAAAACGATGTATGTAGACCAATTTTTGAGAATCTTTCGAGACTTTTTCTGCGTGACTTTAATGTCTTGAAGCGTTTGTCGCAACCCCAGACAGTTCAATACATCTTGAAGTATGTTCGTCCTCAGCCACGTTTTCATACGGCGAAGTGTCGAAAAAGAGCATTTAGAGCTCGCATTCGTCACAGGAAGTCTGCAAAATATGAAGTATTCACGTTCAGATATATCAGGAGAGGAATAGAAAAATTTCACAAAAGAAAACGATGTATGTAGACCAATTTTTGAGAATCTTTCGAGACTTTTTCTGCGTGACTTTAATGTCTTGAAGCGTTTGTCGCAACCCCAGACAGTTCAATACATCTTGAAGTATGTTCGTCCTCAGCCACGTTTTCATACGGCGAAGTGTCGAAAAAGAGCATTTAGAGCTCGCATTCGTCACAGGAAGTCTGCAAAATATGCGAAGAAAACTACGAACAACGTTTTCAACGCGGTATTCGGTATCTTGTTGTCTTTTGATTTTTTCTTCTGTCCCTAATGGTCAAGCTGACCTTTGAACTTAAAACTTCATTATCCAAAAGGAATCCAACTATCAAGCCGTTAATAAGATTTTCAATTTTATTAGTTTTCAAAGATGATACTCTTTCTGGAAGCAGCAAACTCAGTTGGAATTCATCTAATACTTTTCTAGAAGAGCGTTTCTTCAAATTGTCGCCGATGGTATCCAACAGAGGAATGTACACTGAGACCTTGTAGTATTCTTCGTAAGTCCTTACGTAGAAATTTTTGCGTTTTGTTTGTCTGCCGCTGTTTCTTGGTTTTTCTTCGTCATCTTTCAATTCTGCCGCCATTTTTTTTCGTGGGTGAATCAATGGATCGAAATTGTTTCTCAGTTTTTTGTCTTGGATTTCTGAACGCTACAAGCAGCGTATCATCAAATATGATTGCTTTTGTCAAATCGATCGATTCTTTCTGAAAAGTCACGCTGAGTGAATGAATTAGATATAGACTATCACATAGGCAAAAGATTCCAATCACAAATTCAAGTTAAAAACTAAATTAAAAATAATAAAATGATTAAAAAGCTATTAAGCCCTTGGGGGATGTAATTTCCCCCATTTCTCCCCTCTGTATCTGTCACAGGATATATTATATTTCTACCAGCGTTTCCAAACCTCAAGTCACTTTAAAAATTAGCTTTTTATGATCTTATTGAGCTCATCCTTCGTCCCAATTGTTATTTCCTCAATCATAGCATAGCGTCGTCCTTTCATGGGCCTCTTCAGCTTTGTGAACAAAAAAGTCACAAGGGTTAGGTCTGGGAAATAAGGTGTCTACAACACCACTAATGTGTCGTTTTAGGCCAAATATTCGCACTAAAGCAACGATGCATGAGCTGGGACGTTGTCATCGTGCAAAAGCCAATTGTTCATCTTCTACAAATCAAGGATTACCTCAGACAAATTGCGCAAAACTTGCCGATAGAATTCTTTGTTACACATGCGACCCTTTGGCAAGAAGTCATGTTGGAGGGGGCCCCCGAACTTGAAGGAAACTGTTAGAAAAGCCTTCACATTCGACCTAACTTGACACGCTTTTTTCGGTATTGGCTTATGCGGCATATTCCGTTGAGATTATTGAGCTTTGATTTCATTTCAAAACCATAAACCCTTAATTGTAGGCCTTAGGATTCTTGTCTCCAAATAGAGTTCACTTTGCTTCGCTACTTTGAACTTTATTAATATGCTAGGGATAAGATTATTATTGTGATTTAGAAGAGACACAATAAACCTAAGGTGCATTCTTCTTAATTCGTCATCACTTATGCAACTGGATGGAAACAGATGTGGCTTATCGCAGACTGAGTCCAACATCTACTAATCAATGTGAACCTGTGTTGCGGCAGGAAACACTCCAGAAGTAATTTGGTGGAATGCTGAGTGCTTGACAACCCTTGGCCGGAAATAAATTTGGGGCCGTTAGGATTACGTAGACACGATTATCGGAGACGGAACTGACACTGTCTACCATATTGTAGTGTGCTACTAAAAATTGATTGCGTGGATGTACTCTGTGCCATACCGTTGATGTGAATTTTCTTCATTCCAATTAATTCACATACTTAAATATGTATTTATATGGGACAGCAAATGCTGATTAGATGGGAATTGGACCTGGTATCACAGGTTGCCGAATCTGTCCTATATATTCACCAGTAAACTTTCATAGCTCACATGCCTAACTAAAAGCAATTAGATAAATTGTGGAAGCATTTAATATTGAGATGAATTGAAACTTCTCTTCCTTCCCTTCCGTTCTGTATTTATTCTGCAAATCGAAAATTAAATACAAACAATTGCATAGAATTGAATATTGAGTTCTTTTTTTGTAAAAAGCGGTGGAACTTTACTCAAAATATCTTGGATACTTATATGGCCCATTGGTATTAGGAATGTAACTCCAACAAACTCATGTGTATAATTTAATGTAATTCATGTTAATTGCAGCTCATTTTAATTACCAAACCAAATTAAATCCCAACAAACCAGACCCAAGCAACATTTGTGTACATTTTACAGTTATTCGTAAGAAACTCAACGCTTTCTAGCCACAAAACAAAATGGACAAAAACCTAGAGGAGAGTTAACAAACGAGACAATCGCCAACCTGCTCAAGACCGCCCAACCCACCACAGAGCCGCAACCGGAAATCTTAGAAATTGAACCTCGCAAATGCTGAAGAAATGCCAACAAACGAAGAGTGAAGCAAGCGAATGGCTGAATAAAAATTCCAGGAACACAGCAGAAAGGTAAATGACTGACGTGCACAAAGATGGCATCCTGGAAAATTTCTAACATTAAATACTAGATTGAGCATTTGACAGTTCGGCTGTTTAGTGGTGGAACAGTTGGGGGGCCGAGGCTGGACGATTGGTTGTGGGGCTCGTTGTCAGGCGGTTGGGTTCCAGCAAGTCAACATATTTAAGACGAAATAAATTGGATTAGAAACCGCACAAATCCAATTGTCTTCTGTGGTCGAAACAAATATGCAAGGATAACAAGGTGCACGCACACCACTGTACATACATACATATGTACCGCTGTATGCACGAGCGCCAACAAAGCAGAAAAGTCACAACTATCAAGCTTTGAATTGTGCCAGCAGGTAGTTGGAGAGATTGAGGCTATTTGTGGCGCAAAGGCAAAGTCAATCCAGCACAGCAGGTGACATTTATTGCGTTTGGATTTGTGCAAAGTGAGCGCCTGTGCTGCTAGAAAATACATGCGAGTGTGTGTGTGTGGAGAGAAACATTTAAAAGTCACATTACACAAAACAAAGCGAAGGCAAGCAGAAATGTTTCTGCTAGCACATTTTAAGTTAAGGGGACACAGGGTACTGGAAAAATGCTGGAGTTTATTTTGAATTGTTTTTACTGGACCAGGTTAGCAGTATGAGGTTCGAAATTCAAAAAAATTGTTTGTATAAATTCGTGCGATTCATATGAGAAAGGATGCAGACTTTACCCTCCTGGAAATATGGCGCGCACGTTTGTGTGTACATATGTACATACATATGTAGATGAACCTTCGATGCTTTTCGAGCATTGGGTCATTGTCTATTAATCACGAAAGAAAGCTTATGGCAATATTCCCACTCTTAGAAACATGTGCTCAGGCAGCATGTTAGGTAATTAGCACAGGAAAGTGAAATCGAAAAATATAGGGTGACACAAATGTCGAAAAATTTGCACAAATTTTCATGGTTGAGTGCAAACTACCAGTTCGCTATTCAAACGTTCAAAAACAAAAATAAAAATAGAAAATGTAAACTTTCACTATTGACATATTTTGGAAAAGGGTTGCCACCTGACTGAACGAATTTGTATATTTTGCGAAATTTTTTTCAAAAAACAAGGCAATCATTAGGCCTTTTCTAAATATAAAATTTCATTATTGACATATTTTGCAAGAGGGTTGCCACCTGACTGAACAAATTTGTATATTTTGCGAAATTTTTTCAAATAACCAAAGCATTCGTTAGGCCTTTCCTAAATGTAAAATTTCATTATTGACATATTTTGTAAGAGGGTTGCCACCTGACTGAACAAATTTGTATATTTTGCGAAACTTTTTCGAAAAATAAGGCATTCGTTAGGCCTCTTCTACAGATATATTACGCTTAGGAATGAAATTTGAAAATTTCCGCTTCAAACAGACATATTTTGTAAGAGGGTTGCCAACTGTCTAAAGAAAAATGTTAAAAGTAAGCAATTGTTTGTACAAATATTAACATATATCGTTTAAGAAAGCTTTTTGAAAGCGATATGTGTGAATTTTAAAAGCAAAGTTGCCATCTAACAGTAAACATATAGTATTTGGTATATACATTTGCTGCAGTGATTTTTCGACCTTGCTCTTTTCCACTAAAATCCAAGTGCGGTTGCATGGAAGGTGTAGTCGTCTAATTTGATTCATATGAATCACGTTCTGGGTCATCAGTCACCTTAACTAATGCGAATTAAAGCTGACGCACAAGCCGTTTTTCGCAGCCATGAAATATACACAAATGCGAGTAAAAACGTGCAAATATGCATATATCTAATAATGTATATGTATAAATGAACATAACGGTAACTATATGCTCACACTTTTCCACTGACATAACAGCCTTGGTAGGTGCTAACTCGGACGCCATCTCCTGCTGTCTATTGCCGAGACTTTTTTCCTTCATTCCACTCTATCACTCGCACACTGCGCTGTGCTTTTGCAATCGCAATCTTCTATCCGATTTTTTCGCTTTCAAGCAAATAGTCGATTTTCATTTCAATGACAAAGTCAGGTATGCGCTGGCGTACACCGGTGTGTGTGTGTGTGTGTGCGTCGCCTTTAAGCGCGTTCAGATGTCAACACGTAGCATAGTGACGTGCGTCGGTGTTATGCCGGTTGAGGGGCGACACATGCACACACACTCACATCCAGGTGTTTCTATGACATTCCGTACATGTTGCTGTTGTTGTACTCTACATGCGTACGCGGCTGGATCACGTAGCAGAATGTTGTGTCTAAGTGAGTGAGCTTTGTTGGGCGCCTGGCTTTTGTTCGAGCGTTTGCTGGCTCTTACTCCCGCGCGCATACACATGCACGAATCCAACTGTGTGTGGCTCTATGCAAATAAAAATGAAGCAGGAAACGTGTAAAGTGCATGTGTAGGCGTGTGTGTGTGTGTGTTTGTGCCGATTAATGTATTCGCTAGTGACTTTGTGCTTGATGCCGCCTGTGATCCCGTGCCTCAGTCACATACTTGCTGGGCAAACACTTAAATTGCAATTTGCAAATACTACAGGACAGCCGTAGCACAAATTTTGCACCACACACGCACACACAAACGCCTACATGGAACTTTTTGCGCGGTCGCCTTGTGTAGATCAACGGCTCACTAAGAGGCAGACGCCACCGTTATAATCCAGCGTTGACTTTGTCGGCGCCGTCATCTTTCGTTGTGTGCAACACACCCGCCTGCGTCGCCACAGATTCAGCCACAATTACCACAACTATCCAACTTGTTATTTCGTACCCCGTTCTTTGTGCTCGGCTGCTGTCTTTTGCTGTATTTTGCTTTGCCGCTTGCGCGCTCTTTGTTGTGGTTTGCCATGGCTTTGGCGGCTCGTCGACCCATGAAAGGGAAATTTTTGATGAACATCTGTACGAATGTGCCACTTTTGTTTGCTGCCTACCCGCCTGCTTGGCCAGCTCGTTCGTTTCATGTGATGTGGTTGCGCAGCAGGCGGTTGGGGGTGTAGGCTGCTTTTTGAATCGTTGCTTGAAAATGTTACGTATACGCCGGGTCGTCGCTGACATAGTAATTCTGTGTATGCTTGTGTGTTCTAGTTACAAATTAGCACGTCCAGCTAAATATGGGGGTGTGTTGAGGCCGAAATCATTAGGTGGTAGTGGGAAAAATTGGAGCAGCTCGTTAATTATTCAAAGATATTTTATAAAAAAAAGTAGTTGCGTTAAACAGGAACTGTTGCGTTGTTTAGAGGAAAACTTAAAATACATTTTAAAAATATTTTTGAAATTATTTATGTACAATTTCGAAATATTTTTCAAATATTTTATGTAAATTTTCAAAAAAATTTTCAAATGTTTTATGTATTTTCTGAGCAAATGTTATGAAAATGTATGCTCCTTGAATCTGCGCTTACTTAATAAATGCTTATTCACTGCACTTTATGTTTTCAAAATCATTTAGACGATTTGTTAGTTTTTTATAAGCTGTTTTGTTGACTGAAACACAAAATCAGCATCTATATTGGAAGCTCCACTATAAATTGAAAATAATTTCTTACACATACTTACTGAAGAATTATCTCGTCTTGGCTAAGTGCCCGTTCCATTTTGTAAAACCGAACTTGCATTTGTCCCCTTTTTATTTCAAAAATGTTTTAAAATTTTCCATCGGTATATGCTGCAGTTTCAAAAACTCATAAGCCAAAGCTTCTAGTTCATATTTAGTCTATTTAATGCCACAATGTGAAATTGTTTACTCATTATTGCAACTAAATTTGTTTTGTTTTCTTCTTAATTTTTCTATTTTTGCTTGCTGTTCTACTTTACGCTACTTTATTTTCCACTCATATAGTTGCAGCTATTTTAGCAAAGTGAACCATTTCCTTTTTACTGTTATTTTAGTCTCACGCTTGTTCATCAAAGATGTCCCTCCGTCTGACTGCAGACACTTCTGCAAGCACTACACGGCGTATACGTGACTTTTCCAGTGTTTTTTGCATTTATTTAAATGAGTAATGTACTCGCGCATGTTTATATAAGGAACCAAGGACTGCTTACACATAAATGCTATTTTCAACTAATGCCACGAATATTTGTTGTTGTATGCATTGCTTTAAACACTCGGTTTCGCTTAATACCGCCGTAGAAGAAATTTTCGCTTTGGTTGTGATAACGTGCCAGTTGCTTGTGCGTGGTCTGGTAAAATGTTGTATAAGAATTTTTTTTTTTCCCCCTGCCTTTTGAAAAGAGGCTCTTTTAAGATTTTTGCCATCAACTGCTGCTCTCCTACCATTTCAGGCAGTTCACCTGAAAGCCTAGCACTCTGGATCTATCAATGTCAGGATATGTTCAAAGAGGAGGCCGTAATAATTTGATCTGTGCTGCGCATAATTTCTATAGATTTCAGTCTTTTAGACCAAAACTATGAACGTAATAGAAGGGCTTCTGCTCTAACCCGCAAGTCCCTAAACTTTCTAGTGGATGAATAACGACAATTAAGATTATCTGTAGCGCCAATACCAAGTCTCGCTGCGTTAAGTTTTGCAATCAGAAAAAAACTATACTCTCAGTAGGTAATTCGGTTAACATTATCTGGGTACTCAGTCATATAAGAATAGAAGGAAATGAAAAGGCAGACGAGCTGGTCCGCTGGAAACACAAATCCCCTAAGCAACCCCGGTCTATTCATCTCTTTCGTGGCTCGTTTAAAACGATGGACCCTAGAAGAACACCTCATGTCTGGGAACGCAAGTAACACAGAGCTGCTGTGATGTTTTCGCAGAAATTACCCCTGCAGTCACCTGCTTTTAGCGAAACCGCCTTCTAGGAACATCAAGCTGTCTTTCCTCAATTACGTTGACGACATCGAACAATACGCCGACAGGACTTCGGACGCAACTAACTTCCGACAGGTACTGACCGCCATTCACAGTGTAGCCATCAACACCTTCACCGACTCCCTTCTAGTGAATGGCGTTCTTGGAGTCAAATCACTACTTATTGCAGATGAAAATCTTGAGTTGCCACAAGAAACGCGAGTGACCCTTGCTCAGCTTCGTTCTGGTTATTGTAGCAGGTTAAACTCTGACTTACCCAGAATAGACTCCGACATATCCAACATATGTCCTGAGCATATCCGCATGATACTGACCACCTCTTTGCATGCCCTGCCAACCCCACTTATCTGACACTGTTTTCTTTTTCTTCTTCGACGACAACTTAGATAATCCTTGCCATCCTAACAGGGACTAGAAAGTACGTTAAAACAACAAAGTAACAAAGTTAGTTTGGGGTAATGTTGATGGTAGACAGGCCAAACAACTTTTACTTCTGGGCAATAGGGATCGTAGCAAAGTGGCATCGTCGGAATGCAGAGATAGAAAGACATATTCCACGTATGAGACGAGACATATAGCGCGGCTCCAATGCTCCACCTTAAGAGAACTTGAACAGCTGGAGTCAAAAAGATCAGGTTTCTTACCAAATATACTAAGTTGCTTGATAAAGCTTAATTTGATTACTAACTATGAACGTATTGGGACTAATAACGGTCTAAGTGTGGCTGCCTGCTGTCTGCCTATTCAACGCTGCTTTAAGCGTTCATCTTCTTCTGCTTATAACCCAAACTATTTAGTCCATCCGAACCTCAAACGATAGACTCGGGATCACACTGCTTAAATGGAGCTTCCACCTTCCAGTCAGCTTTGGCTGTAAGAAAATTTGTTTTATCAGTGTATAAAGTTCATCTGACTTTAAAATATCGCAGCTGTCTGCATTTTGAATTAAAAGTCTTGAAGATCTCAAATTCAAGCATTCTGGGCTTAAAAAATAGCTAAAAATACACTGAACTGCTGACAGCTATTAGATTGTGCCTAAACTGCGGCTGACATGCTGCGGTCACTGGCGCTGTAATGTCAGCCAGCAGTTCGAACGCGCTCGATAAACACAAACAACGCAAAATTAAACAAATCAATTAAAAAAGCACAAAGGCGGCTTGATTGAAACGCTGTAATTAGAGCAAATAACCGAATATTAATAACTGCACTTTGTTGTTATTTTTTCGAACTGAACTCTATTGTTGCAATTAATTAATATTTCGTTCAAAAATAGCTTGCAATTTGAACATATAACGGTTCTGCGAAGTGTATCGCACGTATTTTTATCAAGTGCCACATTTTACACGCACAACAACAACAAGAGCAAAGCGTACATGGCTTTGTGTGGGTTTGCTTTTTTGGCAGCCTTTTTGCGCCTTTTTTGTGGGTTTTTTGTGCGGCGCTCAGTGGTCAGTGGTTTAGAAAAATTTAATTTTTTGCCGAAACTCAATATCGGCTGGCAGTCAATAAATTCGTGTGGCGCACGGCTGTAATTGACAGCTGCCTTCTAGCGCACGCGTGTGTGCGTGCGAACCTTTTTTGCGCTCGCCGCCACTTTCACTTTGTAAGTTGCTGCGCACATTGCGGCACATATGCTGACACATGCGTGGCGTGCAAGTGATGCTTTTCACATTCAACATTTTAGTTATTATTTGCTTTTTTATCCTTTTCGCTCGCTTTTATTTCCACTATGCATGACTTTGCTTTCGCTTTCTAGTTGCGGTGCGGAGGGGGCGGGGTGTTGAGCACATTTTACGCACTTTTGCTTTTAAACAAACGTGCCGAAGGGGGGCGGTTCGGCGGCATGAACACTTTTCAGTCACAAAAGCTGCCACATCCATCCACTCACGCTATTAGAGCCGCTGCACGGGTGGCGGTGTGGCCTGACGGCATTTTCCTTTGACAGCGACAAATTTTCCATTTGATATTTGTATGATTTTTCAAGCTTTTGCTCCGTTTTATAAAGCGCTTGCCTTTCAATTTCGCATCGAAAGTACTCGGCAGTGCGCGTTGTGTTGGTGAATTAAGTTACTGAGCTTGCGAATTGGCCTTGACATATGCGTGCGTGGGAGGGGGGCACCAAACAATGAATGAGTGTAGTTTTGCAAAATGTGCTTTGCTGTGGTGCATACAGTGACTTACAAGAGTATGTCGCTTTCGAAGTTTGTTTAGAAATAGAAATAAGATTTAGCGATCATAACTGTTTGAATGAAATGCGACTTTTGCACAATGACATTGTTATGAGTTGACAAAGGAGTTCAATGTCCTGTTTGGACAGCGAATATTCAATGCAACATGAAAAGTACCCTCCACAAAAGCAAGAACTTGATTTTGATTGGTCAGTTTGTATGGCAGCATATATTATAGTGATTCAATACAAACCATTTCCTCGGAGATTGCACCATTGCTTCAAACAATAAGCCTCGCCGAAGGCTTCCCGTCAAGTTGTCCACACAAATACCTGATTCCGATCGTTCGGTTTGTAAGGCAGCAATATGAATGCTCATCCCATCATCATCATTTTTCAAGATTACACTGATGGCTTGAAAAACCATGCATACCAAATATAGTGAAGATATCTCGTCAAATACAAAAGTTTTCCATACAAGCATTTAATCCGAGCGTTCAAATCGTTCCGACAAATGAGGAGCCTCTTTAGGGAGGCAATAACGTAGTATTTCAGAACGATATCTCAACAAAAGAGAGGTTAGTTCGCGTATATATAGCCGCACATGGCTAAATCGACTAAGATCGTCATGCTGACCATTTCTACGTAAATATATTTTACGAGGGCTGCTATATATATTTCTGGCCTAATAATGAAAATGGGAATATTTATCAACAAAAATGGTTTTATTGGTTTTCAAAATATTCTCCATCAAGATTTATATACTTTTGCATGCGCTCAAACCAATTTTCGAAGCACTTTTTCCACTCCGATTGAGACACCTCCAAAACATGGGTTTGGAATGCTTCAACAGCATCTTCTGGCGACGAAAATCGTTGACCACGCATTACTTTCTTGATGTGTGGGAACAAAAAGAAGTCATTGGGTGCCAAGTCAGGGCTGTACGGCGGATGACCCATCAATTCGACGTTTTGGCCGGTCAAAAAGGCGCTGGTTTGAGCCGATGTGTGAGAGCTCGCATTGTCATGGTTCACAATGATTCGTCTTCTCTTCTTCGTTTTTCGAATTTCTTCGAAGACTTCAGGCAAACAAATGGTGGTGTACCACTCAGAATTGACCGTCCTACCTTGCTCAAGCGGAACAGTCGCCACACGACCAGTTTTGCCGAAGAAACAGGCGACCATTTGCTTCGAAGTGCTTCTTCTACGAAAAAATTTTGTTGGATTTGGCTCGTCTTGGAAGACCCACACGGTCGATTGCTGTTTTGTTTCGGGCTCATACGCATAGATCCATGATTCGCCATCTATGACGATTTTATAAACGTCTTTTGAAGCACCGGGATCGTATTTTTTCAGCATTTCTTTAAACCTATCCACACGAGTCTTTTTTTGAGCGATTGCCAAATTGTGCGGGATCCAACGAGAACAAACCTTTTTTACGGCCAGGTGTTCATGTAATATCGTATGTAGGCTGGTGGGAGAAATGCATAGGCATGCATCTATCTGAAGGTATGTTACATGACGGTCTTGCATTATTAGTTCACGTACGGCATCGATGTTTTTTGGCACAACGGCTGTTTTTGGACGACGTTCACGGAATTCGTCACTCAGTGTTGCCTAGGCCAGAAATATATACAGCAGCCCTCGTATAAGGTCTCCTTTGTTTGTTTTTAAGTGTTACAAACTTCTTGGTAAACTTAAAATACCCTTGTTTCGGGTATAATGATTAAATACTAGTGTATGTATTGAAATATATATTAGCTCAGATAAATTTAATTGCTTCTCACGATTAAAGGGTTACACTTATTAAAAAAATCAGTTGTATACATCACAATACACAACGAATCTGAAGGAAAAATTTGCGACTTACGTGCTTACGTGCTAAGAAGTCTGTAGATTATTTAAGGACATAACAATATGCTAACAATATGCTAACAATATGCTAACCGATATATAGGTTATTTAAGGTATACTGACTACGAATTTGAGTTACAAAATTTTCCATCACCTGCAACTATTTGACCCCTACTACAGCACAAATAATCCTACGTGTTAAGAACTTTTTACTACCATTTTCCGAAAATAATAAGAAAAAAAGTCTAAAATAAATTAATCTATTAATTACTCGCAGAATATTTCTTTCCCACACTGCAAGAAAACATATATAATGTTATTTTAATAAAAAAAAAAAGTATGGGAATAAGAGTATAATTATAGCTGGGCATTTGTAAAATAAAGTTCGCTTAAAAATTTCATTTTTACTATGCAATTAACAGTTGTGACACTGACTTCCGGGTCAAACATCCAAATTAGCCAAATAGAAAACAAATTCGGCCTGTCACACAATTAATTTCGGCCATTACCTGACGGGAGAGGCAGGAGCACATCGAAATACCACCTGTGCTGCTACACACGCTCACACCTTCTCACCGAAGCCGGTGAGCAGGTTTCTTTGTATTTCCTACTTATGTCTATGTGTATGTGTGCCTTTAGTAGCAAAATACGTGAAAAATTTAATTAAGCAAAAAGTAAAAGCTGTGCATGTGTGTGAGGCTACGAGTGAGGCTGTGACCGCTGCTGTTGCTTTGTTGTTGGAGTTGTTGCGTTTCTATTATGGCAACTGTTTAGTGTTTCGGGCAGCTCTGCTCCGAGTTTAAACCGTAGCAACCGACAAAAACGGCAAAGCGTACCCAAAAACTTCAAAAAAGAAAAACAAATGAGGTCTTTATAAAACGTGTTCACATAGAAAATTATATATCTTCTTTGTAGTTTTTTTTTGTAGGCGTGAATATAATTGGAAGTGGAGTAAATGATATTTAAAAATTTAAAGTATTATGCTAAATTTTAGAAAACTTCCTTTTAATGAAAAAGAGATTCGTAATATCTTTACCGTATTAGGTGGGGAAGTTAAATCGAAGTTCTGTTATACATAAGTTCGATGTATGGGGTGTACATTTGTAGTGAAGTCCTATAACATTAGGTTAGGTTCTGAGGTTGATCCAAAATCTTTAGGTCTCATTTGGATATAAATTCGTCCTTTGTGTTACCCATAAATTCCTAGAAGGTTGACCAACAGATCCATATCGATCGACGAAACTCCATAACTCTCCATACAGTTTCAAAGAGCGTCCAATAGAACATATTGCCGAACAGTGTGAAAATCTATTGAATCTGTCTATTCAGAATACTTACAAATGCGGCGAAATTGACTTTGCCTAGAACCAGTAATTCGGTTGACTTCTTACTACTCACTACAGACCAGAAGATCGCGCAGTCGCCCGAGTTCTGGTTGTTAATCTGTGCTAACAGAGCTTACTGGAGGTCCAACGTCAGAATGAAGACATCGGAGAACTGACTCGACTCCAATCGGATAAGGAAAGGGTGAACTCTTTAGCCAGCCGGCTTTGTAGTTTCCGGCGACTGCGTTGTGACCGAGCACCCATACGAATCTTATGTGGAAGAAGCTTGAAGCTATTGCTTTGGAGGTCTTGCACTCTTTTACTGTTGTCAGTGAAGTCAAAGCTAGTATAGCCGCTAGACTGTCGGAGTAAATACCCACCTCTCTGTAGGAAGCTGCACTCTGGAGTAGATCATCTTATGCTGCCTTGATGGTAGCCACTTTCTCTGGAAAGACGCTACAAGGGTCTCTTAGACTAGAGTTGATGGAGAGATCCCTAACCTCGTTACATCCGTGAAAAAAGCTCACTGCATAACTTCTCCAATGGCTTCGCCCTCCCACGAATTCGTCGCAGGTGTGTAAGCCAAGAAGAAGGTTGGAATGCAATTGAAGTAGTGGATAATTTCAGTTTATCCCCTCATGACCAGTATAAGTAAATAGCAGGTTTTGCCACCATGTACTTACGACATTTAAATATATAAATATATTTTTTTAAGTTTTCTTAATAAGACGCCGAGAAGAAAGCCTGTGAGCTTTTAGGCTGGAGCTAAAGTATTATAGGAATAAGCAAACACCTCTGAGAGCACAACGCTTAATAGATATCCTTCTTATTCCTTTTCCATAAAACTTATTTGCATTTAGCAGGTCTAAATGCGCACCTAAAAATATTCTACTTTACATAGTAGCTGCACTTAGTTCATTTTTTTAGGAATTCTACGCCATCTACAGAGGTCTATCACACATATGCAGATGCATGCGCGTGTACCTATGTATATGTATGGCCATAATCGACTCTGCACTTTTAATGCTTTTCTGTGAACTCGCCTCAACCGAAGTAATAAAATGTCAGTAAAATGAAATAGATGATATAATGGAAAAAAGAACGAGTACCCAAATGCAGAAGAAATTCAAAAAAGCGAGTTAATGTCGTTTCACAGTGAGCACCGTGGCAGAAAGTGCCCAGGTCAAGCGAAGGACCCTACACACTCCGCACCACATAACATTTGCCTGTGATAAAAAATGAACAAATTGTAACATAATCCTTTTCGCAACAAATTTTTATGCGATTTTTTATTTGAAGACACACGCGGCTGCACAGATCCATGCCAGTGTGTACACAATGTATTCCCACAGCGCCAGCGACATCCTTAGATACCATCAGCCATGTGTCCTGTGCGCACTTGTATGGTTGTCACACGAAGGATGTGGCGCCGGCGAGCAGCAGCTGACGGCGAAGCGAGCAGCGAGTGGTGTGCGACAGTTCGAAGAAAGTGCGCGCCATTGGATTGGGAGTTTGAAAAAAAGAACTTAATTTTTTAGCAGTTGAATTGAAAAAATGTGCAAGAAAAACAGCGAGCAAGTCGATGGCAGCAATGACATGATGGCGCGTCCCAACGCACTCGTCCAGCGCTCGTTGCTTTCGTGTCCAAATGAGAATACAATGTGCGCCCGGCTTGTGCCTCAATGGGCAATTATGGCGCTGAAGGCGCACATTTTTTATGGAGCTTTGCTAACACACACGCCTGCCTTTGAAGTGAGCGAGTGAGCCTTAGGAAAAAATCGAAAAATATTGACAGCAAATTTGCGAGAAATGATGTTGTAAAACCCGACGACGGACAATCACTGGCGCACACATGCGCTGAGTGGCGGGTGCAGTGTGGGGATTAAGAGGGCATGCAGTTAATAATGTTAGACATATGGCTGGTAATGGAAGTGGGCAGCAATGAGAACCCATGAGGCTCGTTGGTGTTGATAATGACATGGAGAATTACGAGGAGGTAGGGCAGAGTCTTCAGTAGGCACTGGGTAGGCGGTACGACAAACGACGCCTACATTTTAAAGTGTTGACAGGTTGAGAAGTCAAACGGAGCAGTCTCAAAATTAAGACGTGGCCTCATCAAAGCGTGTATATAGGAATATATAGGGTATAGGGTAGTGCTTTCATAGTAACCAGACTGCAGTAAGGCGCACAGACTACGTTTGGTCGTCAAATAAAAAATTAAAATACTTTATATATATAATCATATTTCCATTTTTAATTATCTCTGAGTTCTCAAAGCGATGAAAGGATTTGAAATTAGAAAAATTTCAATGAATTTTTCACCTAATATTGGCCATAGTGTGAGCGACTATAGTCCGATGACAGCCGAACATATAGAGAAAAGCGCAACTCAAGGTGTTAACGCCTAGAAGTATATTATATATTAAAAAAGTATTGCCCCTGAAGCCAAACCTAGTAAACTTTACGCTGCTTATTTAAAAAGCTAAAAATCTGTGAAATAACGCCGGCACATGAGTATCAATATTTCGTACATATCTATATACAAGTATATATATAAATATGTATGTATGTAATATGTATGTACTTCAGTAGATTGAAACGCGCAAGTGCTAATATTTGCCAGCTGGCCAGTGAGGAGAAGTATTTGCAACAAAAAAAGTACAACAAATAATGCGCTAACTAGTAAGTTACCGCTTATATAAGTAGTTGAAGAAGCCTACAACAAAAAACAGGAAATATATATGTGTGTGAGTGACCGGGTGCCTGGGTGCCCGGCCATTTCGCATGCGTTGCGAGTGCACGAAATTGTTCAACGAAATTTTGATCACGTAATTGGGCGCCATTTGTTGTTGCGATATATGAGCAAAACGTACGAGCCAAGCGAGAAAATGCCAAAAAATGAAAGCAATCAAAATGAGATGAAAAAACGCTTTAGTTGCCGGCAGTGGCGCAAAGAAGGCAGTGGCACATCGAAATATATTTAAAATTGGAAGCCACACGCATGCATACTTACACACATATCCATCGAAAGCTGTTTTTTTTTTTTGTTTTTTTTGTGTATAACTATACACTTTAAATTGTTTTACGCGGCACTTGATGCGAGTTTTGACTGGAAATGGTTTTAACGTTTTGCTCAAGCACGCACACGGAACAAGACAGTTCTCTCACCTACAGCTAGTAACCTCTCTGAAAAGAAGCGATTGTAAGGCCGGGTGGATTATTTCTAATGCAGGCAATCATATTATAAAGATTATTTGTCACTTTTGTCGATAATAAATTTATAAAAGGTTGTTTGAAGTTCGTCGTAAAGAAGAAAAGAACTCAGATGGACATAAAACTAAGATCGTCTCACACTTAGGGTCAGTATAGCTTCAGGGCCTACTGATGTTCCTGGTAAAAATGTAGCAGATGAACTAGAGCCACAACAAGCACCACTTAGCCTTAGACTCCGCAAAATAGGCATTAACATGTTTCTGGATACTTTTTTATACTTGATCGAGAAATATGTTATAAATTTAGCTGAGTCTCGATGGAAGTAATCCCCGACTTGCTAACAAGTGTGGCTTTAAAATGGAATATTTGTCGAGACTATGGAACATTTTCTATGCGAATGCAAAGATTTTTATAGGAAAATAATCTCAAGGTCAAGGGTTTCTTGGCAACTTCTCGGAGGTTGCACAGACAAATTTTTTCGTACTGATGAACTTCTTCAGAAGCACAGAGTTGTTCAGAAATAAGAAAATATACTGAGAGAATGAGTGGTTTCAAAAAGGGCCTTTTGAATGCATAGTGTCGTTGTCAGACAGCCACTTTACCTACCCACTCCACCTTAGACCAAAGCCTGGATGTAATACTGGTCCATAGATATATCTGTCATTAAAGTAGTTCTTTACGTTACCAGATTTAGAATTAGAATTAACGATCAAACTGAACTATAAGAGAAACCAGGTAGTAGTTACCATTACGATCTAAAAGGAATGGCAATACGATGGATCCGCTAGCTTTAAAGAACAACTTAAGATCATGCCATCCGGATGGATCCGAACGATGCAATACTGAAGGTTTTCGGTGCATTTCTTGCTGATTAGAGTAAATGTAGAAGACGAAGGTCTGCTCTGCTCATGATCCTGAGCATGTTCGTGGCCGGATTTCGAGATTTTTATGGTCGTCATTACGTTATGAACGCTTTGGTCTAGTACCTGGTATTTCATGGTAGGATTTTTAAAGCTGTCATTACTAAAATCGCTGTCAATCAATCATAGTCACTACTCAACCGTTTTAGTTATTGTTCCATTAGATTTTATTTTAAACTAAAAGCCAACAAAACCAAAAAATTTTAAAATTTTTGGCAGGAGCATGCTCAACTGCTTTTTTAACAACAACAAAAGTGCTAACTTTTGTACTCAAACGTCTCCAGCTCTACGACAGCTGCGGTTGAAAGAAATACTGAAAGCGGCGCATTAAGAATTAGTCAGATGCCGGGGCTTGTGGCTGTCACATGTTCATCGTTAGTGCCACTGCAGCGGCCAAATGTGAGCTGGCACATGCCTTTTATAAATTTTTCACACTAAAACGGAAGTTTACGGTTACACCAATACACACGCACACACACACACATGTGTGTACTTGCAGCAGGAAGCATATGTTGCCGCTGAGGGCCAGTGTGCCACCAGTAATTGTGATGTTTGTTTATGTGTTCGCTTGAAAATAATGACGTGCAATTTCTTTAGCCGCCGCAGTGGGGCAGTCGCAGCGCTGCCTACCACGTCACAACGAAGTTGGAGGCAAAGGAGATGAAAACAATTTTAAGTAACACAAATTTAATTTCTGCGTCGGAAAAACTTCGGGCTGCCGGAGCATGGAAAATAACAACATTTTTAACAACAAGATTTGCCAACATTAATAACTACACACAGCAACAACAACAGCATTCACGCTAAAAGCAACAAAGCCATGCTCGTCTTTCGGAAGCTGTTGGTTCCGCAAGGATATGCGCGCGAGTGTATGTGTGTGTGTCAGCCATGTCGACGGGCGACGGGCATACGCATTCGTGGTGCCTTAGAAATCTAGGCATGTTGCTTGTCGCTCCGGTTTGGCTGCCATTACAGGCAGGTTGTCAAGTGGCTTCTTAGCCAGTGTGCGGAATTTATGATGTCAGAAGGAATTATGACGGCGTAATGAGTTCGAGCGGCAACAGCGCGCGGCGCACTTAAATGACGAACGCTTACACACACATACCTACTAACTTATATGCATACACACTTATACAAATACATATGTAGGCACATATGCTGCGAATGTCGACAAAAAGTTTAAAAATGAGAAATATAAAATAATTACGCTGGAGCATGCTACCTGCCTGTGCATGTGTGTATGTATGTGTGCATGTTTATGTTTGTGCATGTCCTTTGTGGCATTCGAGCCGCAAGGTACGTGCGTGTCACATTAGCCAACTGACTGAGTTGTTGTCGTCATCCTACCAAATGTTTCCTGCCAACATTAGGCGCTCACGAAGCAACGAATATGTGGCTGTGTGTGTAATGTATGGATATACGTATGACATTTAAATTGTTTCAAAAGTCTCCATGCGGCACATGCTTCCTGTACACAATTGGCTCAGTGCCTGCAGCCATAAGTTTATTCTTAAATTGAAATCTGCCAGCAAATCGCAAGAAAGTGGAATTCTTCCAAAAAAGTCATAATGCTAGTTTTTACTTTAAAGACCCCCAGTAATTGTTCATTTGGATTAGATAGAGCTATGAAATATTTCGTTTAGTATGAGGGCAAGCAGTTTAAAATCGATAAGTCCAGATATTCAACCTTTACGAAAGAAACGATAAAACCACATAATTCTCACAACAGTTTCATTTTCAAAAATGTTTCAGTTTCCATAGTTGAAACTTAGTTAGAAGTCTTGAAGAACTTTGAGAATTATCTACTCTATTCCAAAATTTCCGTCACTACTCAAGACACTTCTTGGTATATTTGCTCATTGGTGAACGGTCCATTCCCCTTCATGGACCTCTTTGTATATAAAATCTAAAGATAGAAATGTGCCAAATCCAGTCAATAATTTTACTGAAGTAATTTTGTTGTGTGGAGCTGTTTTTGGTTAAAAAATCACGTAAATCTCCTGTGAAAATAATAATTAAGATAATATTTCTTAAGCAGGCTCTATGATCCTGTAATTTATCGAGGTAATTGAATTGGACGTTCACTATCTAATTTCGTTTGATGACAGTAGCTGATCCTACTGAATTCTTTTGCAGCCAACTTAACACATTACCGCTTTGTCGTTATGTATTTCAACAGGTTATATAGTAAGGCTTGTTAGTAAAAACTTTCTTAAATCTTTTTTGAATAGCTTTTGTTTGGTGCCCTATCGAAGATGGAAGTTTGAAAGTAGCATTTTCGACATATTTTGCTGTTTTACTATCGGAAGGGCAAAAATGTAGTTCAAGTAAGGCGAAAATTATTTTCTACATGCGTAGGAGATGTGTTGACTGAATGCCAATGCTAAAATTGGTTTCTAAAATTTCGTTCCGGCAATCTCGTTCTTGAGGACGCACCACGACCTGGAAGGACTCTTGAAGCTGATGTGGATAAATTAAAACCGTTGAAAATTATCGAATAACCACTAGAGAGATTGCCGAAATATTTAGTTTGTCTAACGCGACCGTTCACACATAAGCTCATGAAACGTCTAAGATCAATTTCGAAGCATTATATATGGATTCCTCATGTTCTTATAGAACAAAATTTGCTTCGTCGTATTAACGGCTATGATTTGCTTAGGAAAAGTCAAAGAAGGGATCCATTTCTTTAGGGCATTGTCACTTAGAATGAAAAGTGGTTTGTTTACAAGAATGTCGCCCCAGTTTGGTACGGTAGGGAAATCATGGTCTGGAAAGGATGACTAGCTCAAGCCACTACAAAGGCCGAGAGCCATCCAAAAATTGTTTGTTGTCTCTTTGGTGAGATATCGAATAGATCGTTAATTTTGAACTATACCACTATTACCTTTGAATTATATTGTGATCAGCTTAACCAACCAAAAGAAGCACTCCAACTGAGGAGGTCATCTTTGGTCAATAGAAAAAGTGTAGTGTTACACCAAGATATTGCGTAACACAACATACTAGTTTCATGACTTGTCAAAAGCTTTTACAGCTTAAATGGGATGTGCTGCCAAAACTATATTCTCCAAAATTTGCACCTTTCGACTTTTTCTTGTTAGGGTCTACCTCTTTTTGAATGATAGAACCTTCACCTGAAATCAAAGGTTTAAAAATCACTTGGACTAGTTTTTTGCCTACAAAAATCAAAAATTTTATGAGCTTGGGCAATCTCTTGCCAGAAAGATGGTAAAAGGTATTTGATCAAAATGGACAATATGTAATTTCCTAAGCTGTTTTATTCAATAAAAAATCCTGTTTAAATTGCACTAAAAGAAGGAAACCAAATTACTTAGTGCACGGCCCAATAAAAATACCATGACATTTGATGGAACTGTGGCTCCCCTGAGATCGTTTACAGTCAATTTGTGATAACGATAGGGATGTTAGAGGCTTTCTCTTGCTAGTTTTGGCTTATTAAAACCGAAAATAGTAGTACAAATTTCCTAACACTTAAGATTTGTGTGCTATAGTCGATAAATGTAGGGGTCAAACCAGCACATTTAATAAAATGACAAAAATAAATATACGTCCTAAAAAATTATTGAACTGAAATTCGTAATCAGGACACCTCAAATACCCTACAGACCCACATCAATGGCAAATTTTTCTAGTTAAATATGTTAAGTAGTGTTGTTAAGGAGATTCAGAAGCTGTCAGCGGCTTTCGAATGAAGATTTCTTCCTTCGAAGTTAAAATCTAAAATAAACTTCGTTGAAAGGGAACTACTTCCAAAACATTTAAAAGGTGTATCAATGGAGGAATTCCTGTATTGTTAGCTTCTCTCTAATGTCTTTTCGTTGGCTTCCAAACACGTATTTTTCGTCTCTTAAATCTCAATCGAAGTTTGTCACTGTTTTCTCTCGGTCTTCCTGGAATATCACAGCAATCGTTTCGAAATGAGTGAATATAAGTACAAGAGTTGATTATATATATTTACAAGCGCATATTAACAAACATATATATCCACAAACACATATAAAAACATAAATTGTATATAGTGAAAGCCAAAATTTAAAATGAATTGTTTAATGTTTGCAAATTTCGGTGTGCATTGTTGCCCACGCTGCTCTCCTCAATCGGCGCTGCTTTCCTGAACTCCACTTTAAGGATAATGATTTATGCGTTTAATTTAAGTTGAAATTGCTTTGGCAATTTTCTGCTTGCCGCAGCACTTGTGCGGTTGCAAAATTCTAAAAGCATTTTAAACTGTAATTTTCATGCCACGCTCTGAGAGCGCACCTACTGCATACACATACAACTCTATGGGTGTGCGTATGTTTGAGCGTTGATGCAGCATGAAATCGAAAACAAGAATATATAAATGAAAGAGGAAAAAAATGATTTATGCAGCTCGTGCGCCGCCTGCTGGCCGAACGCACACTGGCCAGCGTCTTGAGAGCCTGCTCATGTTGTTCTTGTTGTAGGCGCTGCTGCCGCTGCACTTTTTCGCTGCAGCGCTCGTTCTTGGTATGCAATAATTTCGTTTTTGCCGGCTGCGGCCCACATTCATTTAGGTCGCACACACACTCACACAGACGTTTCTCACCTGCTTGTATGGGTGTGTGAGTGAGTGCCTTTGCCCGTGTCCGTGCTCGAGTTGTAATTCTGCTCGCGGCACTTTGCGAGCCATCACTAAAAACATTTATTATTAGTGTTAAATTTTTTGTTTGAAATGGAAATCGATTTTTGAATTATTGCGCTTGACGCTCCCTCCACCGGAGCCCCTGCTCCCTACGCGACTTATCTTTTGCATATTTCCTTCCAGCAGCTCAGCTCTTCTTGCCGCATCGCCTTTGCTTTTGGCTGCTGTGCGGCGCGGTGTGCTGCCGCTTTTGATTTGCAGCATTTTGCGTTGGCTTGCCCGCGGGCCTTTCGGAGTTCGCCGCATAAGACCCTTTCTCGCTGGCTTTTGCTGCTGCAGCCGGGATTTAATAATCAACGTGCATAGCTCGTTCGAGTTTAATTTACTTTGCTTTGCCTAAGGCAACTTGTTCAAGTCGGTGCGGTGTGGCAATTAAAATTGTTGAAATTTTTCAGAAACCTTTATAATAAATGACGATAGTTTTCGAGTTATGCGCAACTTTAATTAATAAAGTGATTTTTTGAAGTTATTTGAAAGTGTATTTAAACTAAAAATATAATGCCTTTTTATGCTTATGTACCACAAACCGTTCGCCTTTAGATAATTACTTGCCTGCCGATTCAAATTCGCACGCATTTGTCGCTGCTCACCGCCTGTGGTTTCCTGCGCCAATCGCCGTCAAGCAAACGCATGCACCGGCGACACTTCACCACTTCCTTTGGTCAGCCTCTGCTTGCCACAGCACACTTGACTGCCTGCCTGCGCCTTTCGCGTTTCGTTAAAGCGATTTGACAGGAAATTAAGTTCGACGCATACAAACATATCACATTTCCCGTTGCCGCTGCCGCTGCCCCTGCCGTTTTGCATACCCCATGCCGTTGGTTTTTTGTTGTCTTTGTTGTGGCAGGTAAGCGTTCCAATTATTGTATCCACCCTTCGGTTTATGGCTCCATCCACTTGCAACATTAATTTGCTGTGCTTTCTTTTGTCACAACTTCATGTTGCCTCGAAAAATAAATTGCGGCAAGTTGTTGTTGTTCTATGGTGGATTGGTTTGGCTTCGTTTGTAAATTAAACCGGAGATGATTCTGTGGTTTCATGTTGCAAATAATAATAAAGACAACGGACAGACCGGCATGCCGGTTTGCTGGGCAAAAACACTTGCTCTGCGGCAAAAGTAAGCGCTAAGTCAGTGCTAAAATGATGGCATATGCTCTCGAGTCGGCTACAACAACACAGCAATTGTACAATTTGAAACTAAGCTGGACTAACGAGCGCGGACCAGCGCCGCAAGCGCCACCGCAAAGGACGGTGTGCAGGGATGCGCTCTTTGGTGCTTTCTGGCTTTTGGCGAGGAAGGCCGGGCGAAGCAGACCACATCCTGAGTATACTCGAAAAGTAACAAAATAAAAAAACGATATTGTAACAATGTTATTTCTATTTTTGAGAAGTAGTACACAGCGAATAATGGCGATTGCGTAATAATAGATCATTTATCGAAGCCGAAAGCTTGTGCCTTTGTATGAAAATTTCTAAAATAGTCAGAAGGTAGAAAAGGATTTCTAATAACAACAAAAAAATTTTATGAAGAGTACTGTTAATGTAGAGCTTGTTTTAGAAACGTTTCAGTTTTAAAAGAGGGTACTTAAGGTCAATATCGAATTGCTGTTCTTTGGTCTGTAGCAGCAGGGTTTAGTTTTCTATGGCTCTAATTGAAGTTTGGTCCAGATTCTCAGGCTCTTTTGGATAATCGAAAATTTAGAATTGGGTTGTTCTTAATCCCTCCTGGCTTTAAAATATAAAGTGAATCTTCGAAGAATTTCGAACAAGAGATCTCGGCTGAACTATGTATCTCTCTCAGTTACCCAGAAATAACTGCTGTGAACGTTTTAAGGAAGACTGTGTGGTACCATATTCATAAAGTTTGCTTAGCTGTGAGTTGGAACTCCAATGCAAGGAGAATCAATAAGGTTAGCTTCACTTCTCGGCGAAAACTGCGACAAATAATTTTCATAGGCTTCTCTTGAAGCAAACTTACTCCATTAAGGGAGTTCTGCATTGACCGAAGCAATTAATAGCCAATGGTGCAATCAGAACTTCCCAGCCAAGCTCTTCCAGTTTTCGCCGAGGCATCAAAACGTGTGTGGTCTAGCGTTGTCCTGATGGAAGATGAAGCCCTTTCTGTTGATCAGTTCTGGCCTTTTTTTCGATTACTTGCTTCAATCTCATCAGTTTGTGTTAGTAAAATATAGAATCAATCGTTCGGCCAGGCTGGAGCAGTTTATAGTGGATCATTCCTTTCCAATCCCACCAAACACTCAGCATAATCTTTCGAGACGTCAATCGTGGATTTGCAAGCATTTGTTGAGCTTTACCTCGCTTGATAGGTCGACCAGAGCGAGGTGCGTCTTTTCACATCGAAATTTCCAATATATTTATGTGGTATCCAAAGTGGAGGATTGCATCTTAGAAGACATTGTCAAAACTATTATCTTTCAGCTTTTATACCCTGTACTTCGAAAACTCTACAAAATGGACAAATAAATGAACAGCATGAAGAGCAAGGTCGATTTAGCCACGTTCGTCTCTCTGTTCGTCAATTCGTCGGTCGTTCTATATATATGCGACTAGCTCCTTAGTTTTCAAGATATCCACCTGAAATTTTGTACACAACCTTTTCTCTCCAAGAAGTTGCTCGTTTGTTGATACCGCCGATATCGAACCACTAGAGCCTATAGCTGCCATACAAGCTGACCGATCAAACTCAAGAGCTTGTATGGACAACTTTTTCGTATGACGAGATATCTTCAGACTTATGGCATCGATTATTTTCCAAGCAATTGTGGAACAAACATCGCTCAGACCGGACAACTATAGCCAATAGCTGCCATACAAGCTGACCAAACAAAATCAAGTTCTTGTAAGTAACCTTTTTTATTCGTGAAGGGTATTATAGCTTGGCTACAAGCGGAATTAATGGTTTTTCTCGTTCGTATTCGCTCTAATAATCATCAAGATCAACTAATGTTGGATAATTATCCCCCACATCGTTGGTTGAAAGAAAACTCACTTTAAAAATTTCTCTGATTTCCTTCGACGGGGACTTTAAAAGTTGGAAATTAATTTCCATTAAAACTGAAATTTAATCTTCCCTTTTGCTGCTCTAAACTAACTAAGTACTTAACTTAGTTAACGAAACTTTTCGCAATGTAACTGCAACATTCTTGTTATTCTTGATGTGTTTTTGTTTCTTTTGTTGCGCAACTTCTTTCTTTTTTGCCTTTCCGCAGCTGTTGTTGTTGCTGTTGTTGTATTGATTCATTCACTAGCCAAATGAACGTTTTAATGAGTTTTCGCCCGCTCGCCGGTTCGATTCATTACGTTTTTGCCGCTACGAAAATTGCAACTTTTGCCATTGTGTGGCCATTGCCATGCCCGTGCGCCTGGCGAGCATTTTGTTTACATTTGTCTTGCTCCTCTTCAATTTCCACTTCTGCGCTGCCTTCGTGCCGAATTGTGGCAGCGTCTCCCCGGTTTTTGGTGCCTTGCCTTCTTGGTTGCTGCGGTTTTGCCCTTAGTTGCTGGGTCCACGGCGATGGCGACGGCGACGGCAATGGTTCAATACTTTTTCCCACTGCTGCCACTCATTGTTCATTTCCTTGCCGGCTGGCCGTTTCCAACAATTTGTGTGATCTAATTCGCCAGCATGTGCAGTGGCTTACACACAACCACACACACACGAGCGTATGAGTGGAATATGCGCGTGTGTTTGTGTTGTTGGTCTGTTGTTTTTGCTTCATCGCTCTCCGCTCTCCGCTCGCCGCAGCGTTTTTGTGTTTTAGCATTTGCGGTTTGTGCCAGCGGCAAGAAACCACTTAATGAGATTTTTTAATTAAAAATTTTCGGTAAGAGTCCAACTTACATGCAGAAGAGTGAAGGCGCACGGTGCTGCCACATACATTTATGTGATAAAAAAACGCAACGCAGCGGCAGCAGGAGGTGCACATGCAAAGCTCCACACTCCGCATAAAGGATGCGCAAATGGGCAAATAAAAAGGGTGAAGAATTTGAGTAAATACATGTTGCAAGTATGCGAAACGTTCCTGGCATGCCGCATGGCAAGGCTCAAGGACGCGCGGGGTTAAGTTGCGCATGGGCAGCCTGTGACATGAAAGGAATCCGCCTAAGGCGTTTCAAATTTTTTGCTAATTTCCTCAAATGATGTAGCAGTTTTGCATTTTTAGCCACCCGATTTCGTCCAAGCCTGAGTTTTGGTGAGTTTGCAAGTAATGTCTACGTTTCTTTTGCAAAGGCACGTGCCAAGAAGGGACCTCAAGCCGTTTCACCGTAGCAAAGGAGGTGGGAAAGAGGTGCACGGTTTTTAGGTAAGCATCTTCTAGCGACGAAAATCGCTAAGAACTGCCCCTAGTCTCGCTCCGACGGCTTGATCTTCTCCTCAAAACGCTTTCACATAAAAAAAGTTATTTGCGCTTCAAATTTGACGGCTTTAAATGGAAGCAAAGCGTTTAAACCAAAGTTACCTGTAAACTGAAAGCTGCAGTTAGTCGAATTGTTGTTGTTGTTGGCTTGGTAACCATGCGTACAACTGTTTCAACACTTTGTCTAAAATTCCTATCAAAAACAGGTTTGCACACCCCAAGCACGGCCACTCCTAAGAACTAAGAGTACCACACACACACACACATCGTCAAAAAATGTCCAAAAGGAAGGCAGATAAGCATCTTTATGAAATGCAAGGCTATGCATGCCTCACAAGCCCACGCAGAAGCCCACGCCGCCACGCCATTTAGCGTCTTGTGACTCTTGTTGCAAGTGCCTGCGGCAGTTGTTGCACTGGCACATTCCGGAGTGCGCTGCCGCCCAAGAGTTTGTGTCTCAAAGTCAGCCAGCGACTGTCAATTGCGAAATGTGGCAAGAGTGTCAATAAGCCTACACAAGTGTTGCAAGTTTGCGACATAAGTTGCCGCATCAACATTCCCGCGGTGTACACGCAGCCTTAACTGCGACCCGTCAGCGCCGTTGCAAGTGCGTGTCGCGCTACACTTTCTCGTTGTTTGTTTTTCTTTACGCGCCTTTACCTGTGCGCCCGGCAAAGCGCATTCTCGCGCTTACTTTGTTGCATTCTCGAGCGCAGCCGGTTGAACGCCATTTATTAAATTAATTTCACGGCAGTGTCTGTCGCAGTCAGCAGCCGCGGTCGGCGTCACTCCAAATCTACAAGTTAAGTCATTGCCATGCCTCGACGCCACCGTCGGCTAGGCTCTTGGCCATAAGCTGAGTTGTGCATATGTCTTTCGAAATCTTGCGAGACCTTTAAGTTCGCATGTCTGTCTGTATGATTGTGGCAGCTGTTTTGGTGTTGCCCCGCAGGCGTTTACCTTGTTGCTGATTTTCTTGCGGCTTTAACTGCGGCTGTTGCTGCGGTTGTGTCTACTTCCTGGCATTGTCGTTTCGTGGCCGTCTCCTCAATTTCAACTTTTTGCCGCAACTTTCAGCAAACTGCGAGCGAGCAGCTACCTACATATTGTATATATTTACTAGTGCATCCAGTGCTGCAACTTGCTTCGCCTTGACAATGAATTATTGTCCTCGTCGCTGTGCTCTGCATACGTTGCATGCGGCAAAAGATGTCGTGGCGACGCAGCTTCATAATCCAACCAGTCGACAGTGGACGAAATGGCGAAAGTTACGGGGGAAATTTAATTTATTGCAATGTGTTATGCCAGTCAACTTCCTCAGAACACTTTTAGAAAAAAAGTAACGTTTTGGATTTTGGTACTTCTTTCCTTGCGCTTGTTTTAAATATATACATACTTTTCTTCATTACAAAACCTCAGGCTGAAACTCCACAACAAACTTGCCAGGAATTTTAGCATTCAGCGCTTATTCAGCTACCATTATGTAAAGCTGAATATGTGCTGAATAAGTATTAAAAGCGTTGTATATAATAATTTTCTTGCTATTAAGCTTGCCATGATTAACTCGTAGCTAATTCGGGAGCTTATCCCACTGTCCAGCCTCGGCAAGAGCAACAACGGCTCTGGGGCGAGCTTTTCTTGCAACGTCTGCTATATGCGGCTTCATCAACAGCTTGTGTTGCCGCAATTTTTTGGCTTCATTGTTTTTGCTTGTCATTTGTTTGTTTTATTGTTGTGCTGACTGATGAACAGCACCTTGCCATGTCAGTCGCTGATTGTGATTCATGCTACGCTGCGGTTGCGTCTGTGTGCCTCTGCCTTCGCTCAGGTACGATACGAATGCTTATATAAAATTTTGTTTTTGCATTGCACATTGTCTGCTTATCACGTTGAATGGCTCATTATTATCCTTTAAGCTGAAAAAAATCATTTTGATTTCATTTGACTTGATTGAAATACGAATTCCGCTGATGTATTGCAGGCGGACGTGTGATGGATGGGTCTATTGTTTACTGCTCATTCCTGATACTCACTGTAGTGTGCATTTAAAAGCCTTTTTTTAGTAGTTGAAACAGTGTAAGGATAGAGTGAAAGAAATTTAATAAAAAATAATTGAGGATTTTTTCAGTTGCAGACATTGCATGAAGATCAGTAGACCGATATTCTGTTTTGAAGCCTTTGTTCTTACCGATTAATATCAAAGAGGCATTTTTAAGACTTCAACCGATTTTCTTTGGCATTATTCGTAATAAAAAATAACAAAGCGAGCTTCTTGGTTCCTGCCAAATAGTAACTGTATGGAAAGATTCAACAATTCAACAGTTTTGAACCTCAAAAATGCTTTTTCGGCACCAAAGTTCGTGAGTGTTGCAATCGTTTCGCAAATTTTACAAGATCTTTAGCAAATAAACCCAGCGCAGAAGAATGCAGTTTGCCTTATAGCATTTATACAAATGGATCAAAAATGCTAATGCAGTTGGACCAGGAATCTCAGAGCTGGAATCCTTCTGGCTTCTCGAATGCTCAGTATCTTCCCAACGGAAGTAATAACGGTCAAAAAGTCAGGTGAGGTGAGCAAACAACGCAGGAAACAACATAAAAAATATCAAGGTATGTATACGTCGATAGCCAGGCGGCAGTTATGACAACAATCTTAGCGCCATTCCCACGACAGCCGGTTCTACGCATCGGATTGACTCGGATTTTATCCGACCAAGGGCTGTTTTTTCGGCGATCTAACCCCGTTTGGAAAAAAAACAACAATCTCACGTTGCATTAAGTCAGAGAATGTGGTGTCTGACAGTAAACAGATACATATATACTGGGTTCCAGGCCACAAAGAAATTGCGGGAAACGAAATAGCGACCGTTCTCATTGCCCAGTTTATGATATTGCCAAAAGTGTCATCTGTCTGGCTACTAAATCAGTACCGGAAATACGGTAGTCACAAAAAACGACGGACAATAAAATTTCCGAAAGAGCTGACAGACTTGTCAGGGCTGAATGAAATGCCTTAAGGACATGCGGGTCCTCATGATCATATGAAAAATCCGCGAAGGAAAACATATTGCTTTTTACTCATACGGTCTCAAATATACTGCCGGACGGTTACTGGCCTAATGACAGGTCACAACCGACTGGCAACACCTGGGAGCTGGATGAGCTTGGTAATCTAAGGGACTAGATGAAGTGTCAAAATTAGGTATCAAGTCGCTCTTAAAGTTCACGAAAAGTGCTGACGTCTTGTATGACGAATATTTAACCCCAAATTAAATGATCCTCCTGGAACGATGAGCTGTAATGACATACGTTCAACACATAAGAGATAGCGGCTGCCCTGGCTAGATCATGTCGTACGTATGGACGAAGACACTCCAGCTCTGAAAGTATTCGATGCAGTACCGCCGGGAGAAGCAGAGGAAGAGGAATACCTCCACTCCGTTGGAAAGACCATTTGGATAAGGACCTGGTTTCGCTTGGAATCTCCAATTGGCGCCACGTTGCAAAGGAAGAAACGACTCGCGCGTTGTTGTTAAATCGGCTATAATCGCGTAAGCGGTGTCTACGCCAGTAAAGAAGAAGAAGCCTTAAAAAGTCAGGATATCATTCAAAATATGAAAATCGATAACAATTTCGATTGTGTGCCAATAAAACGATGTACAGTTAATATAAAAGATACACGCGCATTAGACAATTGGCATGCGGAACTCAAGCGGCACTAAATTGGATGGGGTCGGAGCCAACCCACTTAATCATATGAGCACAAGCGACTGAAGTGCTTTTCATATTCACCGCAATATGCTCACTCAAGTGAAATGTCAAAGTATCAGTGAATTTGACACATATTAATTCCATTTCCAATACGCACATACACAGAGATACCCTCAACATACAGGCACTCGTGTCAGAATTCCACTCATGCCACCCACATGTGGCTGTGGGTGTGTGTGTGTGTGTTGAAATGAACGAAACAAAGCATGGGACACTTGAAATGTGGAAATGTTAAAGTAAAATGCGAGATCTCATAAACAATAATTTCGAGTGACAGCAAATGAAGGATAAGCAACCCTAATCAGTGCTTGTTGTGTGAAATGTTGTTGACAATTGTCAGAGAGCGAGTGTGCCGCTAATGCGAGAGCACTCATATGACATGTATTGGGAATTGGCAGAGTGCACTTACAGCTAGCTCAAGGGTCTGTCTGTCCTCTTCAGCGGGGATATGTCAGGTTTTTGACTATAAATATTTTCATTTTAATTTCGTTTTATGCAAAAATTGAATAAAAGCGGAAATTATGTCGTCGCAACTTGACTAAATGACATCAAAGTCAAAGAAGGCAGATTTTTTTTTATGAAATGGCACATGTTTATATCAAAAATGTGTTCAGATATATGTATGTATATATGTCTATATATGTATGTACCTCAAAGCGTTTCCTGTTTTTCTTGTAGGGGCACAGTACGACCTTCTTGGAAGAGCCATCAGTATTTCGAAGGCAAGAAAAGAGGCAGCATTTAAATATAATATAAAATACAACTAGATTCATACCTACTTAATTCAGTATAGCCCGAATTTTCTGAAATCCATTCGAGATGTGCAAATTTACCGAAGTCACTCGGATTTTCCCTGTAGGGTACATTCTCCGGTCTATTAATTAAACCGTGCTTCGAGCAGGGGATGCTCACCGTGTCCTACAAACAACCACCTACAGCAGTATGTTAGACAGAGAAGGGGCGTAGGGTGTGGTAGGCAAGTGGCACAGACACACACACATTCTGCTGAGTGCATGTGGGTGGCGTGTGTGTGCGTTTGTTTGAGTTGGTGGTGGTGCGTGGTTTTAAGTCAATGAATGCCAAATGCAGCGCCATATATGTATGTGAAAACAACTGATTCCTTATTGGAATCGATATAAAATGCCTAGAGTTACGTTGCTACTTGACAATATAGATAAATATGTGAGTGGATGTATGTGTGTGTGTATCTGTGCATACACCGCAAACACAACCAACAACATGCACGCATTTAACAACACATATACAAGCGGTTTTTCGGCATCGATGTGTGCGTATGGGTGCGTGTGTATGTGTGCGCGGTTGTACGCACTTCATTGCCGGATGGCACTTCATGCGTGACAACTACATCGACAACGTCATTGACATCGTCATCGGCTTCGAGAGTGCGTGCCTGCTGTATTTGCGCTGAATGAATATGCACACATGCGCATACAGTGCGTGTGTGTGTGTGTATGTGTTGTGCTTAAGTATTTGTTGTGACCTTTCAAGCGTGTACGTTGAGAAAACAATTGAAATGCCAACAGCAGCAATTGTTGACAATTAGGTTGTGTACTGACTGTTGCACTCGAACCGAAATTCGCACACAGCGCACACTCTTGAAGCTCTAAGCACTCTGCATATGGCGCTATATGTACTCCGATCTGTTGGCAGCCATACATATAAGCAATCACATGCATGCAGGTTCATAAGTTAACGGTTTTTAGTGCTGGCGGATGGTTGTTTCCCAGCATGCCTAATAAACTAATAAAATTGAGAGCGAAATGATTCGCAAATTCAATGAGTTCTGGCGAAATTCTGGCGGATAAAGTGGCGAAATTGGCCAAGAAAGAAACTAAATAGTTTCCGGAAGATAAAAACCGGCTTTGTTTTAAAGAAAATTTGGACTCAAAGAGGAATCGCATGAAAAAATATTTATTTCTGAGTCTTAATATTAAAATTTTCCGGAAGATTAAATTGCTGTTCAAAAAATTCGACTATAGAGTTGTGAATCGTTGAATTACAGGACTAAGATAGAGGTTTAGTTTCACAGACTTTCAAAATTCAGCTTTTGAGAGCGTATGATCCCAAAGAGAATGAATGAATGAATTGAGGGAAATCGTTTGCAGCTCTTTTCAGTTTAATGTGCTATGAATTGATTCTTACCAGACTTGAGTCGGCAACATGAGGGAATTCGTTGAAAGAAATTATAACAAATTTCAAAATTTTAATATGGTTAAAATTTAGCGAAAACTAGCAACTCTCTTCTCATTTAAACTAATTTTGAAGAATAATTTCAAGCTGGCATTATCCCGGCGGTTATAAATCCAGGGCCTTTCAGGCCAATATACTAGATTTGCCTTCCTTCATTCAGTTTTTAAAGATAAAAAAAAACGATTTTTACTTTTTTGGTTCTCGGCCAAATTTTTTTTTTTTTATTTTTTTTATCTTAACATCCTAACAGCTTTAACTCGAACTTTTTGCACCACATGTCAAATTCTTTGCTGGGTTTGTGCCACACACTACATTTTATAGAAATTTATCTAGGCGAACGCTCTTCAAAGTCACTTCAAGCAAACATACAAACAATGGGTATTTGAGCGCCTGTTGCATGCACCATTTGCATGAATTGGAACTGATTTCGATGGTTTAATGTAAAGCTAGAATGAAATATTTTCCTTGAACTGCTAAGCAAAATTCTGCTTGAAAAGTTATTAATAAAATACAAGCAACTATGGCCATTAATTAAATTTTAAGGGGTGACATGGGTTTCCTCGGGTAAAAACAGCCTTTTTCAAAAATTTTGTTCTCATATAAAAAACGAAATATTTTATTAGAATTTTTTATTGTTACAAACATACACTATTAACAAAGAAATTCTGAAATTTTTGGAAAAAAAAAATATTTTAAACTCGGCCATTACGACGTCGTTTCCGGTGACCCCTCGAAAAAAAATGCGCACGCGTTGGAGGCATTACTCCTTACAGATTCATCTAAAGTGAAAAAATACGTGTTTCAGTCAAAAACTTAACTTAGGACTTGGACAAAAGAAAAAAAACTGAAAATGGATTTTTGTCACACATTTTTTACTAAAAAAAAATCAAATTTCGTGTTTTTTTTCAAAAGTTTTTACAAAAACATTCAAATTTCGTGTTTGTTTTCAAAAGTTTTTTACAAATAAAAATGATAATTTCGCGATCAAATTTTTTTTTTAAATAGTTGTAATCGAAAAAATACTTCGCCCAAGTCTTTAAAATTAGATCTCGGAGGCCTGTTTAAAATTTCATGAAGATCAGTTCTCGAGAAATCTTGCCAACCGACCTCAAAAACACAGTTTCGGGCAAGACATGTTTAAAAACGGCGCACTTGGCCTAGATAGCCTCAAAAGCACAACATCTCAATGGCTGTATCTCCCAAAACTATTGCTCGGATCAACTTGAAAATTAAGGAAAATATTCTAGAGGATTTAAATAAGACAATAAAAAAATCGATTTTTTGAAACCCGTAATCCCTTTAATCATTGATAAGTTCCAGATCGAATGAAAACTTCTCAGGAAAAAACTGTCTACCTTATATGCTATGTTTTATGTGAAGAGATACAATTAAGAAATATCATACTAAAAAACAGAAAAAATGAGAGTCTTTACCAATACATCATTACTTGATTTTAAAAGTGTATTCTTTGTAAGTTATTGTGACCAGCTTCTGACCCCTCCTTCAGTCTATTCAAATGCCATATGTAAGTAATCGTTGACGGTCCCCAAATCTGATTAAAATTTATATTCTAATGTAGATATATCCTACCGGAATTCTCTTCATACTCCTTGGACTGTGGGGGAAATAGCAAACAATGCATATAATTTTTACAAAAACTTTTTTGGCTCTTTTACTTTCTACTCTTATCGCCAAAAGCAACTATTAAACTCCCTTCTTGATGATAGGATTCTATGTGACTTTTATTGTGCCTAAATAAGCTTTTCGCTTAAAGTATGACTTACATGAAAATACCGAATATATCAGCTGCCGGCAAGGCAAACAAAGTAAGCACTCGAGTAAGTATTCGAGTGTCCTTCAAAGGATGCGCTGCACTTGTAGTAAACGGAATTTGCGATAAACCCTTGTGTTTGCCGAAAAGCACAAAGCCACAATCGTCCTACAAAGCTTTGTAGTTTTCAAGAGGGCGAAATCATGTCATACCGAACTGCTATATGTTTATACGCGCGTATGTAGGAGCTGAACTCAGAACAGTTCAACCAATTCAAGTCAGCTCAAAGAACACGAAGGTAGCGCTATTTAATCATACACACATGTACAACTATGTATGTTGTGTGATGTTTTTGTTTTTTATTCTGCAATCCGCTTGAGGTTGGTTAAAACATATGTCAAGCCGGTTTATATTGTATTCTTTCTACATTCGGTTTCGTCTTTGTGACATTTTGCTGCTGCTATTTCCGAGCTAAATTCAATTTGGTCCAACAAACGGAAATAAACAGCCAAAACTCTACAATGCCAGAAAAAAACACAATAAAATAAAGACGGAAATTTTATGGATAAGACGCAGCAAGTTTAAATTATTTGAACCAAAATATTCACATCAGAACGATTTGATGCAAATAAATGACAAAATTTTGGGAATTCTCCCAAAAAGTACACAACATATTTTCCAAATACACAGCACCGATGAAGTTCTGAAGGGAGAATTGATGTTTATGGAACATCGTAGTCTCAGAGGCACTCTAACCGAATTTCGGGGGCCTATACTTGTGGTATAAACTATTTATCACAAGTTAAACAGCCTCAAGAACAGAGACTGAAAGAGGCAATCTTCCGACTGGCACCGGCGGCGTCTTCTCGTCCAAAAAAGGGAAGAATGAGAAAATCCAAAGTAAAAACGATGCTCATTGTCTTTTTTGACATCAAAGGCATCGTCCACCATGAATTTGTTCCTCCTGGACAAACCGCCAACACCAAGTTTTGCGTGGAAGTCCTCAAGAGACTCAAACGAAGGATCTATCGGGTCCGACACGACATCGCAGCCGATTGAAAGTTGCACCCAGACAACGTTCTGGCTCACACCGCCTTTCTTGTGAACGGCTACCTAACCCAAACTGGCATCCCAACGCTTCCACAGCCGCCCAGTTATTGCCCACGGACTTATTTTTTTCCCTGCCTGAAAAAGCCTATGAAAGACAAGCATTTTGAGATGACAGAGAAAGCCTCGGCTCTCAAGGCTATTCCGGAGATTGCTTCCGTGACGCCTTCAATGCTTGGAAATCGCGCTGGCAGCGCTACATCGACGCAGAGGAGCCTATTTTGAAAGTTTTTAATAAATTGTAATGATTGGTTCAATACATTTTTTTAAATCGACTTAGTCCTATTGCTAATCGGACAAATCCTGAAACAGAACGATCGGATCATTCTAAGGAATCTTTTGTATTTCTTAAGGGTTTTATAGCTTTTGGGTTTCCCTTTGAAGTTATTCTTTTTTCTTGTTGTGTTTAAATTCGATATAAATTACAAATATAATTTTTCTTCTTTAATTGCATTTTGATTTGTTGAGTTTCGCATTCTGTTTCACGTCACCACTTTTCGTTTGAAGCCTTTATCGCTTAATTTAAATAAAAATTCCGTGTCGTTGGACATTATTTCGGGACGCTTCTTCCATTTTATTTTATCTCTGGCTTTGTAATTTTCTGCGAAAGCGTTTCTGTTTTTATTTGAGCTCACTGGATATTGTTTAATTCCATTCCATTTCATTGCAGCGCATTTCGTGTGTTTTATTTGCCAGCTTTTCATCTTATTTCCTCTATTCCCAGACCCCCATAAAGGGCCAATGTCCACTTTAACGCTGCCATTACAGCATTTTTAGTATCAACTATCGAATAATTTTCGAAAACAGCTTAATCCGTGTTCTTTCGCTGCTCTCCATGTATGCTTCAGCGTTTGAAGTGCGATAGTCGGAACGCGCCGCTGCCCTGCGCCGGTCTCACGTACGACAACTGTCAGGACGCAGCAAAAAACTTCGAGAGCAAACAGAACTCAGTAAAAAATTACGACACATAACGACATTTAATTTAATCGCAGCACATTGCACTCACTACACGCTGCGCGCTGGTCGCATGTGAGTGTGTATGTGTTGCTGCTGCTGTCTTTGCTGCTGCTGCCTCAGTGTTGGCTGCAAACTAACTGGGAACAAAGCGAAAACTATTAAATTCAAGTTGAAGAGGCGTAACGATGGCAGCTACAACGAGTGGCAAGGCACTGAGTTGCTACAACAACAACAACAACAGCAACTATCCCTTTAACTAGTGCAACAGCAATAATATTACCTACAGCATGAGTACATACAACATGTGCAATTGCATCAGCAGTGCTAACAACCGGAGCAAAAGGCAACAACACAGCAAAAACAACAACACCAACAGCGCCAGTAAAAATGGCAAATAGTGAGCATTGTGGCAGCAAGCAGGGAATGTGGCATGTAAGTGTGTGTAGGTAATGTCAGCAAACAGCAGCTTTGTATGTGGCACGAGTGTGTGGCAGTTGAAATGTCACGTTTGGCCTTTGCTTTGCGACTGCCGAGCGTCGAGCGCTGCAGGGGGGCTGGCGAGTGGCCAGTGACGACTAAAGACCATTGTAAACTGCTTCGCCTGCCAAGTGTGCGACGGGCCGTAAGCGAACGTGTGTGCGCGCGTGTGTGTGTGTGAGCGAGTCGCACTCGTAGCGGCAATTCAATTTAAATTTATCTAGCGCTTTTGCGATAACGCGTACAGAAGTGAGGCCCGGCTGGCAACGGTAGTTACAACACCAAAATTGATGGCTGCAACAGCAGCGGCGGCGGCTCCTTCGTGTCCGTGCTTTCAGCGCGGCTTCATGTGAGTGCAGTGCTGCAGCACCTGTCGTGCGGTTGCTATGCTCTTTAAGTGGCAGTGATGTACAGTAAAAGACTAACCAACACACACATACACGCAAAACTACATGGACAGGCAGCAACACGCAATTGTCGCTGAAGCAACGGATGCTGCGAGTGCTGCCTGCTGCCGACAGCTGCTACTCAACCCTTTGCGCGACACACCAACCCACTTCACCGGCGTTGGAGCGACTTCACTTCACCACCTCGCCATCTCGCCCACCCCGTCCGCATCAGCTCCTTGTCTATCCGTTTCAATCCACTTGCACTGCGCTCCACTTCTCCACACTTAGTTTCATTGCATTCTTCAAGTGGCATTTACGTGCAGCAGCGGTGGGGTGCTGCAAGGGCGGCTGAATTGCCAGCAAATGTTCACAGTTCGTAGTTACGCAGACTGGAATGCAAGCAGCACACAGCCCAGTTACTCGGTCGGTTCAATTGGTGGATGGAGTGCGGCAGCGGCAGGGACTTACAGCAACGCAAAGGACCAACGAACCGGTTCTGAGTGGTCGTCCATTCCGGTGTGCTGGTAGTGAAGTTATAAAATCATTTCGATTTAATTAAGATTAAATGCTGAGAAACTTAACAGGTGAAATTTCAATTCAATTTCAAGTTTATCTGCCAGCTGAAACTTCGCGCACACACACACAAAACATCTCTTGCGAATGCTGGCAATAATGGTTATATCTGTGTCGCCGGTACCTTTATGCAAAGCGCTTTTGTACGCTGTGAACGTCAGGCAGGTGATTGCGAAGGAACAGTCGAGCCGTCAAAGAAGTCGAGATTATTTTTGGAATGAATGTGGCACTTTTTGGCAAAGACAGCATTGTTTTTGGCTTGTAATTGAAAAAGATTCGAGCGAGTTTAAAAATATAATTAGTTCAAATATTCTAATGCTAGGCTTATTGGAGAATTTTGTGGGACTGTGGGATCTCCTTTTTTGGATTGGGCAGAGCACACTTAAATTAATTCCAATCGTTGGGCATGCTTTCGTCTGACCATTGTTTGACACTTTGTTGTTCTTCAGACGGGTAACTGCTACATTCGAACTTCTTCATGGACGGGCCATGGAATGTCTGCTCCATCGTCATCGATTGGGGAATCGGGTTCGCCTTCTCCTGGCGTTATGCATTCACTGCCATTCAGCAGGCTGGAGAAGTGTTCCCTACATAATTTTAGTATGCTCTGGGCATCGGTCACTAGATCACCTTTAGGGGTTCTACAAGAGTATGAGTTCCGGTCTTGAAACCTTCTGTTAGCCGTCGCATTTTTTCGTAGAATTTTCGAGGATTATCCCTGTCGGCCAGCTTGTGAAACTCTTTGACCTCTCTCTTTTTCTCTCTCTTTCGTGTACCAGCTGTTCTTTTGCATTTTCCGAAATGTAATGTTTTCGGTTGCAGCTGTACGTAAGGAGCATGAAATGCCGTCTCACAGTTCTCTTATACCGAGTTGTTGATGAGTGCTCCAGAGAGCAGGTGTGTAAGTCGAGTCGAAAATCGTTCCACTGTCTGTTGTGATTGCAGCTTCTCGACTCGAACCTTCCTTGTGTTTGTTTACGTGTGTTTTTTGCTGCACAGAGGCGGAGGCGTTTCTTGGCTGCAAAAAGATAGTGGTCCGAGTCGATGTTAAGATCTCGGAGCGACATAACATGATCGATTTGGTTAGTGGCTTTTCGATTGGAGACAGCTTGATGTATTTTCTTATGTTGGAATCTAATAACCATATTTCAGACCCCGGCGAAGTCAATCAGCCTCAATCCATTTGGGGATGTTTCCTCGTGGAGGCTGAATTTACCGACTATTGTGCGAAAATCGCACAATCCTGTGAAGGGAATGTTTCGCCTTCTCACTTTAGCTCGCCTTCTCACTTTAGTTCGCCTTCAAACGGATGTTCTTTGGCTACCCAGAGGATACTTGATTCAAGACTGAAAGCCGTGAGCTGCTTGAGCCATATTCAAAATAATCGCTTCTGGCCACTCCCGAATGGTCTACACAGGGTAAAATATCATGAGAAATTTTAAAGTGTTGAAAGATATTGCTACTTACTGTGCCTTTCCCCTTAATTTGGACCACATTTGAACGAGTCTGGAATGAATAGTCGTGAACTTTATGCCACAAACTCAAATATTCAAATATTTTAAACGCCTTTCAGAATTTTGTTGAAAACACAACTTTGTTTTGCAGCGAAACTTGGCCACACTGTTAATTTATTTTATAGTTTCCCTAACTGACTACTAAAGAGAATACAAGCTCTGAGCATTACTGTCATTCTAGGCACCCATGCACTAGTTGTAATGACGAACACGTACAATCACAGCGTGCAACTAACTAACGAGTTGTCGGAAAGATGAAACCTTGAGAATCTTCCACAATGACTCAGTCGCTTTCATTTGACGAAGTACGATTGTGTCTGCTCTTTTATATTTGCAAATAAACATGCGGGCAAGTATAGACGCAGACGCACCAACCACCGGACAGACCGGTGAGATGAATGCTGGCAGCTACAACAACAAACCGAAATGCCAACTTGCCTGCCAACACGACACATGTTGCATATCCGTGAGATGCAAATCAGGTTGCGTTTCCACTGTCGTCTGCCTGCGTGGACACAGCTCTTTTCTATGTGTTCCACCAGTTCATATGCAAATGTATACACACATGAGCAAATGCAGTTTGACTAACCGCATTGGACCGTCGTCCCTCGCATGTGGCTGCGTCCACTGCGTTGGCAATAAATTAAAGCCCAACAAGAGTTGAATTCAGAGAATTTTGTACTTGCAACATGGCTTGCATGCAGCAATAACAGCGCCGCATGCACATTCGGCATGCCGAACTCCGCTTGAAAGCGATTCATTAAGTCAGTTAGCCAGTCGGTCAGTCAGTTGCTGCGCTTTTATTATTTTTTACAAGTTGACAGCGTTGTAATTGCAATCTCTCCTTATGTTGTCGTTGTAGTGGATCGGTGTAGTGACTTTAGGTCTGACAAGCCCGCATCAAATGCAGATTAGACGTGTTTAGTTTTATTTGTTTTGTGGTGGGCTCTGAACATGATCGTTGAGTGCGGTCTTTGGTTTCCTGCTGAGCCTGTTGCGATTTTCGATCTCTGTTGTGCTGCCCACGTCATGTGTTCGTCAAAAGAAAAATACTGCCTTGTAAAGAAATTCTGTATGTGTGTTTGTGATGTCCATTTTTATACCTTGAACGAGGTATGCTCAGTTTGACGGGTTCCAGCGTCAGAAGGAAACGTCAGAGATCCTACGAAATATGTACAGAAATGATCCAAATGATGAGCTGAGTCGATTCAGCCATGTCCGTGCATCTGTCTGCATACATGCGAACAAGTCCCTCAGGTTTTGAGCCATCAACTTGACATCGCACCACTATAGTATACAGCTGTCATATTGAGTAGATTTGTTATGAGCACAAGGCACTTTGCCGCCTCTTTAGTTAATTAAAATCTAAGTACTGAAGTTCTTTTCCTGGTTTTACAAAGGACATTTTAATATTTGGTTGTCAAAAAAGTCTTGCGGTATTTTTATTGAATTTTCAATTGTTCATAAAATTGGTTACAATAATGCGATTCAAGTCAAATATGCGCCGTTTTGTTCGACGACGCGTTCCCAACAAGATGACAACTTCATAATACCCCTCTCATAGAAGCTCACTTCTTTATTGGCAAAAAACTCGGAGAGCCAATTTTCACAGGACTCTCTTGTGGCCAACTTCAGACTACCAAGCGCGTTCGCCATGGACAGAAACAGGTGGTAATCACTTGGTGCGAGATCTGGACTATACGGTGGATGCAAAAGAACCTCCCATCCGAGCTCCCAGAGCTTCTGGCGCGTCACTAAAGATGTGTGTGGCCTGGCGTTGATCTGATGGAAGACAATTCGGCCTCTGTTGTTCAAAGATGGCCTCTTCTGCATGAGTGCTGCCTTCAAGCGGTCCAGTTGTTGGCTGTAAAGGTCCGAATTGAGCGTTTGGTCATAGGGGCAGTCATAGTGGATTATCCCAGCCAATCCACCAAACACACCGAGGAACCTTCCTGGCCGCCAATCCATGCTTGGCCACCGTCTGGGCCAGTTTCTTACGACTTACTAAACAAAGCTACTTCAAATCAAGTTCCAAATATGGCACATCGAATGGCATCAATTAAGGGCGGGGTCTGCTCTAAAATTCTTGAGTTATTTAATTCTGATTCATCACTCATTGGTATGGCGTAGACACAGATTACACGGTTTAAGCCGACAACTCTCATGCGAGTCTATTTTTTCGCTTAATTGGGAGCGTCTTATACCTGGCGGGTATCAAACCTATCACACAAACCTGGTTCGCCTCTCACTTTAGCTCGCCTACAAATGAATGCTTTATGGCTATCCAGAGGATACTTGGTCTAAGACCGGAAAGCGTGACCTGCTCGAGCCATATGTGAAAGAATCGTTTCTGGCCACTCCCAAATGAATGGCGCTCAGAGAACTTTCCTCATTTGCGTGAACTTCTACTCGAGCAAATTTTCTTCTTCTCAAAAACTATTTTATATTTTCTTAAATTTTATAATATACTCTTCCAAGGCAAGTCAAAATCTCGATTTCAAACTTACTAAGCCATAAATTTAAAACAAAAAATCTACTCAATCACTGCCTTTTCTATCAGAAATCTGCATGAATTTTATTAAGAAAAGATTCAATTCAATTAAGGGAATCAAGCAATTTAATCTGCAAATGTGAGCATAACCTATTGACTGTCAAGGAGATGATTCTACTCTAAACAGGCTGAAATTAGTTGCAGAACGCACATATATTTGCAAAACGAAAAGGCTTAGCAAGCTTGTGTATGTGTGTGTGCCAAGTCTTGCAAACAAATCATTCATCAAATGTGATATACGGCCAAGAATACATAATATTGCAGAAGTGCCTTCTTGAAAAATCGAAATTACACATTTAAGCCTCTACACTCGCCTACAACTAAGCAAATGTGTATGTATTTGTGTGAGCCTTACATAAGCACACAAGTATATATACATATGTGTATACAGGGAAAGCTGCAAAAAATTTAATATTTCCAGTTTGAACACACTTATCTGGGATTTACATCAAATGGTGCAGGCACGAAAAGGCAGACCCGGCAGGGAGTCGCTTGAAAGCTTGCAACTTTTTTCTAAATGCCAACACAAAGCGCGCGAGTAACTGCCGTGCAATAGTTCACTTGTAACCAAAGCAAGTATGCACAAAGAAAGTTAATTACTTCCATGGTTTACTTTGGTCAATTTCTTGCTGGCAACTTTTGTTGCCGCACATACAAATCGATTCATAATTCAGCTCTCTGTCGAAGGCTTTGTTTTTATTGCTGTCTATTAACTGCACTACCTTCATCCTCGAGCAAATGCTAGGGACATTATTTCGCTCTTTATGTGCACACATGTTTTACGTGCCGATATGTATGTGTATTTGTGTGTGTGTGTGTGCCAGTGTGCGTGTGCTTTGCCAATATTTGCAGAGAATCATAATGGAAACAAGTTTTCGCACTTTTGTGTGTGCACAACCTGATTGTGTGGCCAGGAACAAATCAACGCATGTGTACATTTGGGCTGATTGAATTTTTATGTTTATGTTTTTATAGGAAATCACAAATTCTGTAGGCGATAGCCGGGCATGAAATGCCTAATGATAGCAACTTTTGCTGCAACTCACTCACACACGTACATATACAGGTGCATATGTAAACGTGCTGTAGACTTATGTTTATTTTCTAAATTTCCTGATATTTTTGTACTAAATCGCATAATATTTTATAAAAACCGGATTTGTGTAGAAAATAGAAAATAGCAAAGATTTTTCGAAATGTAAAGTATTGAAATACTTTTTCTGTAATTTTGTAAATTTTTTGAAGCTTATGAGGGGGAGCAAATCACTTTTGTTTACTTCAATTTGAAGGCCTTCATGTATTTGCCCTGAGGGATTATTTTTGTCTAGAAGCTCGAATTTCGAGAGTTTTTTGGCAATTGATACAAAAAAGTATGTGATATTTTTACTAACCATTTTTTTTTTAATTGTTAATTTTTTCTTTTAAGAAAATTTGAAAAAAATTTAAAAAAATATGTTTTTTTCATAAAATGGCGGCTACTCAAATATAAAGATCGATTTTCAATATTTTTTTAAATTTTGATGTTTTAAATCCTTAGACTGAAGGTGAATTTCCTTCATTTGCAGCTATGAAGTTTCATTGACATAGTTTACTCTTCTCGCAATATCTACTCATCCAAAAAGCGGTCTGTGAGTTTTTCACGACCAAATATTCACTTTTTTGATGAAACTCAGATAACACCCCAAGTATATAAAATAAATGGGGTTTTCAATCAGAGCGCTACCAAAACGGTTAGGAATATTAATCAAGTTCTTTATTCCACTGAATGTACATTCGATGCCATAATTATTGTATGGAAACCGATTTCTTTTGCATGGCCACCACGGGCACGCTTGCAGAAGTCCAGACGCTGAATCCAATTTTCGATGGTTTTCAAACATAAATCGGCCGATACTGCTGTAATTTCACTTTCGCTATTCATACGAAGTTCACCAATCGTCGCTGCTTATTGTATGGACGTAGACTTGACGTAGCCCCACAGGAAATAGTCTAACGGCGTCAAATCGCACAACTCGAGGCGGCCACTGACTAGGCCATTTCGTAGTAACACTTAACCAAATTGGTTTTCAATAAATTTGTTGTAACACTCGCTGTGTGAGCTAGTGGCGCCATCTGTTGACAATCCACATAATTGCCAAGTATTCCATATACGATTCCCATTCATTATGGCACACAAAAAATCGATATCCATTAACCGGTACGATTCCTTTTCGTAATGCAATGTTGACTCATAGAGTATGTGTGAATTGCTGTCTACCAGTAATGCATAGTTTTCTCATTGAAGCCATTCACCAGAAATGAGACTCATCGCTCAAGATGGTTTTACGATGAAAATCCGAATCATTTTCAAGTTGTTGCTCAGTCAAATTCACGAACATAAGACGATTCTGGTGGTCAAGCGGCTTCAGTTCTTGCGTCAATTTGATCTGGTTAGGATGTAGGCAAAGATTTTTTTAATAAAATTGACCCACTACGTCCAGGAATGCCCAACGATTGAGAAAGATGTGTGAGAGACTGATTTGGGTCTTCCTCAATTGATGCGCTAGCGGCAGCAAATTCTCGACACTACGGGCACTTCTTTGTCTCACTGACATGGGAACACTTTGTACTGTGCCTGTGGATTAAAAATTTTCCACCAGACACTCAACTGTTGACCTGACAGGTCGATTATGACGACCATAAATTGAACGTACGTTTTAAAGTTAAGGCCACTGACTCCGAATTTCGGTAGTTAATTTTAATCACTTCGGTTCGTTGTTGGAGCATATATCTTTCCCAATAAATTTTCAAACGTTATTAAATAAAAATAACAAAAGAGCAGGAAAAGCATGGCTTCGTTGCTGTTTCTAGTACCTTTGTAGCGTTCCTATTGAAAAACCCGTTTTAATATTTTCTCTTCGGTAAACTTAGTCTAAACTACGCTTCTATACGTGCACAGAAATATTCGGCTTTGATTTCTACTTCAATAGATAATATATGCAACCAATAGTAGAGCTTAAACATTAAATATTTGTGCGTCACTGTTTTTCGGTTCACCCGCACTCTGGGCAACATGTCCTGACAGCGCTTGGTGAGATATGCTAATGGAGCACTGCCACAAGTGTCATCCAGTTTCACATATTTCTGCAGAAGCACACACTCAGGAAATTATCTGGCATAAGCATGGGTGTCTGTGGGCATGTAGTTGTGTTTGTTTGCATATAGTGCGTGTGTGTGTTCGTACGAAACTGTTTTTGGCTATTATAATACACACTTATGCACTGGGCTATTATTGTAACTGATCCTTTTCGATTTGTATATTAATGTGTGCGCAAGGCATATTTAGGCTTTTATGATATGTAAGCACAGCAGCAACGAGAACTGTCAATATTTGAACTGACACTGCACACCCACACACCAACACGCACGCGCGCTCATACATACACATGTCAAAAGGCCTTCGCTTCATAGTGCAGTAGTGCTACGAGAGAGAAAAGTTGGCCGCCTTTCATTGCCATAACGTAATTAAAGCGATGATATTTACGAGCACAGTGAAGAAGCTGTGCTTTGTATTTGAAAAGTTTTGCCTTTGTTTACAATTGGCTTTGTTGTTGTGCGTGTAACTAAGTTCCACTGTTTGGCTGCCGCGCGCCCGCTCGCCCGCACAGTTATTGTCGCAGCGAAAAACTTTGCCTTCACCAGCGCCCTGCTGCTCCTGCTGCTGGCGACGCAATCGCTTTTCTATGAAAAACTTTTGTTTCAATGCCACTCCATCTCGTTCGGGCACTCAGCGCGCCTCAAAAGCAGGCCACTCTCCAACACCTCCCCCAGTCGGCGACCGGTAGAGTGGCGCGGTGTGCTAATGATAAACAGGCTGTAGCCGGCGCTTGAAAGGCTTGTAATTAAAGTTAATAATTAATGCTTAAATGTACTTGGCGCCGTTTGTTTGCGATTTTTATGCGCGATTTTCATTCACTGACAGATCTATTTATTTGAAAAGCGAACTTCGTGTCTTAATTTCCGCATTAAAATTGATGTTTATGCCAAACTGATAAGCGGCGCGAGTTTTAAGGTCTTTTGTCGCACACCCTCGATGGTTCATATCGGCCAGCGGATCGCGCGCGCGCACAAAGCCACGCCAACGCACTCGACGACTTTTGGGTTTTGTGAGATTTAGTGTAGCTTACGTAGAGTTTGAACCACCTTAAAGCATATACAAACCTTAAAGCCCATATACATATATTATATGTATGTGTGTGTGCAGTAGAGACAGCGCAATTGCGACATATTGCACCCAAGCGCATAAATGCAATCACAAAATGCAACAGATCTGATTTATATACAGTTTGCATACATTTTATTTACTGAAATTTCATATTACTTCCCCAACGCGAATTTTGTTGCCACGAATTGCAGCTTGCCCTGCCCTGCTTACCTACCTGTGTGTGAGCGGAATGTCAAACTAAAAATTCGCGAAAAGCAATAAAAATCACGCCACGACTTTTGCGTTTTCGCGGAGCGTACGCCCATGGCTGTGTTGTTGCGTGGGTTGCTGCCACATCACGGTCGCAAAGTGAATTGTGTGAAAATGTATGTGTGTGTGTGGCAAGAGTCAGCCCACACAAGCATGTTGCAATGTTGCAATTGCAGCGGAGCGACATTATTCATCCAGTCATATAAATTCATTGCGTGGGATTACCGCTTTGAGACTTCGACACATGCTGCATCCGCACAGGCAGCGAGTTGTTGTGTGCACCGGTGACTCTTTGCCTCCTTCTCGAATGCAGGCGAGCTTATGTTTACTTACCTATGTATACCTACATATATATATACTCATACATCCCTGCTACTGATGTGAAGCGCCTTATTATGGATTGCTGGCTGAGTTAAGCAAGCATCTCAGGAAAGCAACAGATTTTATATGAAACTGATTCGGATAAGCGAGTTATAGCAGTTGCTATGCCTTGAAGATTGTTAAAGAATTGGAGTTTTCTTTTATCTACGTTTTGTTGCTACATGAAATGTATTAAGACCTTTTTTTCTGTCATAACAACTGGAACCTCGTTACAACTGACGAGAGCTCCTTCGTTTTAAAGGGTAACTAATACATGGGTTACTACAATCTAATAGAACATATCCAGAACAGAAGAGTTCACATACTCCGAAATTACCCTTTCTTTATCGTTTATTTTCTTTCCAGCGAGCATTATCTTGAGCTCTGCGAACCGCGGACGCGACTGGAAGGCAACGGAGATTGAAGTGGAGGCACTAGGAACCTCGATTCAAAAAAGTGTGTGGAACACTTGATTGTGAGCTCTTGCAGTTATCTCTTACGAAGAGTTTTCACATACTCCCGTAATCTTGAACAACAAGTCTAACATTTTTCTTTGACATTTTTAAATAGTCAATCTTTATTCAGGTCAATCTTCATGTACATCCAATATTATTTCTGAAATACTCACATTTCCGTGTCTATCAAAATCTTTTGTTCCGATAAATATTGTCGTAATATGTTCGAAACATAGTAAACACCGATCCCGATGATACATTACAACACACTGCCTATGTATAGTACATATCTAGATCTCCTCTTTGCGAGTGTAGACACCCTGAAAACTAGAATTTTGGAATGCAGCAACATAAACAATAACATTGCTTGCACAAAAGTAGCCATCAACTGCCCATCTCGCTTGCTCCTACAGTTACAAAACCTGTGATGGGGCACGGGTGTCCAACAGTTCCTTCACGCCACCACAAGCGGCCCTGCAAACGTGTGTTTGTTTGAAAAAAAAAAAAATGTTGTTTGTTCATGAGAGTCGAACACTCTAATAGCGTGTGTAGGTAACGCACATTTTCACGAGCACTCATTATCGAGTGCTGAACGCCATTGATGCGTGAATGTTGTTGTTGACTGCTGGTGCGGCTATTTTGTTGTGTTACTGTTGTCACTGCCGACCACTTCAGCGCATTAAATTGTGAATTAAATGAGGCACTTCTTCAACAGCAGTAACGCTAATGGCTTTCTTGTTGTTATTGCATATTTTTTTACTATATTTTTTTATTGTGCCTTGTCCGTCCACTGGGTGCAGCGTATCGAATGTCAATTTTTTAAAGTCGTTCACGGCTTCCGCTCTGCTGACGTGCCTTTTATCTGCTTTTCTCTTCATTGTGTTGCCATTCTCGTTCTTCATTCTAACTTTCGTGTTTTTTTTTTTTGCTTTTGTTTTTAATTTCTTTATGCCGCTTTATTTGCTTTTGATATGAACTTTGGCTGCTTGTGCTTCGTCATGCATTAGTAGTTTCGATAAGTAATTTGTTGATATATTTCAGTCGAGACAGCCACGAGTTCACTGTTAGGTATTACCTTTGTGTCTTGTGAGTGTGTATCATTATTCCGCGCTGGAGAGCTTTATAAGTTTGCTGTCGATATGCTTTGTTTTGTGCTAACGCTTCATAAATTCCGTTATGGTTAGTTGACGAAGATGCCGTGCATTTGATGAAGATACTGTACGAATTAAACAACACACTCCACACTTTAAACAGTCGCATGTGAGACTGCATTTGTTGAATGAATAGTTAAGCTACTTGGAATTATGGCATGGCCAAACGAGCACAACACTCTTTTGGAAAACATATTTTAAACCGAATCTTGTTGATTCTCATTATTTAAGTATATTATTTGACTTTATTCATTTTTGATTTTTGTGTTTCACAAATTGAGACCCAAGTAATTTTTGCTTTCGTGAGGTAGCCTAGGCCGATTGATTTTTTATTGCAGCTCTCTGTGCTTCTCATTAGCACTTTTTTAACAAAGAATATTGCCTACATTTAGGATTCAATTGAAGACAAATCCAAGTTACTCTCATTTTCATAAATAACCAAAAACATATGCCAAAAAGATAGACTCTTAGCTATGCTATGGCCACAAATAATTACTGGAATAAAATATCTCCAATTGAGCCCTATAAATATTTATATCTTTATATATAAAAAAGTACGTGTCACGTTGTTTGTCCGCGATGGACTCCTAAACTACTGAACCGATTTGAATAAAATTTAGCACATCAGTCCAGTTCGAACCAACTTAGAAGATGGGATAGTAAAAACAATTAATAAATAAAAAATACAGTGAAAGCTCTATCAAATTAACGCTCTATTAAGCGGACAACTCTATTAACCATGCACATTGATATTGATCTATTAATCGTATAACTATTAACTGGACAGAAAGGCTGTTAACCACACATTGAGAAAGCTTTAAATTCGTTATTTTTTCCAATCAAATTTATTTGTATTCAAAATTAAACCTCAAGTACAATGACTTGGATTCTTAAACCGACAAAAACGATTTCGTTTTTATTCGAAAATAATATTTTCTCTGTTATGAAAAGTCTATTATATGAAAAGTAGTATAAAATGTACTATATACTACAGCAAAGTGTGGCTGGATTCGCCAGTATAATATAAATTGCATTTATTTAATTATATTGACTCACACCTGTCTATATTTCAGGAGACGCTGCATAAGAAATTTTTACCAGAAATAAAACTACACTTGGCAACAAGTTTACAATCCTCAATAGTTATGAAGCATGAATACCCAAGAAATCACAGACCTTCTCTACATTAAAGGCCTTGTGGGCAGGCCGGAATCTATAAACTTTTCCCTCTTGTATTCCTATAGATTTCCTGCAGGTCCTCAAAATTCTCATATAAGTAAGTGAATTTTGGCAAATTTCAATGATTGTCAGGTTCATAGGTACGTCCACATTGTTGTAACTTACTTTTGGCTTGCCGTCGAACTTATTTATTGTTGTCCATTTGTGCTCTACTGTATTCGCTTGTTTTTTGTTTTATCTCAAACGTTTAACGATTCACTGCGCTTATGGATCCCCTGCACTGATGTTTATAAACGTGGAAGCTTTCATGTTTACCGTAAAGTAGATAAGTTATTATCGATACAAAGTGGATCCATATGACTGTGTGCTCCTTGCATGCATGAGAAAGTGGATGAAATTATTTTACTCGTAAACAAAAGCTAGTAGGATAAGAAGGTTTAGTGTATAAGTATGGATAGGGATATATAAGAACTTTCTATACCCAATATTGTTCAAAGGCAGTGCTATTTCTAGGTTAATACTGGGCTTGCCTATCTCGAATAAATCCATCCATAATATTATGCTGAAATTTCTGTTTGTTACTACTCATTCGTCAGTTTTGAGAAGAATCGACTGTGAGGCTGTGCTGAGAACGTGATATCTCATATTTCATGTTTCTATACAAATTATCAAGCTTTATATGGTCTACGAATATTATACGAGCTTTTCATTGTAGAACTATGCTTCAGAGTTGATTGGAGTGCCAAAAATGCCTTCTAAAACACGTATTGAGATTTATCAGAAATATGGATATAATTGAACCTTCTATAGAGTTAGAGTGCAATTCAAGCCGTTCACCGCTCACTGTTCAGCCTTCGAGCATTTATTTAGACAAACAAGTATTTAGGCGAGTTGCAGACACAAAAAGTCTGGATTATTTAACTACCAGTGATGACAATGTAAAACATCAGCCACCAACCATTCCGCCACCAACAAAAAGTGCAAAGCCAAAGCAACTGTGTAGCCAGCAGTCAAGACCGCAGCGGCAGTTATTTAAGCTGCTCGGCGCTTTGCAACAAAGTGCAGGCGACAACTGTGAAATTCCCGCTAAAGATGCTTAAAATTCAGCAATTTTGGCGTTGACTGTCTGCCGTGCATGCGAGTGGTTACGCGAGTGTGTCACGCGCTGGGCCTGAACGGCGCTTAGTCGCCAAGGACAAGGACTCGTAAGCAAAAACAAAAATGTATAAAACAATGAGAGGAAAAAAAGCGAAAGCGAAGAATTTTGTGGCTTTCAGAAAGCAACAAATAGTACAGACATTTTGAAGTGGGAGTGTGTCTAATGCTGTCTATGAGTGTATTTAAATATATGTTGGATGCATGGTTGTTCTAGTCTATTCCAGATATATACACCGGGACTCAGAACTGGATCGACACTATTGATGTCCTTCCTTAGACCTAAAAGAATTTGCCAAAATTTCAACAGTGCTTTAGTCCAACACCAGGCGTATATACTCTCACTCAACTACCCGGATATGGTGTAGATAGAAACTCTTAAGGTAAAAGTTGTCACTTCTTCTGGTACTAATCATGGTACCTTTATATGTCGAGTCTTCACTCTGTGGTGGCTTGTTGCAACCAGAACACGCACCCACGGTGAAATAAAAATCGCACCGAGTAAATTTACCTGCACCTTTGGAAAGGAGAGCAAAAATCCTATGACCACAGAAATAAACAAAAAAATCAAGCTTTTTGCGCTTCACAATTTTTTAGCATCAACAGCAGCCGTCTGCGGCGTAACAATGTGCCCATATGCGTGTGTGTGTGTGTGCCGACTAGATTTCTGCTGTAGCGCCTTTTGATTTTGTTGCCTTAAAAGCCGCTGCTGTGGCAACAACTAACTACTTTGCTGCAGGAAATGTCGAGTGCGCCACACTTTTCCGGCTTACTAGCTGGCCACTGAGAGGCGGCTGGCAGCGCAGTGCAAACACAGCGTGAGTGGGGCAATGCAGTGGCAAACTTTTTCGACACCCTCCAGACTTGTGGGCTGTGCGGGCGGCGCTATGCCGAGCTGCGTGTAATAAAGTCAAGTTGCAGCTGTGGCAGCGGCGTTTCAAGTCATTCAATGTGGCAGCTTGCTTTTAGAGACTCTTCCCATGTGGGGCGGTTAGTATGCGTGCGTGTTGTGTGTGTGTGGGTGGTTTAGTGTCGAAGTGGTTTTGCATTTGTGGCTGCCCACAACCACTTGTAATGGCCGTCAAGTATGTGCTTGTTAGCCAGGCGAATGAAGCCGCTAACTTGATTTGCTCAGGCCTTGCGAGTGGCGGCAGGGTAACTGCAACTCGTCTCGCTGTCGCTTTTGTTTTCGAATTGTGCGAACATGATGCTTTTTATGTCTCCACAATTGGCGTGAATGTGAACATTTAGCGCGGGCGCTTTGCATTTTTCATTGCCACTTTTGCCTTGTCTTGTGTGTGGCTATCACTTACTAAACGATGAATGTGGGCGACTGTTATTCGAACATAAATTGTTTTTGATGTGAATGAGTCTTTATAAAGACCGTTATACGATAGACTGGGTAATATATAGAGCTTTGAAGACACTCTTCATGACAGAGAATGCTCTTTTCACTTGCTACTTCCTGCCGATTGGGTAAAGCTAACGAATTATCACTTGGATTTGATCAGGTTGCGGGTTCAAGTTTGACTATGGTAATGGGAGTGGTTTGCAGATCCACTTACTTGACCTCATCGCTGTCAGAACCGTAAAGCTATTCCACATATAAGACTATTCTATATGAACGAAGTCTAGAAGATGAAGATACTAGTCCCAAACAAGTCTATAGATATCCCGTCCATCGCATTTCTTGGACGGCGGTGATGTCAGTCTTAACTCTAACGAAGACATCAACCAGTGGGCAGCACTAGCTTCCCAATTAAAAGACTGGACATTCCAAGTGCATGCCCTCAAAGCATAATCCTTAACACGTTTGCAAGGGTCATCATTAGAAGAGGGCTCACTTATCCGAGGCTGTTGTTTCTTTTTCATTGGTGGGGTTTTTTAAGTGGTGGGTCCCAAACCCAGCGCACAACCCTGGGGAGGGGATCTTTCGCCTTCTAACTTTGACTCACCTTCAAACGGATGTGTTTTGGCGACCCAGAGGACACTTGGTCTAAGACAGGAAATCGTGAGTGCTTGAGGGCCCTATGTAAAAGAATCGTTTCTGACCATTTACAGGTGAATGGCACTTAGAGAAATTTCCTCACTTTCGTGAACTTCTATACATGACTCCATCCACCACAATCAGATATCAAATACCTAAATAAGGGTAAAAAAATTGCTCTCGAGAAAATTCGTTGCACGAGGACGGGGGTGGATCAGAGTGAGGTCCAACGTCGCACATTACAAACCGACACTCATAGAGCCCACACACAACCCTTTCGGAAGTTATGTCATCTAATTTCATAAGATTTCCTATTTCCAGCGAATTGCAGTGAAACAACACCAGGCAGGTTAGGAAATAGCCGCACAAATACCTGTGTATGCGTGAGTATTTTGTTTTGAAATGAGCAATGCAAATGCCTATTTTTAGTAACACAATAACAATTGCAATTAAAATAAACATCTGTGGCATGCAGCAAGGCGTAAAATTGCACAACCATCAACCGGCGGGTACAAAACAGCTTTGGCACAGCAATTGCGGCGAGCGGCCGTCGGAGGTGCACAGCAGCTGAGTAAATAAGGCATTGAATTACGAAATGAGAGGCAGCTTCTGAAAATACCTGCTCGTCAACACCTCAACGACAGTGAAATCAACTAGTGCTTGCAACAAAAATAATCAAATTATAGCAACTAATTAGTGAGTGCAATGAGCGACAGACGAACGGACTGCCGCACACACCGATAGCCAGGCGGAATCACCGAGCGCCCACTGTTGCATTGGCTGACGCCCTCGCTCAACCCACCACCTCGGCGTCTCTGTGCGACTGCGAAATCGGCAGATTGCTTTCTTGGCTGACTGCTGCAAGCGACTGCATGACGCAAGTCAATGGCGGAACGCGTCGAAAGTTGTCATCGTCCGTCGGCGCTGTGTACATTCGCAAGCAGCGAGGAAAATTGTTGCGCACCGCAATTGCAGGTAGAATAAACGTCGGTTGCAAAACAGTTGTTTGTGGCCAATTAGGGGTATTCACAAATCTACAGACACACTCACACACATAATATATATATGTATATATAGAAAGACGTGGGTGTGTGTGTGCGCATGTAAATTGCTGCAATTGCAGGTAGCGCAATTCGTGGCTTGTCTCGCCGTGAAGCGTGACTTTTGAACAAAATCCCGGCAAGCCGCAGCCTGTGTATGTGTGTGTAGTTTATTATACAACTTCATTCGCTAACAAGATGCTCGTATGCGTAGATTTGGCACAGCAGCGTTACGGAGAGATGCGCTCGCGCATAACGTCTCGCAATTGCGGCGTTGCAAGCATGGCAACAGCAATTTGCGGTGACAGCGCCACGCGTGGCGTACTTCGACTTTCTTGATGACTCTAATTGCGTGCATATGTATAGTATGCGTGTGTGGGTGTGCGCGCAGATCTATTTATTAAAATGCAAATAACCGCAAACGGAGCGGCTTGTTTGCCGTAGTGTGTTAATTTACCATGAAATCTGGCAGAGCAGATGAAATTTTGACATTTTTGTGCTACGAAATATAGTTCAACCTTGCATGTGAATGTGTGTTGAAATGAGTCTATCTTAATATATGGATATATAGTTAAATATTAGACAGACTGATAAAATTTTTAAGGTTGACTGTCGTGTGTCTTCCAATATACGTGCAGGGTTTGTCCGGAAAGTAACAGGACTGAGACGATTTAAAAAAATTTACTGAGTCTATTTAAAATAGGTTCCGTCTGCGTCGATGCAGCGCTACCAGCACGATTTCCAAGCATTGAAGGTGTTATGGAAGGCATTCTACGGAATAGCCTTGAGAACCGAGGTGGACTTTTCAGGCAAGGAAACAAAAAAGGCCTGGGCCACATCTGACATCGTTTTCACTTTGGATTTGCACATTCTTACGGTCTTCATCAGCGGCCTCTTCCGGTCTGGTGCCACCGAAGCACATAACTTCTCTGTCAAAGCAACATCTGGGAAAGCCTGCTTGATCACATTTAACTCTCTCTCTCTCTCTCTGTCGCAGAATTATCAGCAGAACCATCACAGAAACCGTCGCTTCAAAATTTTTGTCATGACTCGCCAATGCTCGGAGACAACTGACCAGCCGTCGTCCGTTGCCTAGGAATGCCCTCTACCGAATCCAGTCGGTGCGCGCACGCTCCGAAGTATAGTCACAGCGGAATAAAACCAGTCCTATTACTTACTGGACAAATCCTGTACATCAGCATAAAACTTTGAACGAATAGGTTTATAAAGTGTGTCACCTTATGACCAAACATTTTTCAAATCGGACTATAACAACGAATACGTGGACCTCAGTTCCTATTCTGAAGTTTTTACTGAAAATATCGGTTAACCTCGAATTTGGACTCGGAAAAAATTTTCGGGCTTTGTTCATTGCAAGTTCCGAGAACATTAAATTTTGGGTTATACCTGAGTTTGGACCTTCCTTGCTTGTATAAAGTTATTTTTGCTGCTAACCTGAGCCAACATTTCCTGGTTCCGAAGCTCTTCCAGCTCTCAGCAGCATTATTATAAGTTTTTCGAACAAATTTCCATATTGGCAACAATTTGCTCATATCTGCTTTTAATCGCTGCAGTTGGTCAGGCTGGTATTCTTTTCAGATATTCATTAAGCTCTTTGGTAATTTTTTATAAGTCCTCTTACGCATGGTCTTTTACGGTTCACTGAAGCTAACCATGAATTTGTGGTAAAACTATGTCCATTCCGAGATTTGATTGATTAATTGATAGGCGAGGAATGCACGGCGACCTTAGGTCTAGGTACCCTGTATTAAATCACAAAGACTCACCTAGCCACAGCATACTGATATAAATAATGTTAGGTGCCAGCAAAGCAATGTGATCTCTATTTGGAAACATGGATCCAAGAGTCTTTAACCTGCGACTTCAGACTGTTATGATTCCGAGCCTTATACATGTAGATGGATTATAGATCACTCGTAGTGTCTAATTTCAGTTTCAGTGAATGATATAAAATTTTTGTCAATATTTTTGTTGTTGCTGAAATCTAACAGCGCCGTTTAACTGTTAAAGTTTTTTGCGATCGGACAATTACAAATTCATCAGCGTCAAAGTTTGTGGGTCATCGGTCGTTTCTGCTATCATTAAGCTTCACTAATAGAAGGTTTTATTCGCTTCATTTCCTGTTTGTACATTTTACGCTCACTCGAAAGCTGCTAACATAGCTAAGCACTCACATAGAAATTATTTGAAATTTATTGCCTTAGAGTGTGTGTGAGTTGTGCGCAGCAGTGCTCAGAAGACAATTAAGTTCATTTGTACATTTAGTCGCATCTCTGGCATGTGGCAGCCAAGTAAGGAAGCATATAAGCGCAACATTTTGGCAATTATTCAACTGCTTTCAACGCCATAATGAGTTAATACGACGGAAGTGTGACGTTAAAATGCATTTACGCTGCGAAGCCACGGAAACACTGTTGGGAAAAAGATTTCAATTTGTGGCAGATTTCGCCAGAAAAAAATGGATAAAAATTTTCTCTTTGCATTCACACACACGCATACATACACTTTTGTCTGCAGCACAGCAATTTTTACAGTTACTTGAAACTTGTATCTTTTAAATTTCATCTTCTTCGTTTATTTTTTACTTTTTCCAGCTTTCCAACCATTTATTGGTGTTGTTTTAATGCTCCAATTAGCAGACCAGCAACTATGACGGATGAGGAAAAACAAGAAGAACTCAACCACAGCCGTTGGGAGAAAAGTAAAATTGCGGAGTGGAGTTTATGGCGTAATTCAGCTGATATGTAGACATATTTTTAGACCGTAAGCAGGAAGCCGAGCCTCATAGTTGGAAAGCCGCCTCTACACAGATATGGCAGCGTGTGCCGCTAAGAGCGGCGATGCGTTAAGTAAGTTTTGAATAGATTTTCCAATATTTAAGACAAATAAATTAAAGCTAAGCGGGAGGAGTGGCTGAAATTTGATTGTTGATTGAAGACTGAAGTCAAGCAAAGTTTGGTTAGAGAAGATAGTGAAGCGTTTGTTGTAACTGTAGATTGTTTGGCCGGAGCTTTACGAGAGCTTTAAGTTTAGGATTGTTCTGCGAAGTTGCTGAGACCTTTCCGGTTGATTGAGTCTCCAAATATTTTTCGAACCTCCGAGATGCCTCCGAAGCACTTATATTTTCAAAGCGCAAAATATTCGTTTTTTCAGCAGCTTAGCGCTAATTGCCCTTTCTTTCGCATATTAATCAGAAAAGCAATAAATGCTGCTCTAACAGAAGAGATACAGATTATTAGCACGTCACGCATACCCGCACACACAATTAATTAGAACTGAGAATTTATGAACGCACAAGTACAGATAAATTGTGGCATGCTAATAAAGGATAATGCAATCAATGGCGGACCACCACCAGAGCGCTTACACGCAAATGTGGCAATCAGATATGAGTGGAGGACGACGATAGACGACACACGGGTGTGGGTGTGTTGCTAAGCCGCAGCTAAATCCCTGCTGGATACTCATTACGTTCACCGAACAGGTGCGCCACTCCCGATTGCGTGCAGCTCCTTAAAGCTGGCAGCCGTAACTGTGCTCGAACAGCTAGCTCAATAAATGGCGAATACTTCGAATAAAATATATGCGCCAAACAAAGCGATAAATTGGGCACACAAACGCGTAGGGGAGGGAGGCAAAGGTAAATACAGCAGAAGCATGGAAGCAAAGCTGGCTGGGAAACGAAGCCAGCCGCCGGATGTGGAGCGCGCCCGTCGCTGTAACGGAAGAAACCAAATATCCTTCATTTTTATGTTAAATTATATTTGCACATTAAATCTTCGGTATTTACCGTTATCATTTAGTGAACGCCGCTGCCACTGCCGTACGCAGAAGACTTATGTAGTGCCGCTGCCAACTTGTAATACCAAGTGAAACACACTCTTAATCCTGACTAAGCACGGCTTCGTGTCTCACATCAACACGCGCCGTCACCGTCGGACCAGTTATATTGACCGGGTCTTCGCTTTGCGTGCGGCAGTGGAACTCTTTAGGCACTGTGCCGCCAAATTGCAACGGCAGTTGATAGTCAAAACGCACAGCAGGTGATTCCGCGCCAAGACATTGCTCTTGTCTTATCCCTTTGCCTTGGCCCGAGCGCGCAGACCTTGACGCCACTTTCACTGCCGTTAATATTCAACACATTTGTGCTGTTGTTGTTGCCTTTATTATGATTTTCTCCTTGCTCGTGGTCTTTTTGGCTAAATGTACCGAAATTCAAGGAGCTCTCGAACGCAGAAGATTCTTATTTTTCTTTTGTTGTGAAGCGCTGATTCTTGTTATTTTTTTCCCTCTTTTTTCGAGTTCTTTAAGCTTACATAAATGTATGAGTGAAAGTGCTGTGGTGGCATACATATATCCCTTCGTCTGTTCATATATGTGCTGTGTACATGCAGATATGTTTGTGCAAGTGTGTGCGCTGACTCATATTTCAGCAAGCCAATTAAATGATGAGTTGAATAGCTTCGACGGAGAGCGTTTTAATTAAACAAAAGCATTTATTTCAAAGGAATATTTTGTGGAGTCATCGACAGTGTGTAAGGCACGAGAACCAATATTTATATTGTGAAATTGATGGAGATGAAATGGAAGCATTTCGAGTAAGTAGCGAAAGCGGAAGACCTCCGATATTATACACGCAAAGTCGATAACTTTCGAGAAGCTTCCAGAAGTTTTTTTTATTTTTTTATTTGAAGATATGTTTTATTTCTAAAATGTTTCGAAAGCTTACATAAGGAATAATGTAATCAAATTGGTTTTGAGGCCAATAACGTAAAAGAAATCCTCGGCAAAAATATAGATATATGGAAAGCATACAAAGAGCAGTCAGTATTTGCATCAGTGGAGCTCTCGTAATAACGCCAAGCCAGAGACTTAGCCTAATTTTACTCTTACACCAACAGGCTGATTCTGAAAGCAAATGGCAGCGAAGTTAGCTTCTCCTTATTAGGTGCCAGTAGCAAGGGCTGGCCCCTCCTCTTCGAGTTTCTTCCCATTACCACAGATTTTCTGAATCATACAGAGTTGAAAGTCAATTCGACTCTTCAATATTGCTTACTTACAGTGAAGATCGAGAAAGGGGTGAGGTAGACAAGAGTTGAGGGATAAGAGTGTATACGGATGATTCCGTGATAACCGTGTGGAAGGTAGTGTGTTCTCTGCAAAACTTGAGGTAATAGCCCCGATTGGTATCGGATTTGGCCTCCTAAAGGCCTTGGAGCGTCGTAAGACCGCCATTCCTACCTACCTTCCGTAATCTACCTTCCTAGCATAACAACGACTTTAAATTGTATTATTTGGAATCTACACAACCAGGTGATAATCAGCAAAGATGACTAAAATTTATTTTTTAAAGTTTTCCAAAGTCTATACCATTCAATTTCGACATAATTAACGTTTTTGTACACTAGCAAGGTACCGTTTGTGCCTCCATACCTGCCGAAAGACGCACACTGTACGGCAGAACTTAGCGACCGTTCTTTGCAGTGAACGCATAATGAAGAGAACAGTACGTCGATTTAATTAACCGAAATTACTCAATTAAACGTTGCAGCTTTTCGCCAAAGCACCTTTAAGCCACGCATGCTGCGCTCACCACGTAATACTGTGCCCTCCCCGGCCGCCACCCGCACATCGGCGCTTCCTGCCTTTCCTGCCACCAAATAAACGCAGCCAGCTCGTTGAGTTGGTCCATCGGTCGGATACCAATCGGGCAAATGTAATTTTCCTACCTTTCGCACCCGTGCACCCCCACACGTACCCCCGCATAGCGAGAAACGGAAATGCTCGGCAGCCGCAGTGAGTGTGTGTGAATGTGGGGGTAGGTAGCACAAGTGATATTGCCTCTGCGCATTTCAATGTTGTTGTTGTTGCTGCCGTGTGTACTTTTGTTGATACTGTTTTTGTTGTTGTTGGGTGCTATTTGTACTTATATTTGTTGTTATGGTTAAATTTGGTTTTGCGGTTCTTGTCATTTGCCCTAAGCCACAAAGACAATTAGCTGAAATGGCAATCGACGGGTCGCTTTGTGCAACAAAAAAACGCAAATAAAAAGCAACAACAATAATCAGCAAACGCCAATAAAAAGACCACAGAAATAAATGCGACAGTGCCAAACAGAAAATACGAATAAAATCACGGCGCGTACCCTTTGGGATGCTCCCCCTTAGGAGCCCCTATGCATGTTATTATGTGTGTGCATAAGTATGTGTACGATTGTGTGTTGTATTAACGTGTATGTAAGCGGCATTGTATAGGCGCAAGAATCGCAGGCAATTAATATTGGAAATGAGCCAACATTAATTGCAGTTACGAATTTCGCAACCTCACACAAGAGCTCCTGATTACACATGCAGCCGTCTTCCGACACCGAAACCGCATCAATCAGTGGACTCACATACATTCCCATATGTCCATTTATGTCTGCAGATAAAGCTTGCCAGCGTCACCTTGTGTCTTTTGCAATGTAAACCAAGCCTAAAAATTACTTTCGAAATTCTCCAATGTCTCCTTTTGTAGCTGAGGTTAAACGACTTACTGAAATGACGTGACTAGGAAACACTTTGTCAAAAAGTTGGACACGAATTCAGTAGAGCTAATTTGACTCCGTTTTCTGGATGGGTTTTACATGGTATCAATGGCTGCAGCGGCTCATTCATCACTTTTCTCCCCAACTCTAGGTTTAGTGAGGAAAAAATGTCGGTATAACCATATTTTATAACAGAATATACATAAATGGTGAACTGTGGCCTTAGCTATTTGTCTTTTCTTATTCAAATGATATTGTCTTGTTGTCTCGGCCTCAAGATCGCAGAACCGAAAGTTTTCCGTCGACCAAATACCAATTTTATGCTTGGACCTCAGTCTGCAGTGCCTGGTGTGCTTTACTGCAATTAATACCACTTTATTTCTGAGGTGCTGACAACCCTTCAGATTATGAAAGTAGCTCAGATACTTAGCACCAGTACCGATCCCTTTGCATGCTCCAACGGATTAGTGGCTGTCGCTTTCTTAGTCAGATGTTCAACCATCTTGTTTTCCTCCATGAACTCTTAAATATTAGAAATTTGTATAGTTCCCTTTCTTTCTATCAGTAAATTCCGCTTGATTAATAAGAGAATATTATTCATTATTAAACTGTGGAGGTGCTTAGGCTGACTTTAAGACAAACTTTGCCTCTCTGCCGACCACACAAGTGTCTACTGGGTGAAGAAGGACTTGAGTGTGAGGGAGTCGAGCTTTTTGAGTTCACTTGTCAAATATTTGGTCAAAAGTTGTCGTCAACTACTCGAAACACCCGACTCAACGCTCATATGTGTAGTACATATGTATGCTTTTGTTACAAGAGTCTTAGGAGTCCTTACAAAATATGTAGACACACGTATTAAAGTTTATTCCGCAGCAGGAGGCCTTGCGTCGACGGAGTCAAGGGAATTTAATGAATGCGTACATAATTGCTCACATGTTTTGATTGCAAATTCGCCCGTAAAACTTTTCCTTTTCGGCGACGCGCTCACAGTCTGGCAACCGCCGCACCCGCTGCGGAAATTTCGCCAGCAATCTCATTGTTGCGGTAGTTTGACCTATTGCCGCCACCAATGTCATAGCAGGCGTCAAAGCGACAGGCATTCACATAGACATATGTAACAGACATGCGGATGTCTGTGCCTGTGTGTGTTGGTGTACTTTGAGTTTCCCAGCTGTTATATAAAGCATTATTGGAATTTAAGTGTAAAAACAGTAGTTTGCGAATTCCATGAAATATCGCATATTTGTTGTGGTTGTTGTTTGACCCGAAGTTGTCATTTGAGCCCGATATTGTTGAAAAAGTTTCCTTACATGTCATAATATACGCCTGTGTGTGTGTGCGTGCAAAAGTTCGTTAGTTCGTTTGAATGAAGTTGATAAGCCGGATATAACGCCCATAGAGATCCACAGATCGTTAGGTCTAATTATGTTGCATGATGAAACCGAGAAGAATAGCGCAACTAAGCAGTTGTTTAACTTTCATGATACAAGTGTTTACTGGATCTGGGTTGTGCGTTAACTGGGAAAGCACTCAGCCAGTTGGGTGGCCAAGGGCTTTATTTGCGGACGGTAAAATGGGTGTGTGATTGTTCCCAGATCAAACTTTAGATACTTGAGTTCCAACCATCGCCAACACCCTTTTCATTCAAAAGTACCAAACTTTGCTTAAAATGATTTTATCCCAGCGCTGGCCACGTTTTCACGAAGTCCAGCTAAAGGGTGGTAGAACACACGGTGAGAGGGAAGCACCCACTCTTTACTGACGTAGTAAAGCTCAGAGGTTTTATGGCTATGAATTGCATAGCCTTAGTGTTTGTATAAAATATCGGTAATTTTGTCGCAGCCAGCGTATATTTTCAAGACCATCCATACTTTTTTGTGGACAATACTACTACTGATTAGGCTATACTGGGTTTGTTCGGAAAGTAATAAGACTGATTTTCGTCCTCCGCGACTGTACTCCGGAGCGCACCGACTGGATTTGGTAGAGGGTGTTCCTAGCTAACGAACCAGCGGCTGGTCAGATGTCTCCGACCACCTGAAGAGTCAGGGTAAACACTTTCGCGCGACATGTTTCTGTGAGTGGTGCAAGCCGAAAATGCAGCGTTCGCTAGAGCAGAGTTATGTGATGTGATTAAATTCCATGCGAAACTCGATAAATCTGCGACAAAGACGTTTGATATTAACAAGCAGGCTTATCCAGATGTTGCTTTAACCAGAAGTGGTGTGTTTCGGTGGCACCAGGTCTTTTTGGAAAGCCGGGAAGAGGTCGTTGATGAAGACCGGCAGAATGAACAAACCCAAAGAGAAAACAATGCTCATTGTCTTTTTTTTTCATCGAAAGCATCTCCACCATGAATTTTGTTTTTCCTGGACAAACCGTCAACGCCAAATTTTACGTGCAAGTCCTCAAGATACTCAAACGAAGGATCCATCGGGTCCGACAAGACTTCACAGCCGATTGGAGGTTGCACCATGACAACGCGCCGGCCCACAACGTCTTTCTAGTGAACAGCTACTTAAACAAGGCTGTCATCCCAACGCTTCCGCAGCCGCCCTACAGCCTAGATGTGACCCCTCGGACATTTTTTGCTTCCTTGGCTGAAAAGGACTATAAAAGGACAGCATTTTGGGACGAAAGAGGGTATCCAAGCAACATGCTCCATTGAGGAGAATGCTTTCCGTGACGTCTTCAATGCTTGGAAATCGCGCTGGCAGCGCTACATCGACGTAGAGGAGCCCATTTTGAAAATTTTAAAAGAATTGTAAAGATTGAATCAATAATTTTTTTTAAATAGACTCTGTCTTATTACCTTCCGGACAAACCCTGTATACCATCCTCGCAAAACAAGCCTGACGTAGCCCTTTGTGCCCTATGTCATTAATTGGCAAGCTTATTTCGTAATCTGATAGGTTCAGCTTCAGATCTGAAAAGTCGTAATTTTTCTGAATTGATTATGGTACTAAGAAGGCATAAAGATAGTCGCGCCACATGTTTTGAGTAATAATATCTCATTACCGTTATCTTAATGCAATTAACGCTTTTGAACTTTTAACGATTGGCTACAGGCATTTCAAGGTGTTAATGTGGCATTCAAATGAAATGTGCTACACATACAGGCATATATACACATACAAATATATTTAAATGTTTGTCGACGTACTTCCAATCACAGAAACTTTCCGGTGTTTACACACGTTTAGCTGGCGACCAAATGTTTATGTAGCCCATATTAGCTTGTATATGGCACACATACCTGCCTGTTTTGTTTGTGCGCACACGTGATTGAGTGATAACACATATTAGCCATAAATTGTGTTTATAAAGTGACTTGCAATTAACAGTAAAATGCATAATTTGTAGTCGATCGCGTGTACTTGAAGTGGGAGTTCTCCATGTGGTTCGAAATCAGTTGACAGATAAACACGAGTGGCACCAAAGGCGGCGCCCGGTGTTCGACAATTTTTCACCTGCATACCGACACTAACATATACATATGTACATATATATATACAACACGTGTACGCTAGCTGTCCGCTTGTATGTGCTCATTACGGCGGCAATAGTCGGGTTGACAAATGTTAATGACACCTTTATCTTGTTCGTCATCTTGAATGATTGTTGACAAGCTTTGTTGCCATACACGCCGTTCTCATGCCCCACATTCGGACAAAAACCAATAGTGAATGCGATAAAAAGTGTGCACAACAAATCAGCGGATATAAGCATACAAATGTATATAAGTATGTATGTATGTATGTATGTTTGTGAATAGAAAAACTTTTCCAAGTGTCTCATTTGTGACAAAATTTCTGGTGCTACCTTGACGTTGAGCTTGGCTGGGTTCTAGGTACTTATGTACGAGTATGTATGTTTGCCAAGAATGCAATGCTTGGAAATGAACGCGGCGAACACACGGCACATCAATAAAAGGGGAGCCAAGACTGCGGTCGCGCTGAAGACCCTGACTATATTGGCGCTGCAAGGCGTTGCGGTGGTCACTTGCTTAGGCAGTTTAAGTCAACAGAGTCACATAAACCTATGAGTGTCAGAAATACCAAAATTGAAGGCAAATTGCTTCTGAATTGCCCGGTGCTAGCATAATCCGCTGCGCAGTGCCCAACCCTAATTTTGTCAACTCGCCGCAATGAAGACTTGACCATAACTTTGCGTTTACACGACGTGCATTTATGTACATAAGTATATATATGTATGTGTATATATCTATTTACCTATATCAATGTATTATACTTACATAATAACCTGCAATCGCTGCTATCGGCATTCTGGTCAGCAGCGCTGCAAGCGGCAAAGTAAATAACTTAGATTGCATCGATTTCCGGTCGTTTGGCGGTGGCCTGGCGCTGCACCCACAGACACAATCAGTTGTGCATACATAGTTACATACAAACATCAGAAGTTTCTGTATAAATACATGTACTTCTACGGAAAATAACTCTGCTGTACGTTTGTAGACAATGTGCAACTTTGCATTTCAAGCAATCACGGCAAGTTTTGCCACCAGTGTTGCCAGTTATTTTTAATTGAAAAAAATTTTGTGCAACTTATTTTTTAGGAAATTTTAAACTGGAACTGCTGGGTTCGAGAGGAACTGGTTATCAAGAGGTCTGCTGAAATCTATAGTGGCGAATGAGCCATCTCAAAGCCCCATATTCGCTTCATAGTCGTAGTTGTATATCGATTTAACTGTCTTAAATCCTCATCTGTGAAACTTGAGTTAAATTTAGTTCAACCAGAAATGCTTTCCGAAAGTGACGTCATTTCAACACTGAATATTTGTCTAAGCCAAACCGGAATAACTTTTCTCAAAATTCGGAGATTTTGGTACAGAGAATTTTTATATGAGAGCTAGACATACAGGGTTTGTCCAGAAAGTAATGATACTGAGTCGATTTAAAACCATTTCATGAACTAATCGTTACAATTCATTAAAAACTTTCAAAAAAGGCTTCTTCTGGGTCGATGCAGCGCTGCCAGCGCAATTTCCATGCATCGAATGCATCACGGAAGGCATTCTGCGGTATAGCCTTGAGAGCCGAGGTGCATGCTGCTTAGATACCCTCTGTCGACTAAAAATTTATGTCTTTCATCGAGATTTTCAGGAAAGAAAACAAAAAATAAGTCCGGAGGAACACATCTGGGCTATAGGACGGCTCCAGAAGCATTTGGATGCCGGCCTTGGTTAGTTAGCTGTTCACAAGAAAGGTGGTGTGAGCTGGGGTGTTGTCGTCTTGCAACTTTCAATCGGCTGCGATGTCTTGTCGGACCCTATTGACCCTTTGTTTGAGTCTCTTTATTCCTTTCACGTGAAACTTGGCGTTAAAGGTTTGTGCAGGAAGAGCAAGTTCATGGTGGACGATGCCTTTGATGTCAAAAAGGACATTGTTATTGTTAGTCGAAGTCTCAGAACGCCCAACACGGTCTTCATAACCAACCTCTTCGCGGACAAAAAGGCCTGGTGTCACCGAAACGCACCACTTTTTGCTAAACCAACATCTTGGTAAGTCTGCTTGATCATATCAAACGTCTCTGTCGCAGATTTACCGAGTTTCACACAGAATTTAATCTCGTATCTCTGCTCTAACGAACGCTGCATTTTCGACTTGCACCACTCACAGAAACACGTCGCGGGAAAATGTTTGTCCTGACTTTCCAGGTGCTCGAAGATAACTGACCAGCCGATCGTTCGTTAGCTAGGAATGTCCTCTACCAAATCCAGTTGGTGCGCGCATGCTCCGAAGTACAGTGGCGGCGGAAGAAAGTCACCCTATTACTTTCCGGAAAAACCCTGTACTTCTCTCGTCCATTATGTATATACTTGTTGTAATACGAAGTACTGTTATCGAAACTCTTCGAAGTTTCTCGAGATATTTATAATATACGAACATTTGGGACAACTGTGGAGTAGTCTCTAAAGTTATGATTTCTTTGATTAACTAGATGCGCAGTCCCTTCCCGTTAGGTACTTAATTGATCTGGTGCGTTAGTAGGTAACCCTGAATGCAACTCAACTATTTTAATATTTTTCCAATATTTTCCAAACTCAATAAAATTCAATTAATAGCTTTTACCAAAGAAAAAAATCTGAAAACTGGCATAACAAATTCAAATGTGGTTGGCAACTCCGCTGCAACTGCTGCTAATATACACATCGACAGCAGCACAATGCGCCAAGCCACAAACTTTTCGCCTGCGGACATTCATTCACGCAGTCACTCACTCATTCAGGCATTCAGACACACAACCAAACAACCGAACAAGCTGTCGTCCGTTCCTCCTTCCTGCCAGACAAGCAACAACAGTTAGTTGGTTTGTTCAGCGACTTATTCACAGAGTTCGCTCGTGAATCATAATAAATGAAAAGTAAATAAATAAATAAATAAATAAATAAATTCTTGCGCCAACATTGTTGCAACGTACGAGCCGCGCGATGCGGCCGGAATTAACGTACGACTATGCCACACACACGCACACACACACACACACCGGCGCAAAGAAGTTCCATAAAAATTGTGAGCACATCCAATCACACTGTACAAACAAATAAATAAGTTTAATGAACAGCGACTGTGTGCATGCGTTGACTGTGTGTGTGTGTGTGTTGAATGAATGAATCAGTGAGCACGCAACGCAGTGTTGACGGATGATCGAACGGGACGCAGTGGTGACACGAAAATTTGAATGATGAACTGTGCGCGGATCGCTGACTAGCCGGCGCAGCGCGGGTGCGGAGATATGCCTATGAGAATTTATGTGCATGTGTGTGTGTGTCATGTGAGTGCATGCTACTGGCTTGATAGTCGCGAACGTGTCGTCACCTAATCAACCAAACAACGCGCGCTTCGCTCAACCAGTTGGCGGCGTTGCTGAGTCAGTGTTTTGAGCTTGCGGCGCGCTTGCTTTGCATTGGCTTCGTAGCTGTGGTGAAATCAGAAATCTTATGGCGCGGCAATGACTTCATTCACAGTCGCAGCATGTTCGAGCTTGTCCATGAAGTGTTTACTTCTGTGGGACTCTTATCTATAGTTGACGCAGTGTCTGCGTTGAATTGTAAAGTTCTTATTTCACATGCAGATAAGTCAATGAAATTCTTTAAAGTATTAATTGGAATTAAGCGCTTTTTCATTACGATTGTTTTATATGTTTACCATACGCTCGAGACTTAGTTTCAAAGAGACCTCATGCATTCTACAGAACATCTCTAAAATTATTTATGTATCAGGTTAGAGGAGTAAATACATGTTTGTTATGAAAACAGGGCGATTTATGCTATTTTTAGTGCTAAATATTGTGTACTAAAAAACAAGCTGTGTGTATAAAGTGAAGTGAACTCTGTTTCTCAACGGGGTACCCTCGTAATATACATACGTACATATTTACGTGTGTGATATTGAAACCATGATCTTTTGGAGCTCAAACCCATTGCGATATTTTAATTTGTAGGAGTTCCGCTCCTTATATGAACTTTACGAGGTTTGACAATTAAGTAATGAGACTAAGTTGATTGCCGTGCTTGTGGTAAACCTGTGACCTTTAAATTCCCTTTATCTTTTTCTGGCATCACTCTCGTGTTTCTACTGCTAGTCAATTTTGCACCAGATTGGGCGAAACAGTTTCGGAAACGTACGTCTAAAATTATAAGAGTGGTAATAGTGCTCTTAGTCGTGCCCAAGTTCACAATGGTTGTCTCCGCGCGCCCCCCGCCCGAAAAAAGCTCGTATGAGCAAGTCAAAGGTGAAAACGATGATTATTGCCTTTTTTGCCGTGGAATCATCCACAAAGAAAACTGTGAATCAAGTCTACTATTGCCAAGTACTCGAAAAATTGCGAAAACGAGTCAACAGGGTGCGCCCAGACATCGCTCGTAATTGGATCCTTCATCACGACAACCCGCCGTACCACACCGCCCTCAGCGTGTCCCAGTATTTTGCCTTTAAAGGGATCGCCGTGTTACAACAGACGCCTTATTCGCCCGACATGTCACCCTGTGACTTTTTTTGTTTCCTAAAACAAAATTTTGAGTGATTACGGACATCCAGGCGGCCGTGACAGGGTACTCGCGGACATCCCAGTCGAAGCGTTCCAGAAATGTTACGAAGCATGGAAAACGCGCTGGAATCGCTGTATAGCTGCCCAAGGGGACTACTTTGAAGGGGATGGCAGAGTTGAATAATTTTGGAATTGGAATAATTTTCAAATATACGGTTTTTATGGAATCCGTCACATTACTTAATTGTCATACCTCGTAGTTTTCCTTTCTAGTAATTTTTGGTCTGAATTGTTGAAGATCTGTCTTCAGAATCACGAACCAATCCAAGGTTAGAACAGACAGACAACAATCGGTCAAATGTTAACTTATTTTTCTGATGAAACACGTAAAATGTCGAAGGCATACCAAAGTGTGACTCCAATTTAGCAATCTCGTAAATATTTCCTGAAATTTATGTCCCAAATTACCGACAGAAGAGGTATCTGAGGCATCATTATTATTATTTTATTAGGCTCAATGTCTGGGCCATTTCGTGAAATAACACGTTCACAAAACTCGGTTTTCAATGAATCGATTGTGACATTCGCTGAGTGACATGTGGCACCGTCTTGTTGGAACCACATATTGTCAAGTCCATATCATCCAATTCGGGCCAAAAATATTTGGTTATCATTGAGCGGTAGCGATTCCCATTCACAGTAACGTGTCGGTCTTAATCATCATGGAAGCAGTATGGCCAATGAGCCGGCTCATAAACCGCACCAAACAGTAATTTATTGGGATGCATGGTGACTTATGAAGTACTTACGAATGTACTTTCACACGAATAAAGAATTATATTGATATACCAAACCGTTTTTGTTAAAAAAAAAAAAACTTTTGTAGCGCTCTTATTGAAAAACCCGCTCTTAAAGTTGAGGCCTCTGGCACCGAATTTCGGTAGTAAAATTTATTAATTTCGACCCGTTGTTGGATCGTATATCTCTCCAAGATGAAATAGCAAACCTTACTGAAGAGAAATGTCAAAGAGCGGGAAAAAATATATCGTCGTTTGCTGTCCCTGTCGGTCTACTTTTATAGTGCCCTACTGAAAAACCATTCATTACCAGATTGACCAAGACCAGGAACTGTTTTCTTGCGCTTGAAAACCGATAACTTGTGAATGAAAGCTACTAGGAACAGATTTATAAACTTTATGAAAACTTTCACTTTCTTACTTTTAGGCTGATATAAACGTCCAGTTCTTTTTCGAACAAATTACGATACAATGTCATTGGCACTTATTAGAAGCTTTTGAGTGAAAGTTTTAGACGTTAAGCTTTGACCCAACTTTTCTAATTTTTTAGGCTGATGAAAACACTCTTCTTTCTTGCAACTTTACTTACACACCTTTTTCTATTTTTTTCTAATTTAAACAAATAAATGTGCTTATATTATTTGGCCTTCGACAAGTGACAAAATTCCACGAATTTCACTCGCTGAAACTAATAATCTATTAATTATACATATTTACGAATTGCAATTACACAGAAGCAAATAAGATATCGATCCAGTTTGTGTGTCGAGTTGCTGCTTCTTATTGCCTCTCATTGCCATTTTCGTTTCCAAGAAACTTGGCGGGTTTGCGGAGTGGCGTGAATGCGGCATCCCAACGGCAGCGAAGCTTCAGTGGCGCAACGGCGAAGTGGCGAACGCCTTTTTCACTTAATGCGATTTTAATTTAATTTACTTGTGTCGACTTTCCATTAATTGCGCGCACATCAAACTTTATTCATTTAATGCGCTGCTGTTAACAATCTAAAACATCAATTAGCTGGCCAACAGCAAAAACAACAGCAACAAGGCAGCGAAAAGCGAAACACTACACTTTCAGTGTGTGTGTGTGTGTGCGTGCATAAATAAATAAATATTATGGCATCAAAGTGCTGCACTGTTGTAAATAAATAGACTCTTGGCGGAACGCTTTTGCCGCTATCTTCGCAACATGTAACGGAGAATGCTTTGGCGTGAAAGCCGGTTGCAGTCAAGAAAGAAGAAAGACTTCGCGGCCTCGTTACGCTTTCAGCATTTTATCTCCACCGCTGGTGGTTTGCTTGCTCACCAACTTGCTAATGGCTGCTAGTGTTGCAGGCGTTGCAAAAAGCGGTGCCACAGCCAGCAGACTGGCTGCCATGGCGGCGTATACTCAGCTGATCGCAATCGGATACTCGCAGCTGCAACTGACTGCTTTCAGTTTTTCAGGTTTATACATATTTCTGTGTGTTCGCATTGAGTGATTGCAGATTGCAGGCGCTTCCGGTAACTCTCGTCGCATCTTAACGGTAAAATACATGTCACTAAGTATACAATTTTTAGTTGTGGGTTTGCTGTTGAAAAACATTTAATGCTTATTAACATTTCAGCTGATAAAAAGAACTTATTTATCACTGGCCTAATGGTCTGACAGAATCATGTTTGATCATGTTTTATTTTCACCAAAGATTTTTTTAATCTGAACATGAATGAATAAAGGAAATTCGTAAAAAAATAACATCCCAGTTCAATTGCCAAGTCGCTATTGGCAGTGTCTTCCTTAGCTCACTCGAAGAAAAAAATTCCAAAACACTTTTTGCATCACTCTTTTAATTGTTGTAGAGTTGGTTTCAGTTACATTGCAATTACGCCACCCTAAAGTCATAATAATCGTATTCAAGTGGATAATATTGTTTCCAGTATTTCACCACTTTCACTGCTCAATTACAGAAATGAAATAATGGCGATTCGCTCTTCTTTCAACTTGTCTTCTTCTTCAACTTACAATATAACAGTAAATTTAGCAGCGCATCAAAGGTTTTCAACTGTGAAAATTCAAATTATACACTATTTTCAACTTGCTGTTGTTGTCTAATTCAAATGTGTGTTTCCGTTTCCGTTCGATGCTCTCTGCAGTGCATGTTTTTAGCAAATTTGCGCGAAACTTTCACTTTTCTTTCAAAACCAACAACGCTGGTACATTATTACAATTTTATAAGTACTTTGGATGGTTTCTTCATTATTACTTTGTTGTACATATAAGCTTCTTTTGTTGCTAAGTTTTTTCTTATTCCGCTGGCTGGTTGCCTACATACTTAGTTGCGCCAAGTCAAATGATTGTAGGCTCATTATGTTGCTTGTGTAGCTGACTTTTTTTTCATTTGCCGCGGGCGTTCACCGGTTTGGCGAAACCGTCTTGGCTTGTCTTGTCTTGGTCACGGTCTGTATACTCGGATAACTGACCTCAGCGAACAGCATGTGAAATGTGCGATGTGTGGAAATCTTTTCAATTTGTGGGCGAAAAATTATGATTTCTTCGATTAAAAAAAATTATTTGGTTTTAGAGTTTCTTGAGGTGCCATTTTATGCTATATCTTTCCTTATCAAATATTGCCGATTTCTTAATTTTTTAATAGCGAAATCGCTTTACAAGACCTTTAAGTAATTATAAAGCCGTTAATGCCGCTTTGAGCTGTTGGCCATCGCTGAAGAAGATTTTCCTGTGTCATTAGTTATCTTTGTTGCATTTTTTGCTTTACAGCATTCGCCATTCCTCATTACTTCCTGTCTTAGATCTAATGAGCAGATTCAACATTAATCTGTTTCATCTTAATTATTTAAGCCACTTAAGCAGCCGACATTTGCGACCCGCCGCTGTTGCACAGACAGCCGGAGACAATTGTTGCATTGTTGCTGTAGCGGTTGATTTCATCGTAATTTGCACTGAGCTGCCGGCGACCCGGTGGGCGCGCCGCGAAAAGGTCCGCTCGAATTTCGCTTCCCGTGTTTCGTTTGCACCGGCAAACCGTCGCCTTCTTAACCTTCGTGGCCCTTAACAAGACAATTCTGTCGGCTCTGCTACTCTGTCGCTATGTGTGTCCGCCCAACCACTCAGCGCTGCCGACACCATCCGGCCGCTGACGATTTTCTAATTATTCAAGGCATCTAAATTGCTTAATTGCGCCTTGTGATGTGCGATTTCGCCGTGAATGTTGGCGAGTTAAGCGCAAGTGCTGCTCTGTCCTGCGACGCAGCAAATGCGTTAAGGGTTGGCGTGGGTGTTCATTTGCCGGTCATTTGTGGTCTTGATTAATTGTCCTCTTGCAATAGTGGGCCATCGCTAAAGGGGCGGGTCAAGTTCGCCCATTCGCTCGTGCCTAAGGTGCGGGTCGGCTGCTGCTCTTTTGTTGAGATCACTTAACGTGTCAGTTCGTCTGTCTTGCAGTGTTGTATATTTATAGATATATTATGTTAAGCACGTTGACTGACCGTTAACTCGAGTTGTGTAAATTGTAGGCTCTGTAGAAAGTAGTCAAGGGCAGGTTGAGAAATGAATGCAAAATTATTGTTTTGAAATACAGCGCAGGGGTTGCTCTCACTAAAATGTAATTAGTCATTTAAAATGACGCGGTTTTGTTCATGTAAAATGATTGGGGAAAAAGTGTGGCAAGGATGTTCATTTTGATGTAGAGACGAAATACCGGACATTGTAATATTGTCCACTTCGCTGATGAAGGAGAGAAGTGAACATTTCAGCTCTTCTCTTATGAAGAATGTGTCAAAACGAAGACTTTCATAAAACCCAGGTTTCAGACAAGACGACTCCCTTTCATGCGACTTCTTCAAATCTACTCTTAGAAAAAATAATTCGAGATACAGAACTAAATGGAGAATATATCTTCTTCTATAAGAGTGTACAGCTGCTGGCGCATGCTGATGATATTGAAATCAAGGGCCTCAATAACCGCGCCGTTAGTTCTCCTTTCTTCAGAATGGTTAAGAAAGCAAAGCAAATGGATTTGGTAATGAACGATGACAAGACGAAATATCTTATGCGATCAAATAAACAGTCATTGCACTCGCGACTTAACTCCCACATCATTGTTGACATTCCTAACTTCGAAATCGTAAATAATCTCGCCTAACTTGAACCAATAATAACGTCAGCCTCGAAATCCAATGCAGAATAACTCTTGCCAACCGGTGCTACTTCGAACTGAGTAGGCAATTGAGAAGTAAAGTCGTCTCTTGACGAACAAAAACCAAACTCTATAAGTCACTCACATTTTACCCCTCTTGCTATGTGGTGCAGAGGTATAGACGTTGACAACTTCTGATGAATCGAAGTTACGAGTTTTCGAGAGAAAGGTTCTGCAGAAGATTTATGGTCCTTGGCGCATTGGCCACGGCGAATATCGCATTCGATGAACGATGAGCTGTATGAGACATACGACGATATTGAAAAGGCAGCGGCGAAGAAGAAATCAGTTTCGCTTCCCCCATATGATATACTATGCTATACGATTTGGTTCTACCAAACACATTCTTCTATGAATTGCACTCGAACCTTGTTGTTTTTTACTTTTTATTTTTCATCAGATCGTTTTCATTTTATCCAAAGCTCCGATTAAATCTGATTTGTTGCATTTTTTGTTTTTCCTCTGTCCGTAAACAAAGCCATCGCAGAACATCGGCGGATTAAATACAAATTAACATTAATTTACACACATACAAACTACAAACATATCATTGTACTATATGAGGATACAATATTACATGAACTTCGAACCCAACTAGTCCGTAGACTACTTTACTTCTTTCCACTCAAGAAGCTGGTATCTTTTACATGGCTGAACAGTCTATCAGATCGTAACCAAGTGCATCCTATCTTGGTTGGCGGTCACAAAGGCATAGCCGGGAATGAATTGGCTGATGAGTTCGCCCGTACCGCAGCATCCACCAACACGATAGGACCTGAAACGTTCATCGCGGTTGGTCCCCATGCTATAATGGAGCTGCTAAGCAAGGATGAAGGTGCCTTCTATACTGGTCATTGCAAACTCAAGAAGCATTTACATAACATGGACTTATCTTCTTCTGCGAATCGGAGTCTGAAACTCCAGAACACCTGCAAATCTGACTGCACAGTCTGTAGGCGAAAGGATAAAAACCTTTGGATTCCTGTTTCCAAATTGGAATTAAAATCGCCTCGTCATTGCGCTTAGAAGAGGGTACAATAGACCTTAGATCGGGGTGAAATCCTCATTTACTTATCTAATCTAATATATGACGATGCAGTACGACATGTTTATCCCCAGATTTTGGTCTGAAAATTCTATCTCGAAATAGAATAAATTTTTATTAAGTTAAAAAAAATGACAAATTGTAATTTTACAGCCTGCGACTTTCCAGAGATCGGTTTTGCCGACCAAAGACCATAGATGTATGTATATTGTGAACATGTATACAAATGTTAAGATAAGCGATGCCTAAGCTCTTTGAATCTAAGGAAGGAACTCACTTCAAAAATAACTGGTCCGAATTTGATGTTTTTCCAACTAGACCCTATCCGGACTGGGTTGTATAGCATTACCACGCACTGGAGGGTTAGAAATTTCACTGCGTGGCAATTAGGTGCTAGGCGGGGTGTGTTGAACCAGAAGTCCATTGACATTTGATAGCCAAAGCATTGATTATATCCGATGTTCCCGCCAATGACAGACCGCAATAGACGCTTATAGACTACAAATAAATAAGTATTACAAAACGAAGGAAAATAATGAGACTAAGCCGTAAGCCGGTGAATGCAATTGGCGGACCCCAAAGCGGCAAAGCGAGTGACTGACGCTCATATAACAGATTTATTTTACCTTATTTCTTAATACATCGCTTTCAGCTTTCCCTGCGCCTTATCCGATTGCCTACGTTGATACGGATGGCTACCCAAAACAACAGCAGCAACAGTGGCACGCAGTAGTGCAGGCAACGGTGCGGGGCAGTGCGAGGTATTGTAATTTAAGACGCACGCAAACAATGTGGCGAGCCCCGCCGGAAAACCTGCTCGATGAAGCCAGCGCAGGCCGCGCAATGAATGCTGTAGTGCGCTGCAGACGGTGGCAGAGGCGACGTCGGCGGCGGCTGCGAGTGGCAGGTACGCATATGAGTCAACAAAGAAACCGTGTAAATAAACAAACGTGTATTTTTGTGTGTTGTTTGTTGCTGTTGTTGCATGCTACACATTCATAAAATGTTAGATTTATGAGCGCAAATAAAAGGTGGAAGGCAAATAGCAGCAAATACAATCGAATATAAAATACAAGCTGACCAAATACACGCTGATGCTATTTATTATTTTGTGTGTGTGTGTGTGCCACACAGCCTCGGCCAGGGCAGACTTAGCGTAAAAACTGGGAATACTTAAGCGATTTGCTTGTATCTACGGATTTAAAGTGTGAATGAGAATTGGGACCCAAAGAGAACTGCTGTAATAGCGATAACAACAACAATAGCAATATCAATAGCAAAGGAAGTGACCAGCAGTTCTGATAGGATTATGGCGTTAACATAAATTTGTATTTAAGTTGGTGCTTAAAGATCAGGTGGGTTGCAGCGCACTTGAAAGGGATTGGCGCTTTTGTTGTTGTCTCTTTGTCTCCGTAAAAGCGCACACAGTTTTGAGTAATTGCCAATACGCTCGAAGTCTTTCAGTGAGCATTATTGATTGCATGCATGCAAACGAAACTAATAAATTTTAATTTTGACAAAAATTAAAAGTGGCATCGTTAATCCCTGATGTTGAGTTAGAAGCTTGGTGCAAGCTTTAGAACACTGAAAGTTATGAATGATGAAAATCGCCAGCTGAGCAGCTGAAATCCAGGCTATTTAGCTACGGGGACGAAGAGCACTCACATAATAGCCAGTAAAACGGTTTTTGCTGAGTGTCTCGGAAATAGTTTAGACCATATCTGGTCCTTGTAGTGTTCAGCAGCGACTGAAGAAACCCTCGCTCATTTTTCAGAATAGTTTACATAGCAACCAATTTCTATTAAAATACTTGGTAACCAGTTTTTGGACTAGTCCAAAACGGTTAGAGGCATCAGCCGACAATTTGTTAGCCTCGGAGTTCCTGGCTTATTCTGTTTCTGACGGGCTTTAATGTACAAAAAGCGAGCAATTAAAACAACTGCAATAATAACTGTGCCAAAAATGAAACTGTAAGCAAATGCTTTTAGAATGCCATAAAATAATTTCAGTTGTGCGAATAGAACGCCACGTTAACGAGTTGCGTTGCATGCAAATGGGCAGAAATGTGTCCAAAATTAAGTGCTGCTGCCATGCAAACTTCATTCGCTTCATGAATATGTAGACGAGCTTGCGCGGAGAGCGTGTAGAACAATAGCGGCTGTCACAAGCCGCGGACAGCTTGTCGGTTGCGCGGTTCGCTCGCTGGCTCGCTGTCTGCTGACGCGCTACTTCATGCGACTCGCTGATTTATTCATTCATTAAATGAAAATGAAAATGAAAATTAAAAGCAAACAATAAAACAAAAACAATAACGCCAGAAGCAGCAAGCTAAATAAGAAGCGCGCTGGAGAAAAGCATTGCGAGCCAAAGCAGTCTGCATTAAAACATTTGTTCAGGTTAACTACAGAAATTCACAACTCTTGAGCACATTGTCAAGGCTGCTGTCGCTGCTTCTTCTCCCGCTGCTTTCCACTGTTCATCCCACACTTCTCTAGCCTTCGCAGCGCAATTACTTATGTGCCTTACTGCCGCCGAATAGACGAGCGTCCATATCGTTGAACTTGAGAAGCTGTCTTGACTGTCGACCACCAGCACTGTCGCTATCATTTCGGTCGCTCGCTTGTCACAGTGAGGCGCCGACTTGGACTTCATATCGCGGTCAGTTTTACCTTCTTCTCATCGTCTTCACGCCACTTCGGTGACACTGCGCGGCGTTGCTACCAAAAAGTACTTAAAGAAAAAATATAACACTATAAAATGATTGGGTCCACAAACCACACACACATCACATGTTAGGGGGCAACAACAGCGTCGGCATAAGTGTGAGCAAACAAACAACTGGCATTGGCTTCGTGGCATCATTCACTAGCGAACACAGACCTAAGTACGTAGCAGAACTAATGATGCAAAGGCGCGAACGAAAGCCAAACAGCAAAAGTAATCAAAAAACACAACAAATACAACTTCCCGTTTGAGCGCACAGACAGAAAAAATTGAAAACTATAAACATGAATTTTTATACGGTTTGAGTTTTAGCGAAATTATTGTTATTGTTGTTGCTGTTAATGACAAGGTCTTACTTGGTTTTCGTGCTGTCGCAGGTTTTCTTCTTAATTGCTTATTTTCCTTGTTATTCTATCGGACCGTGAGAGCGTTTCAACTTAATTTCTGCTTAACTTGACGAAGCCATCCACCCGGTGGAACAACATTCGTTGAAAGACAAGTTTACACAAGTTACTGTCTTTGGTATACTTATTTCGAAGTGTCTTTTTAGACTGACCTGACGACATTTGAATAATATATAAATCTAACAAACTTTTTTTCTAACCGGAACCAACGATAATTTTAATAATATTTTGACCAGAATAGCCAGATTCAGGGTTTGTCCGGAAAGTAGGCCTTTTTTAAGTCCGGGAAGAGGTCGCTAATGAAGATCGATGCTCATTGTCTTTTTTGACATCAAAGCCATCATTCACCATGAATGGTTCCTCTGGACAAACCGTCAATGCCAAATTTTAAATGGAAGGCCTCAAGAGACTCAAACAAAAGGTCAATTGGGTCGGACAAGATTTCGCAGCCGATTGGAAGTTGCATCACGCCTAGGCTCACACCGTCTTTCTCGTGAATAGCTACTTAACCAAGGCATGGAATTCCAACGCTTCCTCAGCCGTCTGCAGCCCAGATGGCCCCCCGGACTTTTTTTTGTTCCTAGCCTAGTAAGGCCGATGAAAGGCAAGCATTTTGAGACGACAGAGGGGATCCAAGCAGCATACACCTCGGCTCTCAAGGCTATTCCGGAGAATGTCTTCCGTGGCGCGTTCTATGCTTGGAAATCACACTGGCAGCCCTTCTTCGTCACAGAAGGAGCCTATTTTGAAAGTTTTTAAAGAACAATTGGTTCAATAGTTTTTTTTTTTTAAATCGACTCAGTTCTATTAATTTCCAGTCAAACCCTGTATATCATAATATCGATCATAAATACAACAAAAAAGAAGAGCGATTGATTACTTCTTTTCACCAGGTGCTGGATGAGGTGGGTTATTCCAAATTGGTCCCGGGAAAGTGAATTTCCAAACATGGATGGAGCAACGTGTGTCAATTCCATTGTTGAGGCTTGACTATAGCTTAGACTTACTATAACGTTCCGCTTGATTTTCCGCTGTCATTCATGCAACACTGAACTCAAACAAAACAAAAGAAAATTATATAATACGGCTGAATAGAGATTTAGTAAAATGTAGTGAATGGATGCAATAGCAAAGCATGTGTGTAGCACTGTGTTTGCCATATGAAACTTTGATGCAACACAGAGACTTGTTTGAGTAAATTAACCAGCGGATGCCACTCGAAAGATATGCTCCATTAAGCCTGGCTACTATGCGGTGTGTGAAAGGTATGCCAGGAATTTTCAGCGCGACGGAAGGCAAGCTGAACGCAACACATAGCAACCTACACTCACTAACTGCATTCATAAGTGCACGCCGACGTGTGGCAGAGAAGCTCTGAATAGCTGGCGTGAATGCAAGTTGTAGATGCCACCTGGCGCGGCGATTCACACACTCAAGTAGAACACTTTCCGACTGACAAGAAGGGGCAATGAGGCTAGAGCAGAGATACTCAAATGCAGCAACAAGCGAGCTTTCCAACGCTTTGCTGCAGTTCGACCATAATGCCAGCACTGGAGACAGTTATAATTATAAGGAGCTGCACACACACACACATACTGAGTTTAAAGCAGTAGGGACACTGGATGAAGGTCCGTATAAATACCTGCAGATTTCATAAGCCAAGCTAATACACACCCAGAGTTGTGAAGTGAAGACGAACAACTTTTGATGCAATTAGAAATGTAATGCTGCCACAGAGCGAGGCGAGTGAGAGACGCGGCAGCAAGTAATTTTTTGCGCAAAAGTCCAAACACAGCAACAAAGTTTAGCAGGAAAAAAACGAAAAAAGAACAGCGCAAAGCAAACAAGATAAATGAACGAATTAGAGTAAGACGTGAGAAGCAACCATGGCGCGTTGCAACAATGAGTGGATGTTTTCATATATGGGAAAGCAGCAACTGTGAAAATTACATTTTGCTATGGAAAACAAGTAACTTGCAACGCGTGTAGCCGGCTTTGTGTGGCTGCTGCAAGAAACTAGTTCAAAACTTGCTTCATATGATGCTGCAACTTTAGTTACACACGCTAACATATCTACGCGCGTTTGCCTATCCACATATATAGGCGCTAGCCGACAGTGGCGTAGAGAACTTTTGTGATATTTTAAAGGAGGGGACCCTTTCAAGTTGCCGTAGATATATGCAGCAGGCTGATAATAAATAAAAAGAGCTGTGGACTGTCTGTGGCAAAGTGTCTTTCGGTTAGCCAAACGAGAGTGCACCAGATATCGCACACGAAGATGAGAGTTCGCTAGACATATTATATGATTAAAGGTTGTTATATAACATCTTCAGCGGTATTTATTTTCATGTGTTGGAATGGGTTAGATAGGATAGGGCTTGTCTATATATGATTCCGTTTTGTTCCGAGGCCTTCGCCTTGAGTAAAGGTCAATAGGGTTGTTGTAATTTGAATTTTTTAATGTTAATCTCTCTCTCTTTTTCTGTCTCTCTATTTTTCTCTCAATCTCCTTCTCTCCCTGCCTTTCTTTCTCTCTCTAAATCTCTATCTCTATTCGAAAAAAGAACTTAAACCTCTCAGTTCCTGCTACAAAGTAGTACACTACGCCTCTGTACCGAACACCTGCTCGTGTGGGCTTGCCTGCATATCTCAACTATATAGTTGCGTTTTCATAACTCCATTTATTTAGTGAATATGCAATAGAAGAGCAAAAACCGGTCACTTTAGTTACTTCGCACAACTGCGCACATTCTAATCCCAACTAAGTAAGCGGCGCACTCGACACAGTGCTAGCTTCAAGTTATCTGCAACCTACGCCGGCAAGTGTAAGATATCCGAGATGGAGCAAATAGTGTGGGCAAAGTTACGATGTTATGCCGACTTGCATAAAATGCTGCATGCTTCGTTGCAACACACACGCACACACACATGTGGATGTGGCAATAAAGCAGGCAATCGCTGCAACGCGGCAGTTGGCAGTTGGCCGTGTAATCAGAGCTGGCAAAGCAATAAGATGCTCTAAATTACCACACACACCTCTGCGCACACTCACACGTCGCGTCAGCGTCTTGCACTTCCTGACCCGCTGGGTCAGTCATCAGTGCCAGCGGATGTTTGCTTGGCCGTTCTTGTTGCGCGCCGCCGTGTGGGCTCTAAGGTAAGCTGCTGCACAGCGTTTGGCCTCTGTGTTTATTTTTCGGTTTCAGCTCATATGCTGTTCTACGAAGCGATACCTTCTCTTTCTCGCCAACAGCTGAAAGGTCCATATCTATGTAGACACGCACATGAAATGAAGTCGGCTATTAGAGTAGCGTTGGATACAATAGCCTAGCCAGCTAGCCATCAGCCGACAATGATATTGCCACACAAAAGCAACAAAATCTCATCCGCTTTCATGTCTCCGTATCAGCACCGATCGGTTTAGCTCATTCCAGCTAGACTTCTTTCCGTCGGCTTAGCTGCGACTGCGACTCGGCGTTCTTATACGTCGGCTTCGGGTATTTCGTCTCTGCAGCACAACCTGAAATGTTCCTCCATAAATTGACTGTGCTTCATAATCACCTGTATGCTCTGGCGTTTCTACTTAAGCCATTGGCAGCGAAAATATAGACACACGCCGGCACAAGCATACCTCTGCAAGTAATAAGTCTTAGAGTGTATGACAGTTGTATGTGTTGGTGTGGCTCGGTGTCTGGGAATTGATTTAGTCTTGCAGTTGTTGTTTGCTCTTCGGCAACTCTGTAGAAGTTGTTTCCTTCAGCGGTTAATGCATTACACCATTCTTCCTGTTGCAAGACACCACTGTAGGCGAATGACTGGCAGCGAAAATAAATAAACCCATTTGAATTAATGTTTCATTGTTTGTTAATGATTTTATTGCGTATATATGTGAATCGTTGATTTTTGTTTTCATTGTTTGTATGAGAACACTCTTATTTTGTATGATGAACAGTTTTTACTTTTTTGGCATCCATAGCGTTGGCGTTCCATTTATTTGCTCACTAATTTTAACCTGCATCTCCATGTTTTCAATGTTTTGTTGTGTTATTCCTATTTTTACAGATATTAATATAAAAATAGTTTATAAAATTTAAACTTCCCGACAGGTAGGAAGCGCTGGGTTCGCCAAAGATGTGTCTGCCGATATATTTCAATCTCATTTTTGTAAACCTCGGCAATAGCGAAGGAAGTGGCAAAAGCTTATACACAGATCGTTCGACAGAAAATTTAGCGCATCACGTGTAAACCATTTGACAGTGTCCAGTCAGAATACCTACAATTCCGAGAAGATTGGCTTTGTTAAGAGCCATTTATTCGCAGTTGCACAAGTTCTGGTTGCTGACCATCGCTTATTGAGGCCAATGGAGGTCCGAAGGTCCAATACCAAAACCAAGAAGACATCGGAAAACCGAACTAATTCCAATCGGATGAAATTGGGGAAAAGGTAACCCCACTCGTAAGCTCATCAGATGTGCACGATCTGGGGATTCTGCTGTAAACCGGCACCTAAACATGTCTAATATGGAAGACGCTCGATGCTATTGCTATGGAGGTCATGCACTTCTTAACTAGTTTTGAGAGTACAATGAAGGTCCAAAGATCCACCGCCAGAACCAAGACGACATCGGAACCGAACCGATTGCAATCGGATGAAATTGGTCAAAGATTACCCTCGCTCGCAAGCTCATCAGATTTGCAAGATATGGGGAGGAGGTCATGCACCTCTTAACTAGTTTTGAGAGTACGATCAGCGAGTTCAAAGCCAATATCGCCGTTCCGCTATCGGAAAGAACTCCATTACCCACTCTTCTTATTAACTTCGATCTATCCGTTAAAACAGTCCACTTCACTTTTTCCCAATGGTTTCGCCTCGCCTACAAGCTCCTTGCATGTGGAACCGTCAGGCAAGGGCCTTACGATACAGTGATCAAGATTGGAAGGAATGACAAAGAAGCGGTGGCGAATTTCAGGGTGTCTCTGCCCGAGTCCCCTCATTTACCCAACTTTCCTAAGTCTAATACTAACCTTCACCACTAAGCAACTACGAGCTATGTTTACCGGTACAACGTATAGAATGGCATTGAGTCTCACAGAGGCCTAATGAGCACCCTACAGTTTCTTAGCTAATATGGTTTTTCCGAGCGCCCTTTACTAGACAACAACGCCATACCCGACATATTCGCACAAGACCCTTCCAACTAAGCCCCGGAAGCTTCTAGAAAGTCATTATCGATGTGTGATATTCCTGATGGAATCCCATTCCTCTTCTTTTAGCCAAAGCTGCCCGCTTTTAGACGTTTGCTTTCTTCAAATATCAAGTCTTAACAGTACGTATCTGAAATACGAGTTTGACCATAAGGAACCATCTCATAGTAAACGATTCTTTGCCAATCGCCACAAACACATAGAAATCGTTAGCTCCAGAAATAATTAAGTGGTACCAAGCGATTTTTTGTACAACCCCTAACGCCTGGATAATCGAAAATGGGCTCACATGTCGATCAGTCTCGACGATTTCCATTATTTTATCCATCCTTTCGACTTTTTGGCGGTGTCCATTTGTGGGCCTTCTCAAAATTTTACTGAATCAAGCGTTCACAAAATCTATCTGAATACAAAATCTTATCTCTCTAGTGCGCGATTGCACTTCTACAATGCGAAATACCGTTTATTAAAGTCTCCTAATCGAAAAGTAATGGACTAATTTTGATTAAACATGGATTAAGTAGGCACAATAATTACTAATATCCTCGAAACGTTTAATTTAAAGCAACAACGTTTAATTAAAGTAAACGTTTTAAAGTTCTAGTAGCAAAATACTTAAATTCGCCGTAACTTTTGAATACCATTATTCGTCTCACTTCGGCAATTAATAAATCGGCTCAAATCATTCCTGTCTAAGAATTTCTCAAATGGTTGCAAGCTCAAGCGTTCACTTTCTTTAAGCCGTTTTGCAATGCAGAACCGTTAGTGCAATCAGTAATCTATCTTAATTAATTAATGGGTAGCGAATTCCACGCCTGCAGTCGGTGCCTTGCGAGACATTCGCCATTTGGTGCGCTACACTTTTGACGGTAATTTATGTAATCATGCATACACACACACGTACATATGTACGTGTGTTTGTAGATAGGTTTGTACTGAGCAACTTTTAATTTCGAATTTTGCTGCCGAGTTCAATGCACGAATCCACCTTCACACTCACTGCCGCTGCAGTCTGGCTAACCTCGATACCTTTATCTGTGTCTGTCTGTGTGGCATGTGCAGTTGTGGCAAGTCAGTGACCGCTGAAGCGACGCGCGGCTTAAATCAATCAATGATCTGCAGTCTGTTGGGAAAAATCTCCAGCGGCGTGGTGCGGCGCGGCACATTGAACTCGACCGCCTACCCAGTAATCAGCCAAATATAAATACCCAAACACACACAAGCACACACTCATTCATATGTGCACTTGCGGCTTAATGATTGTGTCGATGCGCTGCATGAAAGGTGAGTGTGTGTTAAAGTCATGATAAACCTTTGTGCATGAAGACCGAAGTCTACGCAGTCCAAAGTAAGTCATTGAGCGATTCGCTGGGGAAATGTTACCTGTGAATGGGCGTCTGACAGCGTTGACCTGCATTAACGTAGCATTAACTCACGAAAATTGTATGCATTTGAGCTGAATTTGTGAATCACAGTGCGGCGCTGTGCAGGAGTGACAAAATTCTAATTGGACCGTGGAGAGAAAGGCCAATTTGCAGCTAGTCATCAGGACTAGTTTAAGTAATTACTTATAGAGGCTGGACTGTTTTCGTCCATTCAAACAACATGACCTAGCCAGCGTAGCCGCTGGAGATTCAAGCTCAGAGGTATATGAAGGTGATAGAGTTATACTAATATTGTAAATTTAGTAGACAATTTGGTGAGAAGAATTCACCAACAGCACCATCCAAAGAAGCTGCTGCATTCCTAGAGCTTCCTGCAAGACTTGATTCACCTAATTAAGAGCCGAAAGCAAATGATTTTGAAAAACTTTGTAAGCAAAGAGTTCACCTTTTCTCATTACGCACTCTAAATGCTGAACGATTTTTTTTCCACTTTTAATTGTTGCTAAATCTTCACCTATCCGCCTCAATACTCTATTCGCTGGCTTTCCACTTGAAGCTGAGTGCTGTTGTTGTTGTTATTGCTGCTATTGTTATCCACAATGTTGACACGGATTTACAATTAAGTGATTTTAACCTGTTCTACGTGCTTTGCGAGCGTTTCTTTTCGTGCGAATTGTAGTTGTTTGCCTTATTGTTGCATTCCCTTTCGCAACACAGTCTACTTATTGTTGTTGCAGCTGGCATTTCCGCTGAAGCCACTACAAACAATCGTATTCTAGTTCTTGACCTTTTTCTTTTGTCTCACCAAATTGCAAGCGAGCAGAGCAAAGGCGTAATGAAAAAATAAGTAAATCAGAAGCAAAAGTAATCGAATTCGTTGGCGATCGGCTGAGTTGCTGGGGGGGAGAGGGCGAGGAGAAATTGTGCTACGACAAGCCTGAATAGAGATGAACTGGTTGGGGAATGTAATTGAAAAACGGCGAATAGGCGTCGCAGCAACAACAATTTCTGCCAAGGTGTTCAATACACCAATGCGGGCGTTAGCAGACAACAACAATACACAACAACAGCAACAAGTGTGCCAACGACAAAACTTCATTTCGTCAAACAATCAAAGCGAAGCAGTGAAAAAACGGAGGCAAAATGAAAAGCGAGCCTCAAGAATGGCAAGCAGAGAACAGAAGAAAGGCAGAGCACAACGTCTGACACTGTTATTTTGCGCCATTGTGGCCCCCGCACTTGCCGCACACCTGCGCATTGCTGTCATTGTGAATGCGGCCACAAAAGCGTTGATCCCTACACTAAATCGATTAGCCCAGTTGCCTAGAAAATGTGAAAACAACAAATTGTTATGCTTTTGCTGTCGTCTTTATTGCTTGTTTTTGTTGCCGTTGTTGTTACCTCCCTCACCTGAACTCAACTGAACGCAGCTCAACTCGACAGAGCTCAAGAAGGGCATAAACAAACTAACTAACTAGAAATCTCGCCGAGAGTAAAAAAACAACAACAACAACACAATGCTGCCGAACAACAGTAACTAGTCTACAGCCACAACAACAACAACGAATGCAATTGCAGGCAAATATTGACAGCAGCGATGTCTGATAGAGCAACAGCAACAACAACAACAACGACTAAAGTAGTAAAGTAATAAAAGCAGCACGGTGTGTTGTAGTTGTAGCGGCAGCCGCTGTGGGAGTAAGTCAAGTGGCTGTGTGGCAGCTGCAACAAGCAACGGCAGTACGCAAATTCTTGCCACGTTTTGGCCTAGCTGCAGGACCCAACGCAGACATACACACGTACATATGTTGCAAGCAATAGCTGCAGCGCTTCAGCTTCCAAGCAAAAAACATTTTTCTGTCTTTCGACCCGTTTCTCTCCGCGCAACCGACTTCCTTACCCTTTTGTGCTGCACATATATATACACACACACATACACATATATGCATTGGTTTACAGTTTTAGTGGGTGTCGAATTCGGTTGCGATTTATGAAGTGATGCATGAAATTGCTCTCAGCTATACTCTCTCGCTCGCCAGTTGCCTTTGAGGCCCGAGCAAGTTCGTTACAATTTAGTTGTGTAATTCCAGCTAGTTAGCAATGCAGGGAGCATAAAAGCAAAGAAAACAATTAATTTCGCACACTCAAGTTCAACTTTATAATGAATGTGAATTTCGAAAAATTTTCAACAATCCGAACAGAAATTATATATTTGCTTCGTCTTATTATTTTTGGTATTTTTCATGGCTGCCTTGAATTTTTCATCAAAAACAATTATCTAGTAATCTAAGCTCAATTTTGCATGCACTTCTTTGCCGATTAGCCAATCTTGAATATGTTTTAAAATCGGCAAAGCAACATGTTGATAACAGATCCTGCATATAACTGTAAATATCGATGATTATAGATAATTCCTATTTTTCCACCCACTCAATTGTGATGAAAGTCTGATAAAATTTGTGAGTCTTTTAAATCTCTGAGTCTTACTTTTCCACCCAACCAGCTCTCTGGTTCCACTTTACGTCGGCAAACGATCCACCCACAAAAATTTCTTTCAAACGGAACTCAGTTTAAAGAAGTGAAGAGCTAAGAATCTTGCGGTGTTGGTTTTGATGCTTATAATACTTGATATTAAAGGTTCAATGAGAGAAGCCATACCATAACACTATAGCCATAACCAAAAAAATCGATTAGTAGGTATGATTATACCGAGGAATTATGGCTTTATGGTAGTGGACCACTAATTGGAAGCATTGTGCCCGTAAAGTTGGTTCAATCAGCTGATTTATATGCTTCTAGTTATGCCACCTAACCCTGAACCTTAACCAATTATGCATTCTCCAAACATAATGTTGCATGAACTCTTACATAAATGTTGCTGCAACATGTTGCGCCATATGACTATTTGTTGAAATCTACAGCACGCTAGTGAAATACTTCCGACGCCACAGCCACCACTGGTTGTTCATGACTTCCAGTGAGCGAGCGCTCTTCACCAAATTCACTTTCCGCTTCGTACAGAAGACAAACTGCAGAGAGAAGTCTCCACCGCTTGTGCTCACGGCCGCACATACCCATTCAACACAGGCAATGCTTAGCTGTGCACGCAGCAGCTACCAGCACTGAGCGTGGGCAAATCCTGCTTGTACTGAGCGGCTTTTGTTTCGAGTAGCACACTCTTTGCAAGTGTGTGTGTGTGTGTGTGTGGCGCGCACTCTACACGTTTCGTTAAGTCATGCTCCAGCCTTCGTGACTTCCAACTGGCATTGGCGGTGTGCCGTCGTCGCAGTCGTCGTGCTCCAGCACGGTGCATTTTGAGTTTGCGTTTAATTCATTTTTCTTCAGTCCACGACGATTAACCATGCCGAGCGGTTGGGTGTATTCGTGAAAGCGGCGTTATTAAGTTTTATTGCCAATTGTAATGAAATCATTGCATTAAAGTGAGCCAATCATTAATTGCAGAAAATTGTGAAATTAAGTGAAGCGCACAAATAACTAACGGTTGTTTAGCGCTGGCAAAAGCCTGAAGTGCCACTGTGAAAAGTTACTGGTGCTTGTGTGTATATGCGTTGATCGGATTTTTCATGCATGTAAACGCCAAGGAAGCTTAGTAGAAATTTTCGTGAATATTCGTGTAATTTACTGAATGAAATGAACGACAGCGTGTCGAAGTAAAAAATCGTTAAAGGCGAAATTGTGCCAAACGAAGCAAACAGCCGAAGTTGCAAAAGCAAATAGGCTGGCAGGCTGTTAGGCAGTCCGTTAGCCAGTCAACAAGCCAGTAAAGTAACGCGCATAGTTTTCGGAGGATAAGTTTTGCAACACGCTCACGTTCTAGGCAGCGTTGCGACGTTGAAAGGGGGTGTGGAAATTTCACATCCTGCACCCAAGCACTGTGCGTGTGTGTTTGTGTCTCGAACTCCTAGTGGCTAGCATGCTAGGAATATCATATACAAATAACAACAACAACAAATTAAGTGAAATACAAAATCGCGTGCTATTGACCAGCCCATGTTACCGAAAAAATTGCGCTACAACAACAATCGTTAAATGAAGTGCGTTCCCAAAGGTTCGATATTTGTACTTGAACTGCCGAGTATAGCCAAGTGCTGTTGGCAGGAGTGTTAGATTTAGTCGGTTCATGCAAATTTATACCGTGGCGCGAAATCTGAACGCCCAAATGTTTGTGCTGCTAGAAACCGTTAATTGCGGCGAAACATGAAATTCGCAAGTTAATACATTGACGGACTTGGAGCCACACTTATGCGAAGCAGTGGCCAAAATTGTGTTGTACACGTACAAGGTACGTCCCTCATGAACCCTGCGAGACTAATCAATTTCACAAAACATTTGCCCCAAACAAAAATATAGCAAAAAATGCTATGAAAAAAAAACGTGAAAATAAAAATTAAAATGAAAAATGAAATGTGTGAAAATCATGTTGAACGCCTATAAAATCAGACGGATTATGGCCATTGTGCAAAGCGACGAGCGCCAGACACTCCACTCATGAAAAATACACACACCCCACACACTCACACATAAATTAGCACACATACACATCATTGTAGGCCTAAAATTGGCTAAAATCTAAACAAAAGTGAAACCGCAAAGCAAAGCAATACAAATTAAACCGAAAGGTGGTGCGAAGGACACGCGCGAAACGCAAGAACGCGTGCTTTGTGTTAATTAAAAAAGTTGAGAGGCCAAAGTCTGTGTGTGCAAAGAAAATACAAGCGACACACGCGGGCTTAACTCAAGCAATAACAACAACTACGCGCCGCAGACAGAGCAATCCTTTCGCGTGAGCAGCGGAATTTAAAGCGAAGCGTCAAAGCATAAAAGGACTGCAAATGACGCAGAGCTCAGCGTCAGCAGCTTCGATTTTGTTTGCTCGCTGTGTCAAACTTTTGTTTTGGTTTGAAAACTTGTGGCAGATGCGGCATATTTCTCGGGTGTGTTAAGGTCAATAACTGGAACCGCGATAAAGTGTTTGTGAAAGACAAGCGAGGCAAAGTTTTACAAATTCGTTTCTTTTTCGAAATCGAAAATTTTCTAAATTATTTTCTCGCTTTTCAACGGCGCTACTCTAGGCCCCATACATACAAAGCTCGCGTAAAACCAATCGCGTGACGAACATTGTGAATGAAAAATATTAATAATTAATTAATCTCCAACTTGTAGGAGACAGACCTCGCGACTTGCCGCTTCTTGAGCACGCAAGCAAGCCAGTGAAAAAGAAATATCCAAAAAAATAAACAATTAGAGAGAAAAATTATCTTTTTTGGAGGTTAGAAATTAACATAAACACATATCCTGCAAACTCAAATGTGCGCGGCGAACACAATTGCAAGAAGGACTCATGCCACGCGAGCGCAAACAAGTGAAATTCAATACATATTATCATATACATTCCAAAGAGAGACAAGTCATGCATCCACGTGCATAAAAAATACCTAAACTCACATATCTAACAAAAATATCAGCTGAGGCAGCTCCTAAAACAACAGAAGTCATGCAAAATCGACAGCGTCAACAGTGTACCACCTGCCACTGCAGTCACCGGCAGCAGCGCACAACGCTTCAACAACACCATCACCAACATCAATACACACGACAGCCGCAAGGTCGGCTCAAATTTCGCACAACAACACGCCTGCTGCCACCACTGTGGCCGTTACTCCTCTCCGCACTGCTGCTGACCGGCCAGCCACCCAGTTCGCTGGCCACACGCTTCAACCGCCAAAGTCAGGGCCACATTTCGTACGGCGCAGCAAGCGGCGCCAACAGCCTGCCCTCGCCACACTTTCCACTCGATGCCAATAGTGCGTACGCGAGCAGCGGTGCCGCAGCCGGCAAGCATCACGCCAACATGAACAATGATGTTTACTCGGTGGCCGACAGTCAGGCCATGACCGATGATTATATGGCACAATTTGGCAAGCCACCTGCGTCACCACCACCACCGATAATACCACCATATCTGACGCACACGCATTCGACGTCCGCCGACAACACGCTAATCGTGCACCATCAACCGCATCTGAGCAGCTGTCAGACGGTGTGCGCGTGCAAGTGGAAGGGCGGCAAGCAGACGGTGGAGTGTATCGATCGGCAGCTCATACAGATACCGGAGAACATCGATCCGTCAACACAGGTGCTGGACATGTCGGGCAATAAGTTGCAGACGCTGTCGAATGAGAAATTCATACGCGCCAATTTGCTGAATTTGCAGAAGCTGTATTTGCGCAGCTGCAAAATTGGTGAAATCGAACCGGAAACGTTTAAAGGACTGACCAATCTCGTCGAACTGGACTTGTCGCATAATTTGCTGGTTGTCGTGCCATCGTTGGCGCTTAGCTACATCTCATCGCTGCGTGAACTGACGCTGGCTTCCAATCATATACACAAGATCGAGTCGAACTCGTTCGCCAGCACGCCGTCGTTGCACAAGCTTGATCTGTCGCACTGTGACATTCAGTCCATAGCACCGCTTGCTTTCGATGGTTTGGAGGGTTTGACTTTGTTGCGTCTAAACGGCAACAAGCTGGGTGTGTTGCAGCCGCGTACGATCGAAACACTGAGCAAATTGCATGGCATTGAACTCCATGACAATCCATGGCTCTGCGACTGCCGCATGAGAGATGCAAAGCTCTGGCTGACCCAAAAGAACATACCATATCCCGTGGCGCCGTTATGTGCCGGTGGGCCTGAGCGTGTCGTCGATCGCACCTTCTCGGAGCTGCAGGTGGAGGACTTTGCTTGCCGACCGGAAATGTTGCCTATCAGCCATTATGTGGAGGCGACGATGGGCGAGAACGCTTCGGTGGTATGTCGTGCTAAAGCTATACCTGCGGCCGTCATAAACTGGTATTGGAATGGCAGACTATTGTCAAACAACAGCGCATTCAGCTCTTATCAACGTGTACACATCTACGAGAACGGCCACTTTGAGAAACATTCGCGCTTGGTGCTCACCAATGCCCAGGAAACAGATTCCAGTGAATTTTACTGCGTGGCGGAGAATCGTGCGGGCACAGCCGAGGCGAACTTCACATTGCATGTGAGTATGCGCGCCGCAGGCATGGCATCACTCGGAAGTGGTCAAATTGTGGGCCTCAGTGCTGCTTTGGTAGTTTTAATTGTATGCATTTTGCTGGCGGTCATGTTTCTGCTGATGCGTGTCAAGCGCCAGCCGTACACCGAAAGCAAAACGCCCAACCACATGGAAGTGGTGACCAGCGTCAATCATCAAAACTCCATAACGAACAAAACTCAACCCATTACCGGAAATGGCAGCATAGGCGGCGTCGTCATAGCCAACGGCGCAATACCGAACTGTATAGACACATCAGGCACGCTAGAGCGGAAGGGCAGCGCAGCGATGTCGGCAAATGAGGGCGGCTTCACCAATCCTGTACAGAAACCGCCACGTCTCACGGACTTGCCATACTCAGCCACTGGCTATGACAACAACGGCAGTGCTTTGTCAACGGCGCCATGCTACCTTTCGCCTACAGCATCGGCTGGCAACAACCCAGATCTCATTAATGACACAAAACGTTTCGGTAGCGATGAGTTTGCCGATCTGAAAATACCAGCGATACTGACAGCTAATTTGGGCACTGAACTGGGCAACTCTAGTGGCGAATACAGTCGCGCTGGCGGTTGTGACTCACTCTATCCCTCTGGACTGTGGGAGAATACGCCAGCGGGTACCTCTTCCGCGGACGATCTCTTCATGAAGCGCTACACCGACAAAACGCCTATCATTGAGTCGAACCAATTGTACGATCTGCATGAGCGAACCGTCGACTACTTTAGCAAAACATTTCCACGAACGCACTACAATAACTTGCAGCTAGCCGGAGGTTGTGCGTCGACCAACGGCAGTAATGGCGGTGGGGTCGGCGGCATGTTGCACAATCCGTCCACGTCATCGGCGCACTGCTGCACAACTCGAACGGTGGCATGGGCGGCACCCACTCGACCGCCTCAACAACCACCACCAATCTCTCAGGCTCATCCAGCGCGTACGTGGGCGGCGGCTACCCCAACGACTACGGCCTACCACTGGTGCCTGGCGCCGAACACCAACACAACCATCACCTGCAAATGCATCCACTACAACAACTGCAACAGCATATGACGGCGGCAGTGGCGAGCCAACACGGCCTCGGCGGCAGCGCCAGCGGCAGCGGCAACAGCAGCAACCACAGCAGTCCACACTTCAGCAGCAGAACACTGCCACGCTTGCACGAGCACAGCGGCAGCGGCAGCAGCAGCAGCGGCGCCGGACTTAGCAGCTCCAGATCCTCACCCACACCGGCGACGACCGCAGTGGCGGTGACGATGACGCAAAACGGCACGGGCCAAGCGCACACTTCAATACTGCCGAACGGACAGCCGGTGAACGCCAAGACAATACGCGTGTGGCAAAAGGGTGGCGTGCCAGTGCTGCCACCGGTGACGGCGCTGAAGCGCGCGCTGACGAGCAGCAGCCGCAACTCACCGGACGAGGGCTACCAGGAGGGCTGCGGCACTGACGTGTAAAACGAGCCAGCGACTAGCAACAGCGAGACGTTCCTTACATTATAGGCGCAAAGGTACTTGGTGGAGTGCGACGGCGACACAACCATTTTGATTTTTGATATAAGTTTTGTATATTTTTGTAAATTTAGCCATTAGTTTATGCTTAAGTTGTTGGATTTAAGTGAGTTTTTGCACAGCTGTACGCAGAGCGCGTCAAATAGTTTGTAATTCCATTTTTTTTACTAATTTACTTTCTACATAAAAAAGAGGAACAATTTCGCACATCCATTACTAATACAGAATACTAATACAATTGACTGCAAAGAAGAGAATGCGACGATTAGATTTTTGTACTGACAGCTGCGCTGCACTCGGCCTTTGTTCGCTTTTACGGAGCGCGGACCTGCATAACTACTACTACATAAAAAAAAAAAAAAAAAAAATAATTTGATGTGTAAATGTACTTTATTTAAAATAAATATATGTTATATATATATTATTTATGCATAAGTCAAAGATAAAGTTTCGAATGCATAACTACAAGTATACTTTTAGGGTTAATGTAAATAATTACTAACACTAACACTAAGAGCAGACTTAGTTAAATACCAAATAAAAATAAACATAATGCATAAAAACAGACGATTTTAAATTTGAAAATTACGAAAATTAAAAAAATTATTGTGGAAATGAAAATTAATGGAAAACACTGTAACTAAAATAAGTCGCCGCAAACTGCCTGCAAGTGGTGCATAATATTGAAAAACTAAACATTTGGCGATCAAAGATACATGATTCGAAGCAAATACTTCTTATGTGCAACTGAAATTGGAGTCATTAGCCGCTAAATGCGGCAAGTAAACTTTCGGCAATGTTTGCGCTAAATGTTCGTGTGGTGTTGCAAGCAACCAAAGTCCGCAGCGCACTGTAAGTTGGAAAACAATTAATTTTGCAATCAAAGTACTTTTGTTGCTTCATTTTTGCACTTTATTTGCATACTTTCCCAACAAACTTTTACAGATTTCTGCATTTTTTATATTCTTTTTTCATATTACATAATGAGCACAGGGCCAGTCATTTGAATTGCAGACTCGGCCCAATGATAAGTGAATTTGTTTAGCGCTACTTTAGGTAGCGGAAATAATTTATGTTCACAAAGCGGTGGACATAATGTTATTCATATTCGAAAGTTCAAGTTGAAAACAGCAGTTTTTTTGTTTACGGCATAATTGATAATACTTGAAGGGAGTTTTGGACAGTTTAAAGTTTTTGAAATATTCAAAAATTAAAGCTCCACGAAACGTTATGTAAAACTATGCAATACAAAGAAATATTTTGTTCTTGAAATCTCTTAAATTTCGAAGCCATAATGTTCAAGCGTATAGACGCTCTAATATTTAAGCATTTAGTGGAAATATGGCCCCTGACAGCGTCAGAAGATACCATATCTCAACTTTTTTGGAACCGATTTTAAACCTGATGCAAACCTAATTTAAATTTTTAAATTCAATTTTAACGAGCAGATATGTCACATATTGAGCAAGTGGTTTCTAACTAAGGAGAGTTGCGTCAGAGTCAGACGCTTTTAAGGACAGAAAAGACCATTTTGTCCTAAAAAATTATCAACAAAAGTCAAATATTTTCCATATAAAATTCTTTATAAGAATAAATATACAAATATAACAATATATATATAAATATTTTAAAACTATATCAATTACTTTCTCGCCTATATATTAAAAAGCAGTTAAAATTTTGCCCACAAAGTTCATAAAATGTCTACTTTAGTGTCACCAACGACTTTTTTTCCCCTCAAAGAAAACTCGTGTAGTGCAATTTCAATATTTCGTCACCTAAAATGCAACACAACGTATCATCAAAAAAATATTAAAATCATTGCCAGATGTAATAACCAATATATAACCATATTAAGACCTAAATATGAGTGTGTGATAACCCATATATAACCATTTTATAACCAAAACTCAAATTTTGTTTCACTATTAGTGATTTCTATTATATCATTTTTCCTTCGGCTGTAAACTTATGAAGAAAGATAACCAATATATAACCATTTGATAACCAATATATAACCGTTTCATAATCAATAAGTGACCATTTTATAACCAAAACTCAAACTTTTATTCAATATAAGTGGTTTTCATTATGATGTTTTCCTTCGCCTGAAAAGTATGTTCCATTACTTTGCATTTTTGGTGGCGATTTGTACCTCAAACTGTCCGTTGTTGAGTCACTGCTTAAAAAAATAATTATATCTCAACCATATACTTTATGTAAAACTTTAATTTGCCTTCATTATAAAAAAAATATTTTACGAAAATTATAAAAATTTTACAACTACTTTTTATCTTGTAACTCTCATTTAGTTTCTACCATTTGTATTATTGTAAGCTTCTAAAAATTTTTTAATCGAATAAACTTTCGAATATGAATATGAATAGCTTTTATTTCTTTTCTCATGAAAGTTCTGAAAGCATTACCATTAGTATTATAGTAATGTTTTACAAATTGCTTAAACGAATTATCCTTCGAATACGAATGTGAACAGCTTTCATGTCTTTTGTCATGGAAGTTCTAAAAGCTTTCACTTATCATTGGTAATCGACGCTGTTGAACCTTTCTTTCACTTACACTTCAAATACTGCCAAATCGGACTGCTATTACAACTAAGTAGACTAACTATTAGTAGACACGTGTAAGCTGAAGTTAACAGTTACACAAGTCCAATGACAGTGTCTAAATGCAAGCGTTATGAACAGTAGAGGCATTACTAGTAAGCGAGGTGGACTGTTGAAAAGTAAACAAATTAAAACTAGAAGTCTATTCTTTTTATACTTTTTTAAACTCTTTCGAGAGCAAGCACAGCGCTGTAATTTAATTAAAGCGAAGTTGGTTTGCATCATTTTTTTTTTAAATTCATAGTTTCAAAGTTGACGAACAAACAGGGAAAGTATGAAAAGTGCGAGCAGCGCAGTTTAGGGACACAGGCAAATTCTTGGAAAACACACTTTAAACATAACTAAAGACAGACATACATTTCAGCAGTTGAATATACGAAATTTACACACGCAACTGTATGCAAGCTAGAATGCGAAGTTGAGCAAAGTAAAAACACAAAAGAGAAGATAAAATGTGTAAAATAAAATATTTTTATAGCGTACTTAGTACTTGAAAGCAGCTAGTGTAATAATAATAACACAGCAGATCATAAGTGCGTGCTTTGGCCAACGCATGTGAGGCATGTGTGTGTGTGAAAAAGAAGCAGTAGAAATTTGAAAGCAGGAAACCTGAGTATGCCGCAGCGCTGAAGAGTAAGCGTGGCTTGTGTCTTAGCACAGCAAATGTTAGTTTAGCTTTGTGTGGATTGCAAGCCAGAGCAAAGTGCGAAACTGACACACACAAACACAAACACACTTGCAGTTAAGCAAAGCAATAGGCAGGTACATGTGTGTGTGTACATATGAAATGGAAACCACAAGAATTTATGGCTCAGTGCAAGAAATCGAGCAGAGTTTAGGCAATAACCGTAAATAAAAATACGACAAACAGACCGCACAGACACCGACCAACAGCTACAAAGTCAAACCTAAACGAAATTTGCATACGAAAATATAAATAAAATAAAATATCATGAATCCAATTCATTTACACACCAACACACAAATGCCCACAGTTCAATAAAAAGGCAAAAACAAAAGAAAAATGCAAACAAATATGCCTGCAAATCCTAGCGGACTTAGCACCAACATTTCAAGCCGCAGCTGCCGAAATTCTTGAAAGCTAACGGATATTATTGTAAAGTTGGCCACATTGGAATGTGTTATGTGTGTAATTGAAAGCGAAACCATAAAACTAAAATCAGTTCATAGACTTACGTGCTTGGGAGTAAGCCACAAAGCACCACAAATGAAATAAGTAATTATTGTGTCACGATAAATACCCCCCCTCAGTGTATAAACTCCGAGCAAATGTGTGTAAAAAAGTAAAAATAAAAAATAATAAGAAATCACATTCCTTGCGCTCAAAAAATGGTTACAAAAGTATAACAATAATTTCAAAAGTTACGTAATCAAATAAAATCAATACACCTGTAAGCAGTTGATAGTCACTATGCGTTTGTAAATACTCATGAATGTAAAGTAAAATTGCTGTGCTCCCGCTAAAGCGCTCATTTGTACATACAAACACATACTCACACACACATAGACCCTGAAATATACTTTCCCAAACGTTTGAAGCATGTAAATTTGTAATAATATGTTTTCGTGTGACCAACGTCATCAATTGTAACATAAACAAGCGTGTTTGGCGAGCGAAAACGAAGCATCAAAGCAACTACTAAATATATACGAACGATACAGCTAACAACTACAAACACAACACAACAAAATATGCAAGGTTCATGCCAATGTGGCGCCACAGCACACAACAAACACTGCAACTCGTGACAGCATGGCACCTGAATGTAGGCTAGCCAGGAGCCTGCAACTCCGCAGGGACGAGCATGCAAACCCACACACATATCCACACACACATATCCACACTCACATATCAACACCCACATATCTACACTAGCATAGCCATTGGGTAGAAGCAGTGAAACACTAGCGCATACACACACACACACATACACAAAAGACACTCATACATCTACCGCAACTTATATCATTCATGCATATGTAAGTAAGAAACCATTAAGGACTAATAATCTAGTTTATAGTAGCTGTTTAAGTCTATATTATATACGTATATGTATATGTAAAAAGTAAATGCGAAAATTAAACATTATGTGTATGTATTTATGCATCTGTATTTGTAACTGTATGGTAAACCAAAGACTTTTTTCTTTGAAATAAAAACCTAAAACAATAAGTAAACGAAACAAAAACAAAATATGTATAATGAAAGAGAATTACACAAACCACACGAGGGAAATGCGAATTAAAATAAAGACAGAAAGCATTAACGTATATATATGAGCTGTAAATCCCATATATATAGGAGAATATAAAAAAATAATCAACATGTGTTTTATTACTCATAAAATGGGGCATCCATCAGGTGACAGGAGCGGCTGCTTGCCGCACGATTCCACGTTTTCCAGCGCGGAAGGTGTCATAAAGTAAGTAAGCGTCTGTTTTTAACTTCAGAGTGTTTTTGCTTCAGAATGCCAGCGCGCGAGACAATGTGGCGGCAGGTCAGCAGGTAAACAGGCATGGGTGCGTATTTCATCGCAATAAAACCGGGAATTATGCGGACCAGTGAATGCCTAAATGTTATGCGCTTTTAAAGCATATGTGTAGGCGAAAATAAATGTGCGGATATAATATTTTATTGCATATAAAAAAAGTTTAGTAATAAGTGAACGTTTGTTTGCAAGATTTTTTTTCCTGACTTGAAAGTAAAGGAACTACAAATACTGTTGGTTTTTAAGTCGCGTTTCAAAGTCTGGTCTGATTTTATACCTATTCAGCAATATATATCGTCACCTAAAACGCCAAAAAAAAAACTCGAAAATCGCTGTCAGATATAATAACCAATTTATAACCAAAACTCAAGTCTTGTTTCAGTGCGTGGTAACCATTTTGCAACCAATACTCAAATTTTGTTTCACCATTGTAGTTTCCATTATATCATTTTTTCTTCGCTGATAAACTTATAAAAAGTTTTGTTTTAATATGAGTGTATGATAACCAGTTTATAACTATTTTATAACCAAAATTGGAGTTTTGTTTGAGGGTTTGGTAACCAATATATAACCATTTTATAACCGAAACTCTAATTTTGTTTCAATATAAGTGGTTACATACCATTACAACGTTTTTTTCTTCTCCTTACATTTATGAAAAGTGATGTTAAGTTATTTTGCATTTTAGGTAAAGATATTTATATACTTTTTCAGACCAGAAAAACATTTTTTTTAATTTCGATAAAACTTTAAAATCGTCAACCGCATGCAATTTTTTTCGAATTTTTTTTACTATGAGCCAACTTCTATTCAAGCAGCAAGTGTTTCGTTCGGAAGGGATTCAACGCTTAAACCCATTGTGTCGCCAGCAAGTCAAAGTTCTCCGCTATTGCTAAAGCTAGTACTCCATTTCCGTTAAGTACGGCGTATGATTACCATTACCATTACAATATTTACATTCCACATTCGCTTTGATACAATCTACAGACACATTAACATGCATTTTAAATCGATTTCGGCAAAGCTCAAACAAATAATGACTTTGTTAGTGTATATTTATGTACAGTTAAGCGCGATGAACAGCCGAACAATGAGACATGTAATCAGCAAATTGCTGTTAATTTTTTTCCGAAAATAGTTATTAAGTTAAACCTCAATCAAAACACAATTGTGTGCCGTAAATTTTCGCCGGCAAAGCGGGAAATTAGAATTTGATCAAATCGCATGCACAAATGGTGGCACACACACGGGCAGGCATTTTTACGATACAAATAAACAGAAAATGTGTTGTGAGTTAAAATTTAGGGCATATACATTCAATAGTACGTAGTTATATGGAGAAAAGTTGCTGAAATTCATAATGCGGGGAACCAACATTTAAAAATAAAATATTTTCGGAATCAAAAGTTTTTTATAGACTTTTGCAGAAGCCTTTCAAAATGATATAAAAAGAAAAAAATAATTTTAACAGGTTGAAACCCTACGAAAACGTAAGGTAAAATGATAAATATAAAAGGAAAAATAATGTACAGGCGATTTCAGGTCAGGAAAATGAAGGAAACACTTGTTTGAATTTTTAGGCGTTAAAAATGGTTTAACTCGATTTCAGGCAAAATTATGAGTCTTTTAGAAAAATATAGAATGAAAAAAAAATATGTATATATATATATATAGAGCAATTTGTAGGTAGTGAAAATATCTATAACTTTTGTCTTCAAACTTTTTTCACATAACCTGAATACTTACATACAGTTAGTCACAAAAATAAGTATACTTAAGAGTTTGTAAAATAAATACACAAACTATGGAACATTTAGTGGAAATATACGAACTTTTTTGATGAGTATTTGAAGTTTGAACTCTTATTGGTAATTTACTATGTTTGAATATAAATTATTTAATTTATTTAACATTAAGCAAAAGCTTAAACAAAACTAAAATTACTGATAAATTCAGGTCACAAATTTGAGTATACAATTCATAGAAAATAACAATTTTTTTCAATATTTTTTTTTTAATTTAATAGGCTGCGTCTATTACAGCTTGCACCCGTCGAGGCACCAAGTCTACTATTTTTTTTTTTTTTTATTATTTTTTTATTTTTTTTATTTTTATTTTTATTTATTTTTTTTAATTTGTGACATTTTGTTCTTATCCTGATATGGTCAGTTTTTAGTTCTTCTTTGGTACGCGGACTGAACTTTTTCAGCTTAGATTTCAGCTATCCTCTTAAGTGTTCTATGGGGCTCATATGTGGAATTGTGGAGGAGTCTTAAGCTGCTTTGGAGCCTTATAATGCACCGTTCTTTGACTATCAACGCTATATGGTTTGGATCGTTGTCTTGTTGAACCCGAAACACTGACTTGTTTCTTTATTTCTATTGCATGCACGTACTTAAATTACACTTCAGTAAATTCAAAAAAAATCTCGTAGGTCATTTTAGATTCTCTAAATAGAATGGTGCCCACTCTATTAGATTCCATAGACCTCCATAGCATAAACGCACCTCCGCCATGTTTCACTAGGCCAACCAAATTTTTACTTTGTAGTTTCATGTGTGGCTTTCTCCATGCAATTTTTCTGCCCATCAGATCTTCAAATGTTTATCTTTCAATGGTCAGTGAACATTACACTTTTCCAGAAGCTTAAAGACTTTTAACGAAATTTATTGTAAACTTACCTTCTTCTTCCCAAAAATATTGAACTTTTTTGATTTTATTTTTATTTTTCCTCCATGTTTTAACTTAGTATCCAAAAATTCCAATTTTCAATTCGAAATTCTCACGTTAGGGTATCAAATTTTCTTAAAAAGTCATTAAGCTTTTTGTTCGCTGAAATCTCTTATTTCTGATGGTAGTAAAAATATACACTATACTATGGTGGATTTGCTAAAAAGGCCCAAAAAACAAGGTTTCTTATAAAAAAAACTATTTTTTTTTTTAATAAATTAACACCACAGCTGTTGCTTTGTGGTACGTAGAAGCAAAATACAATTTCTAATTGGAATGCATGGGAGCTATGCCTGCTGCTTTAACAGCCGACAAGCGAACGAAACGACTCCTGGCCGTGTGATATGGCATACTTGGGCTTAAAATATACAAAAACAACGATACTTGTGTGAGCATTGAAGTGAATAACACACAGTCGAAGCAGAGGCTGGCAGATCGGAAACGAATTAGACGCAAATTACACATACACACACACATCACAAATACAAATATGGCAGCGGCAGCTTACACATTCAAATTCAAATAAGTCAACGTTTGCTCTCTAATACGAGCGATTACAAACACACACACATACATACGAATGCACACAGACGCCTGGCATTTGCGGCAATTGCATTTCAAAATCGATCGAAGGACAAAGGTCCGCACCAAACCAAGCATACACGCTAGCAGCAGCGGCGGAGCGGTTCAATTGGAAGTTAAATTGCCTAATCTGTAATTTGGCATCTGTAATTTATGCGTCGCGCGAGCGCTAAACTCAATATTGCCACATACACATGCCACTTCATGGTGTCGTTTGTCAGGCACGACTGACATGTAGTGGCGCATATCAGAGTGTGTGTGTACGTGCGCGAGTGTGCCAGACATTTGTGAATGCGTGTACATAATGGCACCACATCAATTCCAATTTAATTTTCGTCCTGATATCGGCTGACTTCGGTCTTCACCGCTCGCCGGCTCTCCGCCAAACTGACCTATACTCCTCTGCATTTGGGGTGCTGCAGGACATTTGGAAAAATTAAAAAATCGATAGCAGTAAATACACATGTATATATGTGTGTGCGTTTTATTGGCGTTGCTTTACGGCGCTCTCTCCACAGCTGTCCAATGAAGGTAGAAATCTGCGGCGCTCTGCATCTACAACATTGTTCATCGGACTTAATGTCTGCGTTGCATTGTTGCACGATTTATGCATACATTTTACAGCTGTAATGGCACTCGCTGGTACCAATGCCGGCTCGCTCATGCTCCGGTGCGATACTTTGCGTAAAAATGCTGATTAGCTCAGCGCCGCTTACTCATGGCTATGCTTTGATGGACGATTTTACGGCTTAACTCAATTAGTGCGGAGTCAAAGCGCAATTTTTCGACATTTCATGCGGTTAAATATTTCATTACCCCGTCATTTGTACGTTTCATTTTCCGAGCTTTTATGGGATTAATTACCGCAATTACGGCGCTCAGCCCTTCGTCTTACATGTGAATTAAAGCTTTTACTGCAATCAGAATACAGTTCACTTCCGGATACAGATAATGCTTAAATTGGCTTGCCTTTGCCTTAAATTTTCTAATGGAGTGCAGATATGGTCACAAGTATTGCTGTGTGACTTTATTTCTGCTAACTAAGTAATAAGTGTAATTCAAGTTTTAAAAATTGTGAGGAACTTGCAACTGTGGAGGGAGTTAATTTCGAAGAGTGCAGTGAATGTTTATGATATTATTCTCAAGTCCTACATACAAGTTATGGTCATGTATTGAAACTTCGAACGATTAAGTTTAATATTTGCCTTAAAAATATTTTATTTCAATAGCGTTGAAGCCATATCACTCAAACATTTTTTTAATTTTAATTTTTCTATATATCGACAGAATACTTTTTTCAGTTATTGATTGACCAAAAAAGTCTTTTCATATGTTCATAAAAGGCACCAGGGAAACAATGGTGCATCTCTTGTGCACTTGTCCTGCATTGGCAAGACTAGGCTGTAAGCATATGGGGTTCCTACGGTATGATACACTGGAGGAAGTATCGATAATGAAGTCACAGAGTTTGTTAAAATTCGTGTCAAGCGCAGGCTGGTATCGCAAAGAACCAAAATTGGTCTATGCGTGGCTCATTGGCCCACCAGTTTAACCTAACCTAACCTAACGTAACCTTTAGAATAACATATAAAACTATACGTCACTGTCCTAAAGGCCACATAAGCTTTGTGTCTGAGTCAGTCGAGAAATATTTAAGGGATTCATAAAATATTTTCTTACAGTTAACTCCAGAAACCTCGGCATATATATAAAACTTAGAAAATGTTATTCTATCATAGATAATTGACTAAATGCACCCAAAATTAAAAAAAAAAATTCCAATTAGGGGTAAAGTACAACTGAGATGGGAAGCTATGAAACAGCTGCCTGAAATTTATTAAAAAAGCCCGATATACGTTGGGTAAATCAAATTTCAAATAAAAAATATTTTGCTAAGTTCGTAGTTCAGTCCTTAGTTACTATGCCAAATATTAGCGGAATCTGTCACCCAGTTTGTTTACAGTAGCTGCTTATGTACACAAGTCCGTACAATTTAGCAGAGCGCTGTGAATTTTACAGTGGATAAAAATATTGAAACATAGTATTTCCGAATTTCGTTTGCGGAATAAATGCGGTTGTTGGGAAAGGCTTACGATGATTCAAAAACACAAGCTTACGAGTACAACAAAGTCTTTAAAGACGGTTGGGAACACGCCTAGTTCTTGGATGACCTGATGAAAATATTAAAAAAGTGACTTTTACCCGCCGGTAAATTCGAATGATTTTGGTGGATATTTTGGGCATAAAACGTGTTTTTGCTCCACTCATTCCGATAAAGCTGAACTATTTTCAAAAAGCATATGATTGTGACCGAATTAAAAGCCAAAAACGCATTGAATACCATCGATTAAGCACCGTATTCACCAGATCTGGCTCTGTGTGATTTTTCTTGTTCCCTAAACTGAAATCGCTTATGGAAAGTGTTTCAAAGCTTTCAAAAGTCGCTGAGATAAGTGTACTACATCTGGTGGGAATTAAAATAAAAGAAAAATTATGTTTCCCTGTGATCCTTGACACCTTGCGCATGTTTTAAGTACAACTGAAGGGATAAAATACAAGAAAACCATCGGCAGTTCAAGTTTGTCGAAAATGCACGAGGGGATGATGTCGGCGTGATATCAAATTTTTCAAATATTCAAAAGTATATGGACTGGAAGAAAGAGTGTGAATCCGTCATAGATTTTTGGTAGAGACGAAATTCAATATTGATGGTGCTGCTGGTTTGGGCCCCTTTCGACGGGATATCGGCAAATGAATGAGACGCAATTTTGAAGAACGCTCTGTAATGGTATAGGGTGCATTAAACATATAATCATAAGTTGAAGGGTGAGTTTCATTACTGGGAATAGGAGCTTCAGAGGTAGACAGATTAGCTGGAGGATGTGTTAATCACATACATACGCATATATAGATAATAATGGAGAAACAGGGTACAATTTTTCAGCAAAACATTTATGAGACTTGCTGGCATCAAACGTATACGGGAATCGTATGCAATTTGCAATGGTTTCAAAGCTTTAGGACCGAATAAGAGCCTGTTAAATGGAAAGGCTTCTTTTTTTACTGTTGAGTTAATTAATGAGAGATGAAATGAAATTTTTAAGAACATAACAAAAATGCTGTGTGTTTAAGGGGTTACATGAGCTTCCTGGGCCTTTTTTCAATAAATTTTTTCTTTTATAAACATTTTTGAGAGATATGGCGAAAATTTAATATTGAAAATTCTGGAAAAGAGTGCATTTAATAAATAATAGTGTAAATTAAAGTATCGCTCATGTATGTGTGTGCTTGTTGCGCCGCCATTTACCAATTTTCCAATCATTGCACACAAAAAGTGCAAAAAAGCGTAAATAAACCGCAACGGCAGTGGCATTGCTAACTAAATTAGTTGCCTCAATGTTGAAGTGGCGCATTTCGAGTTCACTAATCGCTTCAAGCGCCTGCGTGTGTGTGTCCATTAATTAATCCATATATATGCGTGTGTCTGAGTGTGCATTGTGGACTCGCCGCATAATAACGCATTGGCTGACAAACTTCGCTGCAAGTTCACTTCCACGTGAAAAATATGAAATTACACAACGCCGACATACAACAAAATTAATAACCTTCAGTTGCATGTTTTAATTTGTATGCATGTGTGTGTGTGTGTGTGCATGAGTCACTTGTTATTTAAAGCCCCGTTTAAAGTCTGGCAGCATCGCATATGAAATCAGAATTTTTTGCAGAATCCACTGTGTTGCCTAATCAAATTATGCTCAGCATAAATTTGCGTTCCTGCCGCCCTGCGCCTAAAAGTGTGCTACGGAGTGCTGAGTGTGTGCGTGTTGGCGCTGTGAAAAAGCGGCGCGGCGTTGTTGCAACTAAATTGCTTTGCATAATTTGTTAGTAATTAAAATTAATTCCTATTTAAATTGCATTATGCAGTTGTGTAAGGTGGACTTTATATAAATTTTATGAGCCACTCACACACATGCAAGCGCTTTTTTGCTAAACTGGACGCTACGCCAGCACACATTAGCATGTCTTCTTTATGTGCGTGTGTATATGTGTGCGCTATGTGAAATCACACGCGGCGTACAAGTGCCTCTGGCTTGTTGTTGTGCCGCACATTTTGCAATTATTCAGAAATTTCATTTGAAAATGCTAAATACGCAGCCAATGTAATTATATTATGATTTCGCATTTTATTTTATTATTATTTTTTTTTTATTTTTTTGGGTTTTTTGTTGATACTTATTTGATTTTTTGCTTCACATAAGTGTGTAAACAAAACAATTTAATTATGAAATGCATTATTTTTAAGCTGTGCGTTTTATAATTCATTTAATTATTTTGTCTCTTTTTGCCCCGCGTTCTGGCAATTTGCGCAACATTACAAAAAATTATGTTTTACGTCAGTTTCGTCACATTTTCAGCTTCTAACTAATATTTATTTAATTAAAAGATAACACCAAAGTAGGCGGAGCCGTAAAAAATGCTGTTTTTGTGGACGCACAGAGTTCTTACTTCTGTGCTACGAACTTTTTGTTACCTAATGTGAACGGGAGGCAACAAAAATGCAGATAAAATTAATTTGTCGTACTTATTTCGATTGTAATTGTATGCCGCTTAATTATTTGAATAATTTTATTTTTATTTATGGCTCTTGTGCAATTTATTAGTGAGAAAAGAACTTAATAATACTTATATTTTGTAATTTAATATTTTTTAAATAAAAAAATTGTTTGTAGAAATTTTTTTATATTTGATTTTTTAAAATATTTTTATTAATTTTTTTGAAATAAATTATGGGTTCTTGTTACTTTCGTAAAAACAAACAAAGGCACCAAAATCGATAAATTTGATTTGCGGGTGGTTGGGATACCACTTTCAGTTCAAATCAGTGGGCATAATCATTGAACCCGATTCGACCGAAACAAATTACGCTAAAATCATTAAAATCTTATCGAGAATAAAACTTTGATGCAGTTGAACCCACTTACCGTCTCGATAAAATACATTCCGTGCCTAATAGATGTCGCTAGTCGAAATCATTGAAACCGCACGTGGATAATTTTCATCGAAATCTATTCGTTGATGACGGAGTTGTGGAAATTTTTATTTATGGGATAAACTTTCTTAGAACCCACTATTATATTATATATATAAGGAGTTATATACAGTTAGATCCATTTTTAACATTTAACTCTGACATAAAAATGTTTTTCAAATCAAAAAAGTTTAACCAAAGGTATAGCAATCAAAAAATAGTCGATAAAATCAAGAGAAGTGGAAAAAAAGACTTCTGGAAAAAATAAAAAAAACTAAGAAAAAAAAATGTCAATGAATACTTTATAGCTAACGGCTTAGTAAAGCAGCATACCGTAACTATTTTGTTGAACAACACTGTATGTCTAAGAATGCCGCTTTCTTTATAAATCATTCTGACTACTGTACGGCGATGAGCCGAGAAGGAATGCCGATGAAGAAATTAATATGAACTGAGCAAATGCACATATTTTCTGAACGTCTGTATTAATATGCCGTTATGTGTGCAATTATTGCCTGTGACATTTCATGTTGCTAATATTGAATCATTTATAAGCAAGAAAATTAAGCATTTAGGTATACTGAGCTGTGTGGGACAGGTGGTTAAAGCAGAATAGTAAAATAATATATTGTTGCACACATACATACATACACACATACAAAAACATAGGTGAAAGCACAGTACACTACATTTGGTTGCAGACGGCACGAAGCCTGAAGGCATTGCGATCGAGAAATGTGGACACCTTTATTGTGCCAGTGCACTCAAGCACACATACAGACAACCGGTGTTGGCCACTCATACGCCCCGGTGCTTGCCATTGCAGTGATGAATTGCGCTGTGCATAATTGCGTTGCCAGTATGTGCAACCGTGTGTGGTTATGCTGGTAGAGAGGCTCATAATATTCGCCTACTGCAAGCCACCTTAAAACTAGGGCGCACGCATACATACGCACTTTACAGGAGGTCTAAGCGTTTCCTTTGCCTTAATTACACTGCAGTGCCTTGTTGGCATGACTGGGCTTTTCAGTGCCGAATTAAGCACGAATGCCGCAAATGTTTGCCGCTATTAATTTATTATTTTGTGTTGAGCACTTTTAAACTTTATGCTGTTTATGCTTCAATAAATACCGAGCATATTCTTCTTTTGTCTCTGTACAATGTCACAAGCATACCTTTAGGCGCCCAATTCCCCCAACTTTTCACATTAATAACAACTCACACCTAAAACGGGTAAACACATGACTTCCATTAATCACCTTCATGTGTGTGCATAAGCACTTAAGTCACTCAGCGTTAAGTTAAGGTAGGCCTGCCGATTTTACCCGCTCGCGTGATAATCTGCCAGCGATGGAAAGTGCAGTTGAGCGTTGGCCGCGCTTCATGAAATATTCATTCGCTTTCATAATCAGAAGTCGCCATTGCCGGCGGCCTAGTGTGTGAGCTGTGTACGGTGTTTTAAGGTGAATCGAACCCTTTCGAAATTTCGCCGGTGTCGGCCGCTGCCATGAAAATTGCCACAATTAAAGCAATTAGCGGAGGCAATTACTTGCTGGGAGGATAAATGGAGCCGTTCAGCTGTCAATAGTTCTTACTAAGGTCTTGGTGCTTCCTTTTATACAGAAATGTAACCTTGAAGTGTTGCTTTTATATAAATCGTCTCTCTGATTGCTGGCGCTGCGTGTATTATTGCGTAAAATTTTAACCGTGCTGTCATATAACAAACCTTGCTGTCTTTTCTTTTCATTTCAATTGTATATTTTTAGTCGCAGTCTGTAAGCGCCACCTACTCGCTCAAAGGCCTTGCTTGACTAGCAATCATTAAGTATCCATATGAAGTCCCCCACTCTCTGGGGTATCATTTATTCCGCCCGCATGCTCATTTGGTTTGGTTGGCAAATAAATAACCACAAGTATGCACACAATCAAAACTATCTATGATTGTAAGGCAAACACTTTTTTGTGTCGCCGGAAATCGTATGCGATAATCAATGGCGTATTTATTGCATTTCATTATCACAAAAGGCGCATGACAAAAACGACGACGAAATACCTAAATAAATTGAGGCATAAATTTGCTTAAATTTCGTGCTTCACTACCGCCACATATACACACACATACACATACATGCATATATACAAAGCTCATGTTCATTGATTAACTAACAACTACAGGCGGGCGCATTTACAAATGATGTTGCGTAACCTTAACGAGCGCTGTCCGGCGCATAACGGCGAGTGTTCATTGTGTCGACGACGGTGTTGATGATGTTGATGACAACAACTGAACAGCTGGTCAACCGACAATAATGCTGGCACATGCTGAACGCTAGGCAAATGAATGCGTTAATAAATCAATGGAAATAAATCAATGATTTTCACAGTTGTTGTACTTGTACTTATGAGTGTCGATACATAAGCAAGTACATATGTCATTTTGTTGATTTTTTGTTGTTGTTGCCGTTTATTCATTGTGTTGTTTGCAACTACTCAATTGTGCGCATTTACTTATATATAATAAATAATATGCATATGTATGTTTGTATGCGCGTGTGTAGTTGTGTATGCCAACATGTTTACACCTAAAGTGTGACATGTCAATGACAGATAAGTGTGCAGCCTTTTGACTCTAATGAAAGGAAATGTTGTGCTGTTTGAATATATTTCCGGTCATTAAGGCTTTGAATAACAACTAATAGCGTACAATCCAGCCTACTGGCATATACACACGTGCACGTAGCTGTCGCTGTGCTGCATTTCATAAGTAAGTTATCGATCTGAGCGCACAAATAAATGCGGAATACTCGGCTCGTGCAATAAATCTTAATTTCCATCGATATGAAGGCGTTCACTTCAAATATTCATATGAATATATTTGTATATGTCTCTAATGTTCATTAACCTTTGAAGAATGTGGTGCTTAAGTGCTGTGCTTTGCATACTCACAGGCGTAATATTTCAATGCACACCTACAGCTAAGTTTAAAGGAAGGAGCAGATTTTTCGTACTCCTATGATAACAGAAATGAATCATTAATTTTGATTTTATAATTGATTTTGAATTAGTTTATGTAATGCTTTCTGAATAACTCGTGAAAATTCAAAGAAATACTTGGGTTACACTACCCATGAAAAATTAGGCGATTTTCGTGAATTTTTTTAAAAGAAGGTACTAAACAGAAAGTTTTGAAGATATTTCGAGATAATTAAGGATATTTTCAGCTATATTTTAATTTTTTTCTTTACAAAATTATTGAAAAATAAAGGAGTTACATAGATAGAGTTCTCCAACTGCTGACATGATTCCGGCCGAAAGAGTAGCTTAAACAAACACAGTCAAAAAGGTAATCAAAGTTGAAGGTATGCAATGATCTACGTTTTTTGGAAAGATATCAAAAATTAACAAAATGCATAATTTTGAAAAAAAAAATAGTTTTTTAGGTAAAAAATTATCGTTTTTTAATGCCAAACTGACAATTTTCAACTGATCAGTAGATATATTTAAGAATACTCGGTTATTGTTTCGATGAGTTATGATGTCAGCAATTTTGAAAATGCCGTTTCGAGGAAAACGCGTTTGAAGTTTCAACTATCCTATTTATACAAAGGAGCGGTGGCTCTTTAGAAAGCTGCTATTCAAAAACATCAAGATACCACCTTGTCGAGTGCACAGGATATTTTAGAAACTATGCACTATTGACAAAACAAATCCTTTCTTTTTTATCTTTTTTTTATATCAGGAATATTTTCGCAAGGTTTCAGGGCAATCGCAGTTAAAGTGTAGAAGATAGAACCTTTGAAAAATTTCAGTTGGTCAGTTTAAACCACTGGGTAACGTCAATTTCTGATAATGTTTTTCTCGAAAATAGTTTTCAAAATCCGTGATCATTATGTCTCAAAAGCTAGTGAAGCGATTTTATTAAAGTTTTACATAGTTTTTTCCATTATGTTTGAAACCTATTTAACCTCATGATTGATCGGAGTATATTTTTTTCGAATTAGATTGCAACTAACTTTTTCAAGGTGAAAATTAAAATTAAAATCATACTGTTTGGCTTGCAAATTTGCCAAAAATTTAATATTTATTCAAGTCCTTCGATTAATCACGATTTATACTCTTCCACGTACAGATAAAATCTTATTTTTTGATTTTTAGTGAATTCTTTGTCTGTTATGCTGACCACCGCGAGGTTATGTTTTCCCGGGCCAATGGCTAAATTTCCAAAAAAGATTTATGAAAAATTTTCAAAATATTATTCAAAAATTGCTCTTTAATATTATCAAAAGTTGCAATAAATTAATTAAGTTATTATAAGAAAAAAATTGCTTGAAATAATACTTATTTTTTAGCAGTTGAAACCCAAGTATTGTCTTAAACAATATTCTTGTCATATTTCGAGCAAATTGGGTAATTGGAACTTGGTCACCATACATCCGCTTCAAAATGTGTAGGTTCTAGACTAGACTAGACTTGACTATTTTAGACTCTATGGGTTTTAAGTTTCGTCCACAGCTCCAAATAGTCCAGCTGCCACCACACTAAACGCCTATAACTTCGGATATTTGAATTTTGAAAAATCCTTCAGGGAAATATTTTGAATACCTAAAGTAACGAATTATAAAACAATTTTTTTTTTTCGAACTTCTAGACTGGAATACTCCTTAAAAAGAAAGCTCTAAAAATCAAATATGTTCGTGATTTTAATAAAAAAATATTCGATTTTAGACGAATTGCTTGGAAAATTACATAAAATGTAAACCAAGAGACGAAATACGCATTAAGGAACCTTAAATAAAATATTTACTAATTTTCATTAGCATAAATTCGAAAATGCGAAAAAAGGTCATTTCAACCTGCTCAAAATAATTTCGCATATTGTCAATGCTAATTCAATTTTAAGGGGGTATTCTAGTCTAGAAGCATTTTTTAAGAATTTTTAAAGTGTCGTAAAAAAAGGCAATTTATGTTTTTATTATACATTTTTTCATTAGTTATTTGTTAATTTTAGAAGACTACAGAAAAAAATTAAAAACTAAAACAAGTAAAAAATTTCAAAAATTATGAACTGACGATGTGGGGGGTCTCTAAAAATTTCCAAGTGACCATAACCATAATTTCAACCCTCCTAGTTATCTGAAACCTAAAAGAAAAAAAGATTATTAATCTAAATTAATGTCGCATTGGCCAGAACTACGGAAAAAATTTCCCAAAATGGCGACTGCCTAAAAAAAAAAATTTTTTTCGGATCACTTTTCTGACAATTTCGAATTTTTTAAAAATAATAAATTAAAATTTGGGCATGGGGCTAGTTCCAACCATACACCAGCCTATAAAGAAGACTCTATAAAAATGTCAAGTAAATCGGTTCAGTAAAACCTGAAAAATCGGGGGTATCATTCCGGAAAAGTCAGTTTTGAAAAAACCGCGTTTAAAGTTCTCTAATGTCTTTTGTTCGATTAGTTCCGGCCGAACCAGTTTGGATGTCGGGTCAGAAAAATGCCTATATCTCCGAGAATAATTTGAATTTTGAAAAATCCTCTTGTACACATATTTTTGAATAGTCAAGCTTTGAAATTATAAAAAAAAAATTGTTTTTTTTTTTTTAATTTCTAGACTAGAATACCCCCTTAAATATATATTTCAATAATATCTATTGAAGTCAATATCGCGATATTAACGCTGCGTCCAATATAATCCATAACCCTTAGCCTAAAAATTACATTCGTATGAGAGACGCAACAAAACAACTGACTATAGCAAACGCTTTGCAGCATTTAAGCAATTCCAACGCCTACACATGCTCTAATTGTCAGAGCGGCACCACAAACATATATTATTCTGGCATACCGACTCCATTCATACATATAAATCATACGTCTCCAGTGAATAACAACATGCTAGAACTCAAAATCAACTCTGTGTGCAACATATGTGGCACGAAGTACTGGCGGTGCAATCAATAAATATGCCTAAGACAGAATAAACGGAATTTATTTAGCATACATGAAGGCGCATAATGAGCATAAAGCCACACACAAACCAGCAAAAGAACTGCAAAGACTGCACGCGAAAGTGAGAGTATGTGCGCTTTAAGTGTGTGTTTGTGTGTCTGACATGTCCTCTGTAAATAGAACAGGTAGCACAGGTGCAGCAAAAAGAAGTCAAAGAGAACTGCTGATAAAACGCGAACGAGCGAAACAGCAAACTGAATGAGAATGAGTGGTACAAACACGCCGCAAAATGTCAGATCTAAAAGAGAAAATCTCAGCATATTCAGGGCAAATAAATTACCAAACACAGGCGGGGCACCCATTGGCCGGGGAAACGGAGTCAAGAGGGCCAGCTGCCGGGGGGAAAGGCAGAAAAGTGAATGACATCAGACCTACGGCAAGCAGCTGGCGAAAAATGAGAACAGCAACGTGAGCAGAGACGAGTGCAGAGGCAGCACACATACACACTAACAAACTCGGCAAATCTGTGTGTATCTGAGTCGACTGCCATTACTAAGCTGAAAAGTGGGCAGGCAGGCGGTTGACGTTGGGCGGACAGGCACACATAACGCTGAGTCTTGCTCGGTTGTTGCCGCACAGTGTGGCTGCAAATATGTGCATACATCATACCTACCGGGCAGCGCGTGTGTATGAAGCACCGTACGTGCCGTCTTCGGATGTAGCAAGTGTGCACCGTTATGGTAGCTGAAACAATCTCATATTCATATTACTGGCGCTGAGGCTATCATTAACACGCTCGATACGTTGAGCCGCACGGCGCTGAAGGCACACATCGGTGAGTGCGTTGCACTGTGTGTCGCCTGCGGAGAGCCGGCGCTTGTGTGCGCCACCGATTGCGGGTACAACGTGCGCTGTGTGTGTGTGCGACTGAACGCGTATCGATTTTTCGCTTATGTAACTTTATTTTTATACACATTATGTTTTTGTTATTAGGCATTTGTGTAGCGCCCCACAAAGGCTGCTGGATGTCAATGACGCGAGACGGCAACTAGCGCGTTCATTCACACGCGCGCTGGCAGTGCTGAACTTTAAATACGAGCGCCGCAGGGAAATTGAATGCAGAATTTGTCCCTACCAATTGAGTACCGTTATTTTTAAATTTCCAACTTATTTTCAACTTCAGCGTGGGATGATGTGCATGTCTCAGGTACACATAGCTCTTTCAACAAGCAGCTAATTTTAATTTGCTCCCACTTCCTCCTGCTGCATGCGAAAGATAAGCGCGTGCTAGTGCCTGCTAGCAACGAGCTGCGATTCTGTTGCCATACGGACTCATTAAGCTAATTGACAAATCAATATCCATTAGCTGAAATTGAATTTAAAAGTAATTTTCAATAGCCGAATTGCGCGCATAGATTTTGCTTTGAGCAAAAGACACATTTGAAATTGAAAAGCTGCGACAACGTGCACCTCACCGGTTATGCTTCGAATTCTCCTTTACCTCATAACCGTTTTAGCTTTTTCTCGATTACCTGTTTTGCATCGAAATGCTTGCTTGCTGTTCGTTGAGCCGCTCGCGAGTGTGCTACAGCTGTCTATAAACAACTTACCCCACCACACCACACTACACAGAGGCAGCATTACTTAAGCTAACTCGCAACCTTCAGTTTTCGTTTGGCCCAGCTTCCACAAACACCGCAGCAGTTACTTGAAGCAAAATAATGATTTTTGCAGTCACAAATGTATACCTAATCCTTGAATTCGAACCTAAGTCCCTCCACCAAGTGCTGGCCGCACACTCGTAGCATCCGTCTGCGCGATTTCGCTCTTACACAGCCTTATCTTATCTCTGCTTTGCTGATGTTGCTAATATTTGTTGCTGCCACATTGAATTTTTAATGAATTTTTATTTGCGGCAAATAAATTGACTTCCTCTCGGCAAAATTTGTTTCTTCATGTTTATCTCCAAAGCATATGACTTTGAAAGAGGCCGACATATGAACATGCATGCATGCATACATAAGTAATCAAATATGTAAGGCATTTGCCTTCGAATCGTAGGTAGCGGTGTTATGTCATTTGGATTATGAGCCATTCTGTTGAATAATTTAGAAACCAGCAACAGAAAATTTGCTCAGATATTCTCTAGCGAACTCTGATTTGCAGTAGCTTGTATGTTTGTATGTTAGTGTCTGACTTGAGTGAATGTAGTGATTTTGGTTAATATATTTGAAGAAGTTAAAACTGAAATTTAAAGCCATTTTATTGAAATTCAAAGATTTTCATTTCTAAATTTGTGCTGAAAATTCAAAAAAGTTACAAGTAAAAATTATGGAAAGTGGGATATGAAATAAATATACTTTGTGCTTTCTGGCATAGGGAAGTATTGCTGGTATAACAGCTATGCAAATGCTGTTTAAAGAACGAAAAGAATAATGAAATAAAAGTCTGATTTTGGGTAGCTATAGTAGGTATCTACAAGTATATTCGTGTGGAAAAAAAGTTTAAATATCTTTCTATATTCTTCTCTATTTTCATGGACATCGTTATTGTTTAGTAATTAACCAGAGAGCTTTGCCACAGGTTAGCATGAATTCTAAGCCAAAACCTCACATCACGAAAATAGCCTTTGCTAAGGCAAAAAAACAGGCAATAAAATTGCAAAAGCAACACCGACATAGACTCAGTCAAACTATGTACCTGTTTAGATCCAAAAACAGTATAGTGTAGGGTCTCTGTTAGCAACAAGAATGACGAGATGTTAAAACGAATTGAAATATAAATTCTCGCAATTTATGTTAAAAACATTTCCTGCCTCATTTCGAAAGAAATAAAGCCCGATAATTCCGTCATACCGCAATCTGCACCAAACGTTCAGTTATTGTGGACGCTTTTGGGTTTTCTAAACCACGCGCGGACTTGACTCACTCAAAATAGTGACAGTTTTATTCGTTGGCATAGGCACTAAGGCATATGCAGACGACCTTATTGTGGTAACACCTCGATAACCTCCGCAGCAAATGCAGTAAGTGCATAAACGCTCTGCGCCAATGGTTCTCCTCAGTGAGTTTAGAACTGACGGAGCAAAAGCTTGCTCACAAGTACTAGAAAAATGAAGGAAAGTATATCTCTCACCATATGGTAGTGCAAGACTCATTCACAGCCACAACTAAAATATCTGGGAGTAATAGCAGACTCAAGGCTCAAATTTAAGGATCACCTAGAATGCACCAAAGGCAAAGAGAATAAAATACTGAATATCTTATTAAGAAAAATGGGAAATAAAGGCTACGTACATTCCAGCCGGCGTTTTTTACTTGCAAAGGTTATGAGATCGGTTGTGTTATATGTGACTACAATATGGATCCAGGCGCTAGGCATCAAAGCATATGCCAGACAAATAAGCACATTGACAGGCTGTCGGCATTAAGAGTTATCAGTGCTTTTCGAACAATTTCAAGTGATGCTGTTGAAGTAATAGCCAGTATGATGCCCATTGACAGCCAGGGTGACGAATACGAGCGAATATACAAGCTATCAGAGCCGTCTATAGAAGCCAAACAGAAGAAGCCTCACTTAAAAGGAGGTAGACTTAAAGACTGAACCGGACATCCATTTCTAAATCGACAGAGGCATGGGAATCTGGATTTCCACCTAACCCAAATACTAGCTTACATGGGTGCTTTAGAAGCTACCTGACAGATTCCAGCACGACATTGGTTCGAACTGTCCTTTGTGTTCAAAATGCTTTGAAGACTTTGAGCATGTATTCTTTTATTTCTCGCGTTTTTCAAGTGCAAGGAAAAACTTAAACTACACAGTTTTATAGTGGAAAATTTGACTACACTCATGTATCAGTCTACTGAGAACTGGAAAGCTGTCAGCGAAACGGCAGCCTCAATTATGACAAAACTAAAACGCATACAGCAGAGTAGGCGCCCGTCAGTCCATACCAAAGAGGAGACTTATAGTAGATGCCTCATCACTCCCACGAAGTAATATTTACTCAGGTGGTTCCGTGGTAGGGTCTGAAGTTGGGCATTGGTTAGGTTTAGCGGATTAAAGTTCCGCATTCCGGCTTTTGATGCTTCCCTTACTTAAAACAAACAAAAAAAAAAAAATATTTATAAATAATATCCACTGAGCCAGAAACTAGTCTCTTCAGAGATGATTTTTCGTTATTCGATCATTTTTCGGAGGATGAGAAATTGATTAATAGCTTTGGACAATATCAAAGCATTGTACCAAAATGAAAAGTGACATGCTGAAATATCAAACCTTACTGAACACACTGACGAAATTGTATACAAATCATTAAAAAATATGGCCGCCACAAACTGTTAAACTCACGTCATTACTATTGGTAATTGCTATATGTTTGAGTATCTCTTCAGAATATCAATCTAATTTTTATGCAATAATAATGCCTTAAATATTCTGATCCTGATGTTCATGTTTATTAGCGGGGAAAAAATTTAAAAAGAAAGCGAAAAATAAATCTTTGGTATCAATGAGTTCTATGCGGGAAAAAGTTTTCTGGAAGAATGTGTTTGTATGGGCATATTCGTCTTCGAAAAGCATTGATCAATTCGTTCATCGCAAATTTGAAGTTCTTCTTACCAAAATAGCGCGCTGAGTACATACTGTACCTGCAACTTGAAATGTAGAAAGGTGAGCTAGGGAAACTAGGTTAAGGTCATTTTGACGCCTTACAAGATAACATTATTTTTTATATCTTAAAAAGTGCCCTATCCAGAGGAAAACTTCGGGAGGAAGTATAGGTCTTTCCCCCTTTATACACAATTCAGACAGACGATCTGCACAACTGTCATACAACTGTAACGACTCTCTATCAAGGTTTGCTGATTTCAACCTGGTGAAGTGAAGGGGCATACCTCTAAAATGAGCACTATCGTTGATCATTTTGGTATGATTAAAATAAAAGTTTCCGCCTCAAGTTGAAGCAGTGTCAATATATTGAAATCTTGCATACGATATTCAGAATTCAGTATTATAAATTTCTTGTGTCATTTCATTATATAGAAAAATTCTTTGTCCGAGTTATCTATACGTATTTTTGCTATCAACATTCACAGAAGCGCATACAAACGGATGCAATGAACAAAGTGAAAGTCAGTTGCGGAATCACGCGCACATGTTTGTATTTGTGTGCGCTTGTGAAAGCGCACCTTGAAATGAGCGACGCACGGTAGATGACTGTGAGAAGACATGGTTAAACAGTGGTGCGTCGTACTTGGTGAGAAGGTGGCCTTGTAGCATGCAAATGGCAAACACGCGCGTGTCAATGTCACACACATACACATATACGCACATGCACATTAACAAATCAAAATCCTATTTCCGGTCTGGAGAAATACGCTTTTGCTTTGACTTTCGCCACAGCAGGCACTTAACTGCAGCTGGGATTTGTGATGTGGAAATGAAAAGAAGGCGGAAATGACAAAAACTACAGATCGGCAAGCATGCCTACTACTTAAAAGCGGATTGTGTGCATAGCATGCGCGCGTATGAACATGACGCTTCCGACCGACAGCGCGCGGCGCCGCAAAAACTGTCAGAAAAAGCGCAGCAAAGTTAAAAGCCACGTTACAGCAGCCGCTTGAATGGCAGGCAACTACACGCACACCAACGCGCGCACACAAACATATATGCACACTTATACATACGCATGCATGAAAGATATTGCTTTTGCCTGCCAACATTGTGGAAGGAAATATTAGGAAAGCAACGGCGAAATAAAAGTAAAACCATTTCTATAGCCGTCATCAACGACAGCGCCAACGACAACGACAACGAAAATCGTTTTCCTTCCTATCACAAAGCATTCAAAAATAGATAAGCGTTTGTACGTGTGCGTGTGTGTGTATGGAAGAAATGTGCCGCGAATGACACGCGTATTTGAATTTAAATATTGAACAGCCAGGCTGCTGCTCAAGACAGCAAAAGGTTCAATAAAATGCTTGCAAGGCAACGGCAAGGACGCCAGGCATTACGGGATATGCGAGGTACATACGGTGGTGGTAGTTATGCAACCCTTAAATCCCAGTTTGCGAATCGTTTAATGCCGTGGCATTGACTGCCGCCTTGACAGCGCGTCGTTTAGCGCCGCTTGCTCCAGCAGCGTACACCGCGGCGTATGAGCAATTTGAACGCGTTTGTTTGGCGTCTACAAGCCAACAGATTTGGCTACACATAGATATATGTATATGAGGCGCTATAGATTCTTGCATATGCATTGACATCTGTGCAAATGTTTACGATCGCTGCTACACATGTTTGATTGCCTCACACGCACAGAGTTCACAGTTCGCCTCGAATGCTTTTCGGCGTGAATTTAGTATGCAAGTCTGCAAATCACATTATCGTAAGAGTTTTAGTGTACTTTTAGCGTTATTTGCTGCTGAAATAACAGTGAAATTTGTGTGTCAACCAAAAGACACAAAAATAAAATGAAATAACTGAAGTTTCTTCTTTATAGTTTTGCAGCAGAATGCGACTGTTTTTGCTTTCATATGAGCGAGCAGCGAATAAAAGAATTTTAGCATCGAATTTGTAGCTAAAACTCCATAAACACTTTGAGCGCTAGTTTTAAAAATATATAATATTTCAAAATAAATAGCGCTTCATGCTTTGAATTCTTTCCAAATTAAACTCATTCGCATGCTTATACACTGGTTGAAGCGTCATTTTCGAAGCGTCGTCGTTTCGCCAACAAAATTATTTGCAAAAGCGAAATTTAAATTTGGTTGAAGCGCTTTTTATGGGGTGTGAATGCGCCATTAAGCGCGTAAAATGAGCGCGTATTAAAGATATGTTAATGAATTGCGCATTTAAGCGGCGGAGTCGAATAAAAAATGCGAAACTCGGCGAAAACTGCAATAACAATAACAAAAGCATAAGCATAAGGGAAATGGCCAAAGAGTTTGTCGAGCGAAATAAAGTGAAGTGTGCGAGCAAAGCGCTGATTTGTGCCGCACAGACAAAATAATGCGAAAAGTTCAGTTAAACTCACGCACACGAACGCAGCGCGGCAGAGCGTACGCAGTGCGCATGCGCTGCAAACTAACGACGAGTATAGAATTATTTATAGAAACAAATTATGAGCAATAATAAAACAATCATGACGAAACAGTTTGAAGACTCGCTTGCCAACTCACGCCTCAGGCGGTTTGTGTGTGTGTTGGAGTGAGTTTGTGCTTTTGCTGCATGGCGCGCTGACTTCTTAATGGCATTTGCTTTATTTGCGGTAGAAAAAAACTTGTTTATGCGCTGAGTTCTTATGAAATTGCCACACTTTGCTAAAACAAGCGCGCATTTGCTATGAAGGACTCACATAATTGCCATTTCATTGAGCGTTGGACACATTAAAGGGTCTGGCGCAATTACTTTTAATTTGCGCGCAAAAGTATGCAAAGAAAGTATGTGAAGTATGTGCTTTGGCTGGTGGCTGGTAAACCGCGGCATTCGCATATTTATATTTTTATATCCAAAAAGTTTGACTAAAATTGATTTGGTTGCCGTTAGAATTAAAGGTGCAGCAGCTAACAGTTGCATATGCCTAGGATAAAAAAAGACATAAGAAACTCAGAGAACAACGCACGGCAGAGTTCAAACCAAGTCCTTAGATACAGTTGTTGTTGCCTCAAATGGCTGTCTCAGCAGCGCAGCGCCGTGCTTTCGCTGAAAGGTAAATAAAGTGCTGCAAACCCGCAGTAACAGTGCCGAAGTTGCGCTTGCCAAACTGCACAGAGCAGCCTTGCGCCATGTCGTGCCGGCCTGGTGGCCACTCGGGCGTATAAGTAACGCGTCACACACTACACAAACAAATAAAACTGCCACTTTCGATACACGCTTACACGTTTATTGATATGTATGCATATGTGTGTGTGTGTGTGTGGATGTCGCTGCGAAAATAACTTTAGTTGCGGCCACGGCTGAGTGTTTCTGCCAGCGTTTTTCGTTCGCTGCCGCTATTATTATCAAAGTTTTTTTGTTGTTGTGTTAGTTTTTTGCACTCTTTTTCTGGCTGTTGCTGCCAACGAAAAGCGCGCCATGCGGAAACTCAAATGAAATGTGCGGTTAGTGAACTGAGCGCCGAGGAAGCGGGGGCAAGGCAGGCGAACGCAAGCAAAGAACTCGCTGCGAGTGTGGTTGCGGCGAAGTGAGTGTTTCCAGGAACGAGTACGCGAGTGAGTAGCGCTGTTGAAAATAGGTTGCGGCATGGCAGTGGCATAATGCCCACATAACGGTTCACGCCACCCGAGTTACAATGTTGTTATTTTCCAATTTGTACACTAAAATTTTCCTCATAAATGTATGTGTCTGTGTGTGTGTGTGCGTGTGGTGCGCTGCTTGCTTTGCTTTACCGTTCAGTCTTCACTTTTTGCTGGTCTTTCTTGCTTTTTTTTTGTTGTATTTTAATTTTACACTTTGTGCGCATTTTTATGTGGTCGCATTTGCCGTTAACTGAAAGCGAAGTGAAATTGCTTAAATGGCCGCGTGCACAAAAAGAAAAGAAGGCGTTCGTTTTTCTGTGTATGTGCGTGCGTGTATGTGGAAATTTCACTAAGGAGCTGGCCGCGACGTCGTTGGGTAAAGAGGGTAATGGGAAATGCTTATGCATAGGGTTATGGACAGCTGGGCGTAATAACTATTGGGCAACTGGCGAAAGGGATTTATAATCCCTTTTAAGTCTTAAGTCGCAATAAGGAAATACAATATTTTCAGACGCTCATTCAATATGGAAATTGTGTTGGCGAAGTGAAGGTGGAAATCTTTCGCTTCATAAGGCAAAAGGTTGAATATCAAAAGCGGCTTGAAGTGAGCAATGACTTAACAGAAATATTTGCTGTGGTGATTAGTGTGAAAGAGTTATAATTTGGCGAAATGGAAAGCATGCGGCTGACCACTTTGAAGGCATTTTGGGTATAAAAGTAAATATAAAAGTAGTGTAGTAAATTTTTGAAGATTTTGGAAATGGTTTGAACAGAAATAATACTTTGTATTATCAATACATATATGACGGAGTCCTACCTATCGAAATTATAACTAAACTTTTGCTATTGGCAAATAATCGCGAAGTATTTTGCAAAATACTCGCCAATCGGTAAAAAATCCAGGCTTGTCCGGCTTACGTAGAAACCATATCCTAGCATTAAAGTTTATGTAAACGAAAAAAATATAATAGAACTGAGTCCATTAAAAAAAAAAAAATTTGAACCAGTCGTTACAATTCTTTAGAAACTTTCAAAATAGACTCCTTCTGCGTTATTGCAGTGCTGCCTGCGCGATTTTCAAGCATTTGTTTCGTCACGGAAAGCATTCGCCGGGATACCCTTGAGAGTCGAGTTGGATCCCCGCTGTCGTCTCAAAATGCTTGCCTTTCATCGGCCTTTTCAAGCAAGGAAACGAAAGATGTCCGAGGAGTCCACATCTGGGCTGTCGGGTGGCTGCGGAAGCGTTGGTATGCCGGCCTTGGTTAGGTAGCTGTTCACAAAAAAGCCGGTGTGAGCCGGGGCATTATCGTGATGCAACTTCCAAGCGGCTGCAAATTTCTTGTCGGACCCCATTAATTCTGCGTTTGAGTCTCTTCAGGACTTCCACTTAAAACTTGTCATTTGATGTCAAAAAGGCAATGAGCATTCTTTTTACTTTGGTTTTGATCATTCTTCCGGTCTTCATCAGCGACCGTGGTCAACGAAATAGGTGTAAACCTTATTAAAACGGAACTGATGCTTCTATAAATAAACGAAAGAAGCAACAAGAAACTAAGTGGAAGAGAAAGAGCAGCGTGTATAGGTTTTCCGAGACTATTAAGTCATGCTGAGTAAAAGTGTTTAATAAGCTTCTTTATTGATTGCTCATAGATGTGTTTACTCGGAAAGTAGTAGCACATTCTGCCATCAAAATAAGAATTAGCAAATCTGAGCCGGACATAATATAACGTAACGCCTTCCTAAAGTAGCGCCTTCCTAAGTAAGTCAGACTATATTCTTTAGACGTGAGTGGAGAAAGTATTTAGTAGGAGAGAAGGATACCACCTCTATACAAACTGAAAAAGATAAAATGACTGTAGAGTAAAGTTCTAGAGATCTAAAAGCAAAACTCAGCCAACATCTGCCAAGCGGGAGCAATACGAGTAGATATAAAGAAATCCTGTGGAGTTTTATTGATTAACTACGGGAGGATTCAGAAAGCAAACATATGCGTAGATAGCCTGGCGGTATTGCTGGCCTAGCCGATGTCGAGGACTAATTCCAGTGTAGTAACTAATTGCAGGAAGGCTTGAAGCTCACTGGAAGGTCAATGCGACTTGTGTATACCGAGCCTCTTCAAACGAATAACAGGCGAAGCTAATAATCTGCTGGCTGAGAACAATCCTAAGAAGGCTATAGATAAATTTTTTGGCTGCAAGCTGGAACCAGATATGGCAAAAATATAACACAAATAGAACCAGGGACTTAATTAAATAAGTGAAAAAATAATATATACAGACTTATTGCCACTATAACGGGGTAGTGTCCTTTAGGAGAGCATGTGCTACATACGGATCTACCTTATAAAGATATTTTCCGCAGTTGCAAGCTGAAAGGGAGTACGGAAACTGTCTTCCATCTTCTCTGTGAGTTCCCAGCTCTAACACAAACCCGATACAAAGTATTTGTAACCAATCACGCACTAAACCTTGAATGGCCATTCACAAAGAGCATTATGGGCATTAGTGGGCTCACTAGGAGCACCACACGGTTAGAGCGCAACGATGAAACGGTATGGTAAGATTATAAGGCCCTACGATAGTGCCCCAAAACAGCGCATCCAACGCCAATTAGGCTCATGTGAGGGCAGCACAAAATGATAATAGAATTCATATGACTTGCTTTATACACCAACAGCACGTAAATTCAATTAAAGATTTAATAATCTCCATTGCATAAATAATTTTTAATCTTGAAAATATGCAAATTTATTGTTTTTTCAAGAAAATTCAAATTAAAATCTCAATCAGTCTCGGTGATTTATTTCGTATCACTTACAACACATGCTGACTCTGCCGAAATCAAGGACATATTTTATTAGCTTCATTAGAAGAATGCTTAAATAGATGTATAAAGTAAAATTTAATGACAATCTCAGCAGAATTCTGTGGTCAGCATTTTTCACATGCTTTCGTCAATATGTGTGTGTATGTATGTGTTTAAGCGTGTGTATGTGTGGTGATAAAGAAAGAATGCATAAATTCATTTGTCTGCACCTGCAACTAAACCGATTGCTGCTTGCTTATGTAATGATATTTTCTGAAGTGTTGGCAAATTCAAGCGCACATACATACACACACACAAATTGCTTAAAAAAAGCGATTTATTTTGCTCGCTTGCTTCGAAATGCCAAAAGTAAACGAAATTTTCACAAAATTTGATTTTAAGGGCAACACAATGGCAATTGCTGACGCTGGCAGCCGCCTAACAACTGCCGAAAATTGTATGTAGTCGTGCCATTATGATGATCGCTTGGAAGCATATCAAGCGCACATTGTCTGGATCATCGCCATAGTTGCTGCTAATAATCAATGACTGGCAAACAACTATAATCGGCATGCATGTGTGTGTGATTGTATGTGTTTAGCAGCCAGAAACAATACGCCTTTGTTTCATACTTTTATCGCATCTCTGGCATTAGCCAACAAACCCTGTTGCGTGCGCTTGAGCGCCTGTAAGTATGCTTGTATTTTGTGTTTGCCATTGTTTGCCTGCATTGCTTTTGCGTTTAAGTGGTTTCTCACAAAGCTCGGCATCGACATCATCAGACTGCTATTTACAAGAGAATTCATTGCAATAATCATTCAGAAAGATATCTGCAGTAATTCGGGCGGTGGAGGCAATTACTCGATTCGCTACTTAGGGCTGCTTGTGTCGATATGCTCTCTGGTATCTGTGCGCTTGTCTGGTCAAAGCTTAAAAACTGCAATGCAAAAGCAAATTGTGTTCAATAATAATTTTGCATATGTAAGTTGTTGTTAACAGACTCAACAACAGCCCTTACGCCAGACTACAAAGCTTTTGCATAATTCTTGGCGTTGCTGTTTGAGGTTCTGATTTTTGTGATTCCGTGTATATACAAGTTTCTATATAGCTATAAATAAAACTAAATATATGCATGGTTATAATTCAAAATATTTATTGCCAGTTATTTAACCTGTTATTATAAATACTGCCTTAAATGAAATAAATGTTTGTTAAAGTGTTTGGGTGCGCCGTTTCATTCACAACTTTTTGCTGAAATTTGGCAGTTAGTGGGAGAAATTAAATTTTATAAGTGGTCCACTTGGTATTAAAGCTCGCTTTATTGCCTTGTAAAAGGCATACGCAGCAGGCGTAGAGCTAATATTACATAACTGAATGATTCATAATGACTTTTTGTAAAAGTAAGATACTGAAGAAGAAGAAGATACTGATTTTTTACAAATAAAAATGGAAATTTTGTTGACTAAACGAATTGCTATTCATTTTGTTAACTAATATTAAGGTATATGTTCAAGCACAATCATCACTGTGACCATTTTGAATAAATACTGGTATCTGTCGATATCGAACATAAAAAGGTGTCCAAATATTTGTTAATTTGTTTACAACCCAAAAGGTTTCATCCGAATATATTCAACGGTGCTTAATTTTTATACTGAAAAGTTTAAGAATTATATGAAATTTAAACCCAAGATGGTTATCCACTACGATATACAAGATTCCCGTGGGTTCGTCCTTGATAGGAAGATTTCATGGATGCAAAATCAAAGAGGGAGCAAAAAAAGCATCGACTGCCTTGTCTACTCTAAAGGACCCACCCTTTACTAGTTCTCTCACCGAAAGTTGTCCTCTGACTCTACGACACCATAGTCAAGCAAATTTTGTTTTATAGAGTTCTTAGGTGGTGAAAGGCTCTAGAAAAGATCACACTTCAGCATGTGTGGTTCACTAAAATCCACTCCAATCATGGCAATTAACGACATCCTGTTTGTGGATGTCGCCAGAAGGTGTATTGCTTCGAAAGTTGCCTTCAGACTCAGAGAGTTTGGGTTCCTAAAAGAGCACGTATCTGAACACTCGAAAATTCTCACTCACTTTGACTTCATATCGGATTGTTTGGATCATGGAGTCAATAAACCGAACTCTGGCGGCTCCTTCTCCACCCATATACCGGCGGGGGAGTTGAGGGTGGGAAGAAGCCGTTGGGAGGAAGATTTGTGAAGATGTCCATTGTCAGGAGCTCTCTATCAACTCCAGTTTCAGACTTCCTGACTCTTGCAGTGTCTTGCAGGCTGAAGTTGCAGCTACTTAGGTAGCAATAGATTTACTACTGACCAACCACCCAGATAGCAGAGCGACGATACTAGCCTTCAGGGCTGGTCAAAGAGTGCCTAACCTCGCTAACAATATCATTAAGTGTCTTTATGATAAGACTGGTATGGGTGCCAGGCCACAGCGGAATCGCAGGAAACTGTAAAGCTGCTGAGCTAGCAAGTAAAGATGTCCTGGAACCGCTATCGGTAGAATGTGTATCGGTTCGGTGCTTCCGTATCCTCTTGCGTTCTACTACTAAAAATCTGGACTTTTGGTACATGCGTTGTCGCAAAAACCTTGTGGCTTAAGATCGATCGCAAGAGATCTAGTTTTTTCCGCCTATTTTGGCGCTGTGTCCTATTGGTGTACACGCAGTAAGGCTTGGAATCCTACCGGACGCCATCTGCAGTAGCTATGTGAAAGACGATGAAGTGGAAACAACTCAATTCTTCCTTCTTGACTGTACCGCGTTTGAAAGGTCAAGACTTAGACACTTACGCTCGCATACCTTCAGACATACCACCGAGCTATCGGGAATGGAAATAAAACGCCTATGCAAATTTGTATTGGCTATTAAGCGTTTTGCCAATTTATAGTTCGAAAAGAGGAGTTCTTCTTTTCTATGGCCTTACCAAAAACTGCATATAGAGGTCCACGTGCGATCTTTGATCAGCAATTAAATTAATCTAACTTACCGGTATATACAATTCAGTTGAAATAAGTCGAATAGATTTTGCTGTGAAGCGCAGCAAAGTTCCGATTACCAATCCTCCTTGAATGTCAGGGAACAGCTGTACCAAGTTCCATAAAGGTAGCTCAATATTTACAAAAGGTAACACTTACACGAATGGACAGACAGGCAGTCATTCGAATTTCAACTCGTTTTTTTATCGAATCAATCATAGCCGGGAACCCACAGTAAGAACGCAGGAGACTTTGAAGTGACTTATCATTTGGCAATCGCGTGGTATGCGGTGGATATTTTAAGCTTTGCAATCAATAAACAATTTGTATGTAGTTATTTTGGCACTGCGGATTCTCCGGCCTTCATATAACCACTGCCAACCTGCAAGTTTGCTAATTAAACCATTAGTACATCAGCTGCTTCTACTCAGAATATTGAAGCAATATACTTAATTGGGCTCGCAAATATTTTCGCAGAAATTGAGGAAAGCAGCAAGTAAGCATTTAACTTTTTTTAATTAATGGCCTAAAAATTGAAGAATAACAATCACTTTTTCACTTAAAATTTTTACGCTCCAAAACAAAGAAACAAAGAGAAGTGAATGCGAGCAGCGGCAAGGACGCTCGCCAAGGAGTGTAAAATAATTTTATTGCTTTTGTCATTATTACATTTTCGAAGCGGAGCGGAGCGGCAGCGGAATGGCGCTTCGGGTAAATGCCAAGAATCTCTCAATTGCCATGCCATCTTGTTGTTTATTTGCGCGCTTCAATTTCTTGTTTTAGATTTTTACCATTTGCCTTGCTGTTGTTGTTGCTGTTGCTGTTGCTGCTTTCTTAAGTGTTTTTATTGTTCGCCCTGGAGCGGCGAAAATTTGATTGCACATCAAGCGTTGGGGAGGAAACTGTCAAAAGGAGCAGTTCGCGAAAGGCGCAGGACCACACCGCAGCGCCAACACAACGAAAAGGACCCAAGTCAAATTCAAATTAATGGCGGAAAAACAAAAGGCAACAAAAAAGTACAAGAACATGAAAAAAACATCAGAGAACAACAAAAAATTAACTAAGAAGGAAACAGTCTGAAAGGGCGGCAAAGAGGGGAAGGAGGAGCGACAGCAATAAACAAGCGAACAAACAGCAAATTGCAGTACAAGCAACGAAAAATGTAAACAAAACAAATAAGCGAAAATATGAAAAGCGGCAGCTAAAAGCGCAATTTCATGAAAAAATAACGAAAATCAGCGAAATTGGTATTATTACATTAAAGGGATAATATTTTAAATATTTTCACATTTTCATTGCTCCTTCACCTTTCTCTCGCTGGCTCCGTCTTTGCTGGCCACTTGTGAGGGATAATGCGCATTTATGCTGTCGTTGTTGTTGTTGCTATTATCTTGTTTTGTGTCGCTTTCAATCTGCTGTAATTCACGCTTTGGCAAAATGGTTTATGAAGGCGAATTTAGTGAAGCCGTTGGAGTTGCTCAATCTGACGTTCGCATATTGAAATATTTTCGCTTAAACTTTGTTAAGACACGCGTCGTATTAGCAACAAAAAACAACAACAACACTAGAGAAACAGCGTATAAAAATCAGCAACAACAACCCCAGAGAAACATCACAAAAAAGCAGCAACAACAATGCGCAGAAAGAGCTTATAATCTTTGAATGATGAAAGCGGACACCGGCGAGCAACAACAAGTCAACAACAGCCGCAACAAAACGCGCTAGTTGAAAGCAGCAGCAGCAGCGACGACAATTGCCGCAAAAGGGTATTTCGCGCTTATCACTGACACACCATCAACGGGCGCCGCTGCCGAGAATTGAAATATAAGAAACTCGACGATACGCGTGATAAAGGTGGAAGGAAAATTTAATTTCTCAAAATGGAAAAGAATGTGCCTGACAGCGGTTATCGCTTGGGATCGCAATGGAGCGGTGCGTCGGCCCAGCGCCGTAAGCGCTCGTCAAGTAGGCGCGCCACGAGGCAACAATGGCAGCGACAAGAAGCAACAGGGCGCAAGTACGCTGACTTCTAAAGAGGCTGACATGACAAGTGAAATGACATGCAGTTTTGGCGCTGGCAACACTGGATTACAATTTGCTCAGCACGTGCTTGGGGGTCTGTACCTCATAAACAGACTTTGTGGATTTCAACTTATTCAGCTTAAAGTGTAAATAATTCCTGCGCTGTCTGGTTGAACTGAACAATTTAAACAGATAGGATACAATAATGCTTACTGTCTTGCTGTCTCTTAAGGATGAGGAACACTTGCAAGTTTCGAGTGTTTGTTTAAACACGGAACCATCTCAAAAACCTCACTCTCTTTTCTGAAGATTTATAATAGTTTAAACAACTTTAACTCAGCCACTTCGACCCATTTTTTGAGTAAATTCCAGCTATCTTTGACTCCATACAGTCTGTGACAAATTTTTAAGGGCCAGCCTTCCACTGCAAGACTGATAGCCAACAAGCTTTAAGCGCAAATGGCACCCTTTATAATATTTATGCAAACATAAATGCTATATCTCAACGAGATATTATGCCTCAAAGCTATTCTCCTCATTTCCTCAACGTCAGCCCCACTTAAGGGTCATAATCGCTGCCACAAATACAATTTGGCAGAATCTACAATTTTCAAATTGAATTTATTAGTGACCAGCTAAGTGCGCTGGAACGGCGCCCACACGAACTAACGGTACATTTGTGTAAATGATGCTCCTGAGCTGCTGCACCATAAACCGGAAGTTGGCACTGACGAAACCATTTGCCGTCTTAGAATTCCTCTTAGCGCTACAATGTGGCACTATTCAAACCTTCCACCTTTCTCTGCACCTGCTCAGCACCTTCTTACCATTTATTAACATTTGCCTTGTGCCATTTCAACAACATAAAAACAACAATTGTGGCGAATGCAGGTAAATCATTGCTACTTGTTGGTTATTGGGCCCTTCGCTGCCAAAGGACCGCTGCATTGCATTGCTGAGCAGAAAATGTGTGTGTGTGCGTTTAGAAAAGTATGTGCCTGCAACAGCCACGTAAATTTCCTGCCACAAAACAAACAGTCACGCTGGCGCACACAAATGGCACCACTTCCGCCATCAATCGCCATTTGCAATTCAATACGCTCGTCGTAGCGCGGTTCGTGTGCGCGCACCGTGCACGTGTGTAGCGGTAATAATGTTTGGAGTGGTTTGACGCAAGCTTTTGCCGCAGACGGAAATCACTTTTCCAACGCGTCCCGGTTGCCGCGTCAGCGCCGCGCTGCGCCACCACGGAAATGGCATTCAAGTGGCTGTTAGCGGCGACAATGACGGTGGCCGCAGAGTGAGTAGTGTAGTTTGCCGCGCCAGCATTTTCTTCGCATTCACTGCTGGCTCGGTGGCAATTCCTACGTCTTCTGCTGCCAGTTTTATTTGTTTATCTGCGGTAAATATTGAGATTTATATGCGCTGGCGATGATGAATTGCATTGGCAAACGGACAAACTGTGTCTGAATCGCAGCGCAGAAGGCGCGCGCAGAATAGAAGACGTCGGCGGGTGGTCAGCTGGAAGACAAACGTGCGCTGCCGCTGGCTCTGGTAACAGTTGTGGCGCGCAGGTCGTTATTCATTGTCGCGACCAGTTCAATTTCCAATATAAACAATGGCTGTTTGCGGCGCTGCAAGGCGGAATGAAAATCAATTCTGTGCGGACACAAAAACGTTCGGTAAATTATGGTTTTGTGTTTTACTCGAGTAGCATTCAACTGCGGCGGCAAAAAGCACAATAAAAGTGGCGGCAATAAATTTCGACTGCAAACTCAGGTGTGAATTTACTTAACGAAGATTTGAAGTAGCCTGTTAAAATTAGCCCAAAATTAAGAGATGATTTGCTGGCTTTATAGAAAGTAAGAAATGTTTGTGTAAGTGATGGTGACCAATAACTGATTTGCTAACAAAATTTCGAAGACTTAATTGATGAAGGAAAATAAATAAAATATGACAGAATTTCATAGAAACTAGATACCATATATACTAACAAGTCAATTAAAGTACCACGCTCTGACACATAGATGGCGCTAATAGAAATAAATCCATATGATTTTGAGTTAGCCACAACCTTCAAAAGGCGCCTCTATAAACTTGGTAGCTTTCGGTTTGTTGAATTATAACATTTTGAGGGAAGAAACTTTTCTCATTGTCAAAAAAATAGTTCAAAAGGAATTTCTCGTGTTGGCAAGATATTGCTTTTTGAAAGAAAACAATGCAGTTGACTTAAAAACTTGGCTTGATGACAACTTCCCGACACTGCCTCAGGAAAATCAACTATCAAGAACTGGTTTGCTAAGTTTAGAGATGGTGAAATGAGCACTTTAGACGGTGGATGCAGTGAACTTCGAGCTTTCCGACGAAGGTATGAAAAAAGTCTAGAAAATAATTTTGGATGATCGTAAAGAGAAGTTGTTCAAGATGACAGACACTCTACAGATATCAGTTGAACGTGTACCTCTTATCATTCACGAATATTTGTGTATGAGAAAGCTTTGTGCAAAATGGGTGCCACGCGACCTCATTTTCATCAAAAACAAAAACGACTCGATGTGTTGGATCAGTGTTTATAGATGTTCAAGCGTAATAACTCCAAGTTTTTGCATGGATTGTTGACAATAGATGAAATATGGTGCCATCATTACACTCCGAAGTCCAATCGAAAGTCATGTGAGTGAACTACACGTGATGAATTCGCTACAAAGTGTGGAAAAACGCAACAGTGGGCTGGCAAAGTTAAAGCGTTTGTATTTTGACTTCCTTGACAAAGGGAAAACCATCGACAGCCACTATTACACAGCGTTATTGGACCGTTTGTAGGATGAAATGCCCAAAAATCGACTGGATTTCAAGAAAACGAAAGGTACCGTTTTACCAAAGAAATGCAACAATTCAGAGGTAAGCGAAAACAATGGCAAAAATTGAATTGAATTGGGCTTCGAATTGCTTCCACGTCCACCGTATTCTTCAGATCTGGCTTCCAGCATCTATTTGCTGTTTTCAGATCTCGAAAGAATATTCGCTGGGAAGAAATTTTCGTCAAATGAAGAAGTGATCGCCGAAACTGAGGCTTATCATACAGCAAAGAACAATTTGCACCATGAAAATGGCATCGAAAAGTTGAAGAGTCACTATAATCAGTTTATAACCTTCCAAGAGAACTATGTTGAATAAAAAAAAAAGAATTTTGTGTTTTAATATGGGAGACTTTTCAATTGACCATAATTGACGTTGTCCAGAAATGACAAACAAAATCATGACGCGGAAGAACAAATTTTGTGTATATTTGATGCACTCTTTCTGATCTCGTCTTATTTAACGATTTTGTATGTTTATTTGAGAAACATAGATCTTAAAGTTGAAGCCACTGACTCCAAATTTTGGTAGTAAATTTTTATAATTTCGACTCGTTTTGGATTGTATATCTTTCCATGATGAAATGGCAAACGTTACTGAAGAGAAATGTCAAAAGAGCTGGGGAAAATATGGCGTCGTTTGCCCGATATTAGACACTAAGGGGAGTGCTGTGAAGAAAAGAGCGGAATTTTTACCTTGGAAAGATACCTTCTTTCTCGAGAAGTAGAAATATCCACAAGGCCATAATTAAAATTTTATTCCAATATTGGAGTTTCCGCAAACAGCACACTAAGAACTTTCTGCCATTCGGGCGTATATGACATGATTAGTCATGGCATGCAAAAGGGTTTTTAACAGACAACTTGACATTATTTTTACATTATTCCCAGATTGCGAAATGGCTAAAATGTTCGTCTAAATCTGCAGCACACATCTACAAGCTATAAATAAAATCTGCTGCTGCAACCAGAACACCATAAAAGGATATACTACATATTTCACAATTGGGCCACCATCTGCCGCACTTTGCACAATGCGAAGTCTTAAAGCTGCTTTTTAAGCACACATACACACACAAACAGAGACCACTCTAGCAAAGGTCGCTGGCTGGACGCCTTCAAAGAGCATCGAGTTCATAGAAAATGTGCGAGCATAAGAGCTTTCAACCCTCGCCAGCGCGAGCATCACGTCTCGCACAATACAAACTTAAGCTCCAGCGAGCAAAATAAAAATCACGAAATATGGCAAACAATCAATTTTTGTTTACCCCGCAGGCGGTCAATAATACCAGCACGCTGGGCAGCAGCCCGTTTATGGACCGCGGGCCACAGCAGCAGTGTGATGACCATCGATTTGCTCGCAGCGCTGACACTGATGAAAGGAGTAAACAACGCCGAGCAACGCCAACATCAAATTGGGGCCAATGGAGCAGCAGCGATAACTTAGTGGACGCTGTGCTGGGCGGTGGGGTGATATTGCTTCGCACGCGCGTTGATTTTGCGCCATAAGCTCAAGTCAAATATACAAACAGTAACGAGTGAATGATTATTTTGTGCAAGTGGTTTCTTCTGTAGAATATTTACCGTACATGGTTGTAATCCGGCACTGATCCAGCCTGCGAGCTACAAACCGGGCGCGCGCTGTATTGAAACGGGGCTGCAGGCAGGGCAGGAGTGCGGTGGTACGCTTATGGCAGTACGTGCACCAGCGGCGGTACCAGAGTATTACGCAAGCTGTACAAATGGCAGCAGCCGGTGATGAGAGAGACGCTCTTGTTGCAGCATCAGCATGTACAATAAGGTGAGTGGTATATACACACACACACACTCACACGAGTGCCTTCACTCATTGCATATATTAAATGCGGTTGAGGAAAATGTTGTTGCTGTACGTCGATTTGTGATTTTATTGTAATCGCAATATCATTTGTGTGAGGAGTCAATCCACGCATACTAACAAAGCAAAGGCAATAATTTCGCAAAAAGCTTATTTGGCCTGAAATGAGCTAATGCATACAAAAATACCCTTGCGCCACTTTGTCTGTGACATCATTTTTTTCATTCTTTTATGATTTTAAACTTGATTTCTTTCCCTGCCAATCGAGTTGTGCGTGCAACGGTGCCTCAGCTGGCGTTGTAGACCCTCGAGGAAAGAGTACATGTCAAGTTGGTTGATATGTTTGAATAATCTTGCGTTTTGGAGAAGGTGTTGCGGGAATCGGAGAGTAAAAAATTTTTCTAGAAGAATCAAAGCTTGAAAGGGTCAGTGGCAAGCTTAAAGGATGTGCTTCAGCAACTTTTGTAAGAGGTTGAACAACTTCTTGAGCTTTTGTGAGAGCTTTACTCGATCACTTAGAATAAGGCTGCATGGAAATAGACTTTTCCTAGAATCAGCACATAACATGCTATATGTCTAAATTATTTAGCGATTTAGCCTGGCAATATTTAACCCATATTTTATAAGAAACCCCTAAACAAAGTTGATCAGGAAACATAAATTATTTACTAGCTTCAAGTGAACTCGCAATCTAGAATTATCAATTCTAGGCTTCTAAAAAGCACCTAATTCCTTTTCATGCCATTCAAACATACTCAGTACCGTTTTGGCTTCGATATTTTTCTAGCCGCTCACACAATTCCATTCCACATAGGTTCTCATTTATTTCTCAGAATTATTAGTTGAGTATGTCAGCTTTCTCGCCAGGCTTTTAACGCATATTTACACACTCAGCAGCTGCATAGAGCTGAGCATGCAATATGTTGTCGATGCAGTTCATTATTTCTGCATTCCAAGCACCACCTTGGACGTTGTGCATTCGATGCATTCGACACTTGAACTCAATTCTCACAAAAAGCACAATCGAATGTGTTTGCACTATATGAGCAGCAGGATTATTGCCATCGGTGCCTGCCATCCTTTGTTATTGCGCTCCTTCGTGCACTTGCTCACGTAAGTATATGGAACGCTGTGGCCTTTGTGCAACTGTTTGGATTAAAGTAGGGCCATGCGATGGATTACAGCTACGACATTGCTATTGTTCAATGAGGAGTATGCTAAGCTAAAAGCAATTGGTTGTATGTGTGTGTGTGCGTGTGTGTGGCCTTCAAATGTTGACTCATAGTGACAGTTCACTGGCAGAAATCAGCAGGGAGTGTGGAAAAGAAAAAGTGAAAAGTCAAACTCTTAGATCTTCGAATAAAGTTAGTGCCAGCATCTACTTTGAGCAGTGCTGAAAATTCTAACGAAAAATCATTCAGCCAAATATTTGCTTTTAAAGCCAGCCAATGATGTGAGTGGGTTTGACTCCACATTTCGTGCTCAGCTTGCTCGCAGCACACAATTGATTTTTATTGTTTATGCCAAGGCTTAGGCGCTCTTTCTATGGGCATCACTTTGGTCGGCTCATTTGGTGCTCATAATCAGGAAAAAAATAATGTCTTTATGTACGCCTGTATCGCTTCACTTTCATGCTGAGCCATAGACGTACGCATTCGATAACATGCTTCGAGAGAGGCGATTTTTGTTGGCAAAATTTCTTTGCGTCTACATGCAAATACCCGCGGATATTATTGCTGCTGAGAAGCCTGGAAAACTTATTAAATTTTTCAATGCGTCTTGTGGCTGCGTTCTGCCGAAGTCATCGCCTGCCATTTGTGCTCAATGAACCAGAAAGCGCCTAAATTTAAAGTTTTTTTTTTCGAAAACTGAAGCAATATTTCTTTACAGAAGTTCAATGCAAAAAAAGCGGAAATAGAGAATATTAGCGTGGTCATGCGTCTAAAGTAAAAAATAGTGACAATAATTTGCACATATTTGCCATGTTTGTCCCACCGTGCAGCGCCGAGGGCCGATTAGTTGACAGGCCTTCCTTAAAGCCATTCCTCTATCAACAACGGCATTATTAAATTTGACAGCTTATCCTGCCTTCGCTTTACATTTTCGCTGCGCATTTGCTTACTTATCATTTTTCTTTTCATTATGCTCGGCTTAGTAACTTTTGCGGCTGCCACAGCGAGAGCGTTCGCTGACGCCTCGGCGCGTAGTTTTGTTTTTGCCGTCATCGCTTGTAAGTTCATTCAATACTTTTATGCTCTACGCCATTGTTGTTGTTGTCGAAATTTATAATTATGCTCGAATATTTTAGTATACACCAGAGCAGTGGCCACGCTGGACCATACTGCGGCACATTTTTATCCCAACGCATTTTCCCGTTAGTTGGTTTGTTTGCTTGTGCGCTGCTTGCCCTAGTTTCGTTCAACTGATGGTCCAACTAGTGACTGGTGTGTTGTTTGTTGCCATTTTGCTGTTGCTGTTTTCGCTACTGAGGCGCTGTGCTGTTGTTGGCAATCTGCGCTCACAAACACTTCAGACGGCGCACTGGCGTAGGTGTGGCTGTGTGCACCGTTCGAATGGCTGTTCGCCATGGTTACTTGGCTGCGAGTTCGTGGTGTTTTGTTGTTGCATGAGGTCCTCAAAGTTAGAGCTGCTGCTGCTGCCGTCGTTGCCAAGGCATCACTCTCGTCTACGCCGCCGTGAGATCAGTCACTGCCACCACCCGCTGCTTTGTGCTGCTCCCCGCGCGCTGGTTTGCCTTTGAATAATTGTTTGGCATTTTGAATAATTTAATTTTGTGACTGTTCTTAAGTGCAGCGAAATGAAATTGTAAATGGGATTTGCTACAGCTAGATCTGGAGCGCACAGACACACACAAAGCCAGGCGCCCAGCCACACAGTCGCCGTGCAGCTCAGTCGATCAATTAAACGACGCATACAAATGGAGGCATATATATGTGTATGTAGATATTTGAGTAATATATATATGCTACAACCGCTAAGGTTAAGCAACATACACACACACACCTACCAACCTACACACCGAAGTGCTCAAAAACAGGCTTGGCAATTTTACTGCGTCGCGGCCATCCGCTGGGGGCGTTTAAAGCTCCGCGCGGTACGCTTAAAGTTGAGCTGCGTAGATGAAAAGATTTACGAAATTAAATATAACGGATATTCGCTCATTGCTTTTAGGCGTCTAGCTGCCACTTTCGCTTTACGTCACAGCACTTTGCATAGGCCGCTGCTGGTTGCCTTGTTGTTGCTGCTGCTTTTGGTCAAAACGTATTTGCTAAATTGAAATCGAGTCCGGAAGTTTTGAAATTTTTCACTTTCTCTTGCCTCACACGCTGCCACATGCTTGGCTGATACGCGCCCGCTGTCTGCCGTCTTATCTCGCGCATTTATGGTTTATTGTGCTTAGCATGTCATTGCGTCTTTAAGTGAATATATCGCCGAAGTTTTGCGGAATTGTTACGGAAGTTTCAAATTTTGTTAATTTAAGTAAGCGAATTTCTGGAAACGGCATTTAAGCGTAAGCGCAACGTAAGCACTTATTTTGTTTTCAGTTCGCTGTTGGTCTCTGCAAAATTAGTATTTAATTAAACTTGCTAAGTAAAAATGTTTTTTCATTGAGTTAATTTATTGTTGTATAATTACAATATATTAATAAAAATTTAGTAATAAATTTTTGAAAGTTATTTGTGTTCTATACTCTACAAAAAAAAGCGTGGAAGAGCCCTCAGAAGGTAAAGAGTCAAAAGTCAGCTTTCTTTCAACTTGACATTATTTTGGGCGACATCTGTAATGGAAGTCAAAATAGGATTGGTTTGCTTCTGTTTCAAAATAACGCGCGGTCTCAGCGATTATCTCTTCATTTTAGCAAGGCATAGTCCATGCCAAGTTTCTAATGGGGGTTACAACCTCAGCAGGTTAAACTCCGGCTACTTGTCATTCTACACGTAAGCTGAAGAAATACTTTGATTAACAAGGCCACTTTTGTGCAAATTCGATTCTGGAACCTGAAACTCCAGACACCTGCTAATTGACTGCATAGCAGTCTGAAAACGCAGGACAAAGGTCTTTGGATCCATTTTTCTATATCGGGATCACTTCGCCTTACTAGCTCAAGCAGTATATGGAAATTCATCAGAATGCTGGAGCTAGATGGACCATTGGGACATTGAAAAGCGCACAATAGACCCAAGGTCGCATGCATCTTTTCTATTAATCTTCTTCTTTTTGGCGTAGAAACAGCTCACGCGGTTATAGCCAAATTAACAACAGCACACCAATCTTTTTTTTTTCTTTTTGCAAAACGGCGTCAATTGAAAATTCTAAGCGAAGCCAGGTCCTTCTTCATCTGGTCTTTTCAACGGAGTAGAGGTCTTCCTTTCTTCTACTTCCCTCGGCGGGTATTGCGTCGAATACTTTCAGACTTGACATGACGATATGACATGGCCAGCGCAGTCCAGTCTCTTAATTGGCTGAACTATGTCAATGTCGTCGTATATCTCACATAGCTCATCGTTCCATAGAATGCGATATTCACCGTGGCCAACGCTAAAAACCATAATCTTTCGCAAAATTCCTAAGGCCGATCATGAGATGTTGTCATCGTCAATGCCTCTGCAACATAAAGCAGGATGGGAAAGGCTGATTCATAGAGTTTGGTTTTTGTTCGTCGAGAGAGAACTTTACTTTTAAACTGCGTACATAGTCCGAATTAGAACCTATTGGCAAAGATATTCTGCGTTAGATTTCGAGGCTGACGTTGTTGTTGGTGTTGATGCTGGTATCAAGATAGACGAAATTATCTGCAACTTCAAGTTATGACTGTCAACAGCGTGGTAGGGGCCTAGTCACGAGTGCGAGACTGTTTGTTTGATCGCAGTAGATATTTCGTCTTGCCCTCATTCACCACTACACCCATTTGCTTTCCTTCCCTATCCAGTCTGCAGAACTAACGTCGCGGGTGTTGAGGCCAATGATATCAATATCAGCAGCTATGAACTCTTATAGAAGACGGTCCTTCTTTGTTTAGTTCTGCAACTCGAATTATTTTCCTCAGCCGCAGATTAAAGAAGTTGCACGATAGGGAGTTGCCTTGTCTGAAACCTCTTTTGATATCGAACGGACAGGTCCTTCCCGAGCTTTTGTTATTGCTCAACGTCAGTGTACTCAACTGTAATAGTTTTTCGGCGATATCAAATTCAGATATTACGGCATAAAGGCAGCTCCTTTAAAATCGACAAAGAGGTGGTGTGTGTCAATCTCTTTTCACGGGTCTTTTCCAAGATTTGGCGCATGTTGAGTATCTGGTCAGTTGTAGATTTTCCAGGCCTAAAGCCACACTGATAAGGTCCAATCAGGTTGTTGACGGTGGACTTTAATCCTTCACACAATACGCTCGGTAGAATCTTATATGCGATGTTGAGGAGGCTTATCCCACGGTAGTTGGCGCGAATGTGGGGTCTCCTTTTTTTTGGATTGGACAAAACACGCTTAAATTCCAATCATACCATATAGCATATAGCTTAGATAAAAACTAACATTGGAATCAATTGATTTTTTAGAAAACTTCCTCATTTGAGGAAATGTCATCACCAAGTCTGGCATGGATTATTTTCCAAAGCAACGGTGTAATCTCCGAAGAAATTGTTCATCTCAGACAACTGTAGTCTATAGCTGCCACTTAAGCTGTCCAACCAAAATGAATTCTTCTAGGAATATTTTGTATTCGTGAAGGGTATTATAGCGATTCGGTGCAAACGAATTTAACGTTTTCTCTTGTTCTTAATAACGTATATTCCTACATAATAAATTATTAAATTTGATAATCACTAAATTATCACAAACGCCGTGCCGCTGAAGTGTAAATAAATGAAGCGCTGCACCCCTCGTGCCGTTTCTGCGCTAAACCGTCTTCGCTTCCTTGTAGCCTCCTCTTCTGGCTTGCGTGTGTGCGTTCGCGTTTGTGCGCGTAGGCAAATTGCCGACCAGCGTCGTCTACTTGTGCAACAAAGGCGTATTAAGTAGCAAATAAATTAATTGCCATCAATCAGTTAATCCCAAAAGATTTGCGCTCACTTTGTTTTATTGCCAAATGGACCGAGCCAAGGACGCGCTTTTGTTGCGCGTACCACAAAGGGCGGCGGAGGGCGGTGTATTTGAAGTGGATTCAGGGGCGCAAAATTGAGATAAGAAGAGTGCTGATTACCTCATATAATACTATATAATAAGCTGATGTTTGGCGAAGCGCTTTAATTTGTGTATAAATGCGCTTATTAAATTACAGTTTATTTTGCTTGCAACAGCTGTCATCAACCGGTTGTTTGATGGGTAATTTTTTCTTTATTTATATTTTAAAATTTTAAGTTTCGTTTAATTGTCTAGAAGTAGCTCACTAACTTTAATATTAATTGTGTGATGAGCAAATCTCCGCAAATGGCGCTCGCTCGCTTGTTTCCTGCTTTCACTCAGAGAAAAGGACTCATATGCCATTATATCTTCACTTCATATTTAATTTGACAATGTTTAATATTTGCTGAGTAGCTCCAGGCAGTTAAGGCACTGTGAAAGAATAAATTAGAAGTTGTTGCCAGTTGGGTTGACAGCAGCGAGCTGTGCGGCCCACGCATACATATGCAAAAATGCATAAACTGTATGGTAATTACTTTGCTCTGAGCAGTGCTTGTGCTTTTTGCGAAAGATAAGCATTTCTCAAATTATGTAGAGCATTTAGTTGTAACTGCCAAATTTTAATTATCTTCATAGTGCTGACGCTCTGCTCTGCGGCGCGCGGCGCTGCGCTGTGTTGTGCTGTGTTGGCGCGCATGTTGACCATTGTCAGTATAAATTTACATTTCGTATGTTCGCTCATAATTGCGAAATTTCATTTTGTTATCCTGTGGCAAGAGCAACAACGCCAGCATGAGCGCTTAACTGCAGCCAATGTTAGCAGCGTTTTGTGCTTTAATTGATGTATATGTGCGGTTGTATATACACATGAATGATGACGTGGCTAGAAGCGTAGTTTTGTAGCGAGGGTTTATGAGAACAACTATTTGTGCAAGCACTGAAGTTTGCAAATACTATTCATGCAACATATAAGAAATTATTTTATTTATTTAATAACTGTAAATAATAAAGGACTTTACTGGCGTATACACTGCACCGCGTTTACAACGACGTGCCTATCGTTAATTCTTTTCGCTATTTGGCACAATTCGAGATACCAGATCCCTTTTTGCCTGTTTTCCTCAACAAAGTGGTCTTTCTCTTTCTTTGCTTCCACCGGCGAGTACTGAATTGAAAACCTTCAGAGCTTAAGTGTTCCATTTCATACGGGCAACATGACCTAGCCAGCATAGAAGTTGTCTCTTGCACTATCCGCCGAACTATCTCAATGTTGCCGTATATCTCGTACGGCTCATAGTCCTAACACTGCGGTATTCGCTTGCCATGCGCAAAGGACAATAAATCTCGAACACTAACGAGGAACTCATCAGTGATATCAATATCTATGCCTCCACACCATTTAGGAGTAATGAGGACTAGTAGAGTTTGATCATTGCTCCTGCTTGTTTTTGTTCGTCGAGAGAGGACTTCTCTTTTCAATTGCTTACTCAGTTCAAAGTAGCATCTGTTGGCCAGACTGATTCTGTGCTGGACGTAAAGTCTGATATTGTTGTTGGTGTTGATGCTGTTTCCAAGATGGACGAAATTATTAAGTCACGTGTTAGCGAGTCTCTTTTTCAGCAACCTCGCTTGGTATTGAATGGTTCGGAGAGGTCTTTTTTGATCCTGACGGAGTAGGTGGTGTTGCTTACAGAAGCTTATAGAACTGTATTAGCTTTGCAGGCATACCAAGTTCAGATATTCAGTTGTTTATTTTTCAGGCCAGGACTCGACCACTGAGTCTTCCTCTTACCACAAATCCCCCAACGAATTTGCGCTCCTCTATGTAGCCGCTGTAGTAAGTTTAACAAGAATCTACACGTCTCCGTCTTTGTCCCGTCGTCAGCACCTCAAACTGCTGATCATCGGCTGTCCAGGTGCGTGCCCTTAAATCCTAGTCCTCATCACGTTTGCTGCGGTTGTCATCTAAAGTGGGGTTTTTCATTTCAGGCTGTTGTTTCTTTTTCATTAGGAGTGGTTTATGTACGTTTCTGCGTAAAATTTTTACTATCCAGCACTTAAACGTACCTATTCTGTGAAGCATTCACCCTGGGCGTATAAGTAACATTGTGTTCATTCACTTCAGTGTAAAACAAATGTTACTCATACGCTCAGTCTTACTGGAAAAGATCTTAGCTGCTTTCGAGTACTTCGTTTACAAAAGCTCGTTTCTCCAATGTCACAGAAGTTCGTCATTTGAAACACGCATGTGACTAAGCTTCAGACAAGACCAAACGAACAACCCGACGAACAAGTAGGGCTTCCTGTAACTGTTTTATATAGTATACCGACAAAATGGCAGCGTCTTTAGAAAGTCCCCTATTATTTTGCTGCCAAAATTCGATTTTTACTCAGATCAAAAACCGATTCAGTTATTGTATCTATACAGAATGGGCAGAAGAGGCATTTATCTTCGAGTTATCACTGCAGCGCATTCGGAAAACATTTTTTGTGAATAACTCGTTTAAAAATAGGTAGTGGGGGTGATGGAAAAATCGATGTTTTAATTAATCAATAACACTTTTTGCATCTTATTGCACAAAATCTAGTCAAATTCCTTATTTAAAGGACTAATTCATACAAATTTAATATAACGAAACCCAAAATAATCTCTGCTCACAATGCCAGCAAATACTCCACCAAAGATATCATAATTCTGGGAAAAAATGAGGGTGCAAAATTACATACAGCTTCGAGCAATAAAATAGCAAAGCAAATCAGCACTCAAAATGGAGAGCTGAAGGCGGACATGCTGTGAAGAGTGCTTGAGGAATACCATACTCTTGAGTGCAGCTGTGTAAATTTGCGTTAATAGCTAAGGGGTAAATTAACAGTTAGCTATGTGTGTATGTATGTGTTTATTTGGTATATTTTCTAAACGCTGTTATTAGAAATAGTGATAAGTTCACATATGCATATTTATATAAGAACATATAACCACGACTATTAAGCTGCCATGTACTCTGCCGTCACTACATGGAAGAAGCAAGGAATGTGGGTCTGATAACAAACAGAGTAATGATTGTTCCAACGCTGCCACCGACACTGCTGTTGCCAGCCATCACTCGAATGACCGACATTTTTCCTCATTGTCGGCTTTTATTATTATTTGCGTTTAACTTGCATTATTTGAATAGGCCCACGCACACTCTCGCATGCATAAACACATATCTATGAGTGGAAATAGTCCAAGCGGTTTGCATAATTGCGTTTACATTGACACAACAGCTAACTACAAACACACTTATGTGTGTATATGTGTATATATGGGTGTATGTGTTTATGTAATGTTTGTATGTATGTAAGGATATATTATATGTATGTATGTGAGTATGTATATATGCCTAAGTGAGCGCGCTTGCTTTCCTTTTAAATATCCTATTCCTTTTTCATATGTCAGCAACGGAGTTGTGCAGTTCGTGTTGTCTTTTCAAGCGTTTGCTTAATAAAGAAGAAAAGATTTTGTCAATGAGTTGGGAATTCTGACAGCTGACTTTTGAGAGCAGCACCCAAATAGGGGTAAACTGTCACTCAACTGCAAAACATTTCAACCAGACAACAACTAGTCGCCTTAGTCAGACGTAAGGGCAGCATTCAGCACTTACACACACACACACATATTTGCACAAAGTGCTAAACAATAATCTTGCGCAATATTTTGCTTATGAAGTGTGCACAAATATGCTCACATATTGAAGGAAGGGATATACGAGCACAGTTGATTGTCTGAGCTAAAATGAGTGCGCGTTTAAGGAGTGGCAACGAAATAAAAATTTCCCTGCGGGAACCCCGCTTTAAAGCAGACATGACAGTAATGCCCTGAAAATTCTAGTTCCATAAGAAATTTTGAAAAAAAAAATTAAAAAAATTAAAAAAAAAAATTAAAAAAAATCTAAAAAAATTTTATGTACCAAAAATTGATAAGAAGTGTCCTTTATATTATAAAAAATCATTGATCAAAAATATGTTTCCCAAATCTAAGCATTTCTCTCAACTAGTGCAGGTTCGGTTTTCTGTACAGAAAATCGGTTTCCTCCACACCAATGTAAGGGTCTCTACAGTACTAGTGATTACACTAGTTCCTGCAGGCATAATCATATGCCGCATTACGTTTTCGTTACTTGACTATTTTGGCTTGAGATTGCGTATTTAACCTTAGAAGGCATGTGTGTTTTGCCTTGCCGTCCATTAGCTTTCCCTCCGCCACTTTCGTTTGTGCGCATCATTTTATGTAGAACTCTTCATTTACCACAAAATGTCGTCCTGTACCGTTAAATGACGCAAACAAACAGCTTCATATGCTCACTTTAAGGCTTTGCATGCACCGTTCGTTTGCATATGTGTGCGTGCGATTGCATTCGAAGACATGTTAGCATGACTCTACTACATACAACGCTGAATGGAAAACAGCGTATGCCAGCTGCCAAGTCGTGCTCGTCTTATAACGGTCAAGGCAACTCAAATTGTTGTCGTTTTCGTCACTTGCTGCATGCTTCCGCTGAAGAAGGCAAGGACAGCATTTTTAATAAGCCTTTCGTGTACCCTGCAGAGAAATCTACGGAGGTACTGACGAGCGGTTATCGGCAAAAAAAATGCTTTTAAATGAAGCTGTCAAGCTGCTGTGTTGCTGTACCCACTAATATACACAGCTGTCTTCTTTTTTCATGCAGGGTAGCTTCACTCTTCTAAACGCTTATACATATGGTTATCATACACATATTTACTTGGTCATACACATATATACTTGGTCATAATTATAGACATGTTTGTATCTTCCTTGTGGCCGCTTACACACTCGCATAGTATTTATGGCCACTTTCGTGCTGCGGGCTAAGAACTTGCTTTGGCATGCATGCTTCATCATCATAATGCCAACTAATGTTTTGTTGATGTAGCATTTATGAGAACATTTTTGGCGCAGCAATAACAACAATGGCAAATCCAATGACAAGGACTCAAGCAGCAACCACAATATATCCTTGCTGTGACAATAATGATAACTGCTTTTCATATATGAAATGAATTTGAGCCGCAACTTTAAGCCAAGCTTACTGTCAGCTATTTTCGGGTAGTCCATCAACAATACCGTTCTAAAGGTCATTGTAGGTGGCATGTATTTGTATAACTATTATTTTCAGACAACTCATCGGTGAGGATAAAATCGATATACTCTGAGGGAGGCGCTGGTAGCTTACCCGATAACCATATACGAAGGCGAGTTGCGAGGACGTATTCATACGAAAAGAGGGCAAAAGGGTCCCCCTTTGCTCGAAAGAATATAGAACAGTAAGTCTAAAGTATACGAAAAAATTCTAGGCGCCTATATTAGGGACAAGATATGGACTAAAATATCAAAAACGCAACACTCATATTCGAAGAGTAGCCAACGAAGACTGCACTCTACACTTTAAATTTAAATATTAAAAGACCTCTAGAGCGTGAGGAATATGTTCAGCGTACTTTTCTAGCATAAGTGGAACATTAATGTCTCCAATAACGCAACCGTTAACAATATGGAAGCAGCCCGAATAGAGCCTGCCATCAAAGCATGTATAAAACCTCTACTTAACTGCAGGAGAATTAACGTGGAATAGCCAGACTGCTCAGATTAGCGCACATAGGAACTCCTTGGTTGAGTGTACTGTCACCACTCCTACGGTCACTCATAGCTTATGAGCTTCTAAAGAAATTAAAAGGGAAAACACGCAAACTGATGCAGACGACATGGCTTTACCACTACAGGAGAGGTTCCTTGACTCAATCCGTAACGTGATGGAGAACGCACTAAGGATCATACACTAATGGACGATATCGGCCGACATAGAGGTAAATACCGGCAATACGGATATGGTACTCTTTTCAAGCAGGTACAAAATACCGCCATGGAAACACCCGAGGCTCAGCGGGCTTCAGTTACCAACTAAGGAGGATACAAAGTACCTGATAGATAGCAAACTGATATGGAAACTCAATGTGGAAGGAAGAGTGAAAAAGGCCAGAAAACCATTGCAGCAGATCGATCAATGGACATCTGGCTATTCTCTGCAAAACTTGAGCGCTAAGGATAACTCCAACGGTTTCCTTTGGAAAGGTTACTCAACTTATCGCCAAACTACTTTGCAGTGAAAGTGTATGTCTTTACTCACACAGTCTTTCAAGAACTGCCGTATGGTTGTGAACCTCTTCACAGTTCACAACCTATTGCCATCACAAGTCAACCGAATAGGCCTCAGTAACGACTTTTATATACAGAAAGTGCAGAGAAGAGAAATGAGAGAGGTGCTGGACCACCCCTTATGCCTCTATTCAGCATTATCTTGAACTCGTCTTAGTTATCTAGGAGCTTCGCAGTTCGAAGGATTAGACGAAGTATTAAACTTTGATTTTAAGGCGCTCTTCAAGTTCAAACAAAGCGTTGATGTCCTGTATGATGAATGCTACACCTCTAATTAAACTGAAGATCCATCTGGCATTACTAAGGACCAGCAGGTTTATGTATGGCTTAACAACCGGCCTGTATAAGCTAACATGGCCAAACGTTTTATGAAGAAGTTGTTGCCAAAAACCAGTTTGTTTGAATTATTTGTTTGAGCGAATATATAGCAACGGCTGAACAAAAGAGTTTTATTCCACAAAATTGTATGTCCTCGGAAACCGTTCCTAGTAAGCCTTAAACCTACTCATTTGCTCCAGCAACAAATTACATCCGATTTGTTTACAAAATTATTAGAAAAAGAGTTTTTTTTTAAGAAAATATATTCGGAGGTATTTACACTGGGTTGTTAATCTTGTACGTAGAAATTTCGTAGTGTTCTCCACAATGTTAAGACAATTTCGTAATACTAACCAGCGAATATTTTAGAATTATAATGGGTGCATATATCGAAATATGGTCTTCAGATAGATTAATATTAATGTCATATGTGAAAAAGATCATCATTCTCTTCAAGCTCTAATGATCATTGCTTTGGACTTAGATCACTCTGCATACCATATGAGATATGAGTTTCGAACTTTAGTCCTTCTGCGTCTAACGTTGAATAAGAGTACAGAGAATAAGGAATTTTTCTTAAACGAAGATGGTTAAATCGGAGATATAAGAAATTTTCTTCTCAAGTGAACTGAAATGGCATGTTTCCACACTCTTCTAAAATTTCTCAAAAACCTTAAAGTTTAATGGAGAAATTGTTGAATTTTTTCTTAAATTACACTTGATTTAAACTAAAACTGAGCAAAAATTGTGCAATTCTATTATCATTACAATAAAATAAAATACCAAAATTGTCAGAAGGTCTACAACACTAAATTTTTTTTCATTCAAATAAGGTTAAGTAACAAGATTTAAAAAAAAAACGCAAAATGAGTCAAGAGGTGTTGCGAGTTAACCAAATTGTCTCTCTGCCTTTTTTGCAAAATCCAGCAAATAACAATAACAGTAGCAACAAGTTACAAATATAAATATATTATTGGAAAAATACCCGCGGCAAGGTTTATACTTAACAGCAGTTGTAATGGCAATAATAGCAAACGAAAAGCGCCACATTGAGGCTGAGCGTTTCTATGGATGCGTTGAGCTCTGACACAAAGGTTTTGGCTTGAAGCCCAAAGGATTTGGGCGCACTTTAAATGTGATATTATTACAAACATTTTTATGTTTTCCACGAACGTCAGACGAGTGTGTGCTAATCCTAAAGTTGGCCTTATGACCTATAATTGTGTAAGAAGCCTAGGCTTTGATGGCGCGACACACACATAAGTCAGCGGAGGACAGCACAGAGGCGCAGGATAACAGCGACGACACATATTTGCATATGAGTACATAAACACAAAAATATCCCTGCCACTCTGTACAATTATATTCCTCATATTGTGTGTGTGTATTCCAGCGATTCTCATTTCACTAATGCGTAACGGCAGTGTTACAAGTCAGGCATAATACATGGGTGTAACAAGAAACAACTGACATTAGCACCTGCAAGGCAAAAGAAAAAAGTCACAACAAAGACACGAAGTACACAAAAAACTCCGAAAGGAATGCGGGAATAAAAACGAGCCATTAAGCAAAAGAGAAAAGCGTTTAAATCGTTGTAAAGATATGTGCTAAGCATGTGTGTGTGCGCGTAGCGTGTGTTTGCGCAACTGAGCAAACACAAAACATCGAGGGAGGTAAACAAAAACCAGCGAAACACAAGAAACAACGGAGCAACGGAAAAAGTAAAGCAAGTAAACACGGGCACAGCAAACGGCGAAGTGAAAGACAAAGAAATGCAGTAAATGAATACTCACAGTTGTCTGCGTGCAACACAATGCCCGCCACGTGTGTGTGTGTGTGGGGTGAGCCAAAATAAGGCATGTGAGGAAGGAATACCTCAACGCTGCTATATTAAAGCGCGCTAAAGCTGAGCTCCTTGAAAATGCAGCGAACAGTCTGTCGAAATAAAAATCCCACTAACACGGACATAACATTGGAAAATTGAGTAAGCAGTTGGCAAATAAATAAAGCCAAAAACGACAAAAAACGTCGAAGCGAAAGATGAAAGGCAGACACAATATTCAATAATCGACTCCGAAATACCTGAGTAGTGTGCACAAAACCGAGCTGCGATACAATAGTTGATAATGCAGTTCAGGCGGAGCGCAAAGCTGAGAAGACAAAGCAAGTACGTTATCTCTTGCTCCGCCTCGCAAGTACAAATAGTTAGGATTTGAAAAATTCTTCAGGGAGCTACACGCAAGGCTCACCTGAAGCACAGAGGACTTAACTCGCACAGACACACTTGAGACAGTTCAACTTGCGCATTCACATGCTGGAATGGTGTCTCAGAGACATTAAGTTAAACTTGTCTGTTTATTTATACACACCTCCATACACACTTAGCTATGCCAACTGTCTTGAGCAGCTATTAGCATGCAAATAGTCCCAGTTACCTGAACACTTGCATTTATTTGCACACACGCAGATCGATATTACTGCGGTGCGTAGTTTCCCGAGAGGAATGAGAAAACTTTAACTAAAAAATATTTATTACGAATAAAGGCGAAAACGTTTTGTCGGTATAAGAATCCAAAGGACTGTCTTGAAGTTTAACTTTGAATATGCTTTATATAAATAAATTTCATTGAAAAAAAATAATTAATTTAAGCTGCTTTCTCAATTCCTGCCTACCAGCCTTTCTGTCCAGTTAATAGGGATGACCGCTTAGACCTAAAAGAGAGTTCTTTAATAGAGCTTTCTCTGTTTTTTTTTATTTATGTATTGTTTTATTATCCTATCTTCTAAGTTGGGTCGAACAGGACAAATTATGCTAAATTTCGCTAAAATCGGTTCAGTAGTTAAGAGTCCATCGCGGACAAACAGCGTGACACGTAATTTTTATATATGAAAGATGATAAGAATGACGAGACGAGTTGAAATCCGAGTTACTCTATATGTGACTGATCGAAATTTTTTGAAACTTACTTCGAACTGAGTATGTATCTTCACTTGAGTATAAAGAATCTCTCAGCAAAGGCCACCAAATTCTAGAAAAATTCCATCTTATTAAGAATTTTATTATTTAGAAATAAAAAACGATCTGCATTCGAAGAGTTCATGGCCAAGCAATGCGCAGCAACCCAACAAATATGGTGCTCATGCAAACTAAAGTAACTGTTTATTGTTATCGCAATCCATAGTAAAATTAAATAAATCCCTATTTATAACTTACAGAGAGCCAGCAGAAGAAAGTAAAGCAGTTGATGAAATTTTAGTAGAAGAGTGATACATTAAAAATTATAATGGATACGAATTTTAGTGGATATTGCGCAATAATAGTTAAATTTTTATTGAAACCGAGTTGAGTTTTTTTCGTTCCGCGTGATTTCGCTTTCGCATACGACTTTCCATATGGCAGCATTAAGTTTTAATGAAAATTTCACACATTTACATGACCGGCAATAAATGCTGACAATTATTGCAGCGCACAATCGGCGCCGGAGCCGGTGCATGAAACCCTCCACGCTCGACAGCGATACACTTTAATATCCGTGTAAGCAACACAATCAGGCGACCGAATGACCCGCGCACCCACAACAGACCCTTTGATTGAACCCGCGCTCAAGCACACCGGTTTGCCTGTGAAAATGCGCTCAAGTGCCTGAGTGTGTGGGTGCGGTAGTGGCGGTGTAGGCGAGTGGGTGTCTGCGCGTAGGTGAAACCGCGCGGGCGGGAGTTTGACACCGAAATGCGATGATTTCAGTTCAACTGAATGCCAGCGCCGTGGAAGTAGCAAATTTAATTTTCACAAATTGTATGCGAAGCGCAAAGGATTTAAAGCAGCGTCAATTAGTGAAAGCGCTACAAAGTGCTGCTGGCGCACCATAGTCCAATTATTCGCCACTTCATAGCGAGACTGTCGAGAAGCCCAGCAGCGCGAGTGTGTGGGCGTCGCGCTGAAACCGAATACAGGTGTGCTGCATGCAAGTGCTTGCCGACCAACAATCACAGACACACATGCATATACACAGTTATACAAATAATGCTATAAATACAATGCATGAGGAAAATACACGGTTGTACGCTCGCTGGAGGTCGGCGGCAGAGAGTTTCTTTACATGGAGGTCAAACATTACCCAGTTCACAAGTTGCCACATGAGCGCCAAAATAGGATATTGAGAATTTTGTAGAAAAATACGCTTCTACTGTCTCAAATTGCCTAAGAGAAATGATTTTCTGTTTAATTCTGGCATATATGGAGAGAGTGAGGAGAAGAGCGTAGAGAACATTCTTTGTTAGAATATCGGTACTGAAGAATTTTTATGAGATTTTTTACTTACCCGTAAACGATCTGGCAAATTTTCTTGAGCAATCGAAAGTTCCTTTTTCATACCTAGTCTTTTTTTACGAGGCGAGTCCCAAACCCAGCGCATAACTCTGTGGAAGGGATGTTTCGTGTTCTCACTTCAGCTCGCCTTCAAACAGATGTTTTCCGGCCAGAGGATACTTGGTCAAAGACCATAAGTCGTGAGCTGCTTGAGCCATATGGGAAAGAATTGTTTCTAACCACTCCCAAGTGAATAGCAATCTAGAGAACTTTCCTCACTTGCGTGAATTTTACACGTGACTCGTTCTTCCGCCTGAAAGTTGACTCCTCCTGAAAGTTTTCGACGCAGTATCCGCTAGGGGCAACAGAGAAAGAAGAAAACCTCCAATTCGTTAGAGGGACCAAGTGGAGAAGAACCTGGCTTCGCTTGGAATCTTCATTTGGCCCCATCTTGTGGAAGGAAGAAACGACTGGCGCGCTGTTGCTAACTCGATTATAAAGAAAAAGAATCCAAAGTTCCTAGGTATGGGTCAAGAGTTTTGGTATCGCCAAAGTGCTTTGCACCTTTCACAATTATATTGAGGTAGCGTTGGTTTCACTGCCGGTTCGACATCCAAAGTGGATGTTGAGAAAGTGTGTGATATTGACATGTCCCTTCTTCCAGATATTTTGACGATTGGTGTGCACCAAAATATTAAGTCTCACCTGATGGCATCGCCGACAGCAGTGGCAGTCTCCCAGTGCAACTTATTGACCGGCATTCATCGATTTTATGAGAGATCCAAGCATCTAGTACTAAACCTCAAGATAAGAAGGGGCTGCGAGCGCTTCCAGTCTGATGATATTGGGCAGAGAGTGCCCTTTCTTGTAAAACCGTCAGCTCTATAGTGTCAAGCGTTTCAGCTAAAGGTAGGCAAGCATACAAGCCTTATGGCGAAGTAGCTTGATGATCTGCTATTTAAGACTACTGACCACCGCCAGTCTTCGCCATATAATTTTTGGCTTACTGGTTGCAAATTACGGTATTCAATTGAATTCCTCTTTTGCCATTCTTGCTGTTGGCATTGCAATTTTAATACACAACAGTGTTGTTGTTGCTCTGTTGCTATATTTATATAACTGTGTTGCGGCTGCTTTAAGTATTATTGCCCTCAGTACATTTTCGCATTTTCGCACTGCTGCTGCTGTTGTTGTTGCCGCGTTGTGGTAATTGTAGTCGCCGTAAATGAGTAGTAATTTTCGCCGCGGCTGCAAGGCGTTAACACCGCACGGCGTCACATAGCACGGCTCGGAGCAGCGCTGACATTCGCCGCCTCCGATAATTATCTTGGCGAGTGTCTCGGTGACCAGGTGAGAGTTTATGAAGATTGCGCCGTGGCGGCAAACAAGCCCTGCGCCAGCATAAATGGCGTTGTCAGCAAATATGTCCTGTATTTGCTATGAGTCCGTATATAAGTAGCGTGCGTGTGTGTGTGTGTGTAAATAGGTGAACTTGTAAGTGAGTGGCGTTTGGTAAGTAGACGCATCCTCTTCGAAGCGCCGCCAATTCTTATGCAAATGCCAGAGTGAAAGTGGCGCGGAAAGTGTGTTAGTTGGGCGTTTGCGCCGCGAAGGATATGTGTAATTAAGGCATTGAAGTGCGCGGTGGCGAGTTGAGGGCGTCGGACTGGCAAGTGTTTAAGCGCACGTGGTGCAGGTGTCGCGACGGCGAGTGCCTTGTTTTTATTTTCATTTTCCATTCACTTCAAATATCATCGTAAGTGGGAGTTGTGGTGTGTGTGTGTTTTGCTTACAGTATTTAGGAAAAACCTCACAAATTGCTTTATCTATGTCATTTGGTGGCTAACACTGGCTAACTGTAGTGCCGCGACGGTGTGGGTGGACCGTTAAAGCGCTCGTTTATGCTTCACTGCGAAATTGTGGCAGTTAAATCGGTAATTTTTTATGCAATTCCGCTCTGTTGCAGCAACTTTAAAATTAATGATGGCATATCTCAACAATTTATAAAATAATTGAATAGCTATGGAAAGCAAATATTAACACTGGCGCCGATAAATAAATATTTAAATAAATAAATGCGAGGGCTTAACGGTAATTTTGAAATAAATGTATGCATATTTATTAATAGTTGTCAGTTGCCATATTTGACGGTATTCCAAAAAAAAAAAAAAGAAATCAATAGCGATTACGGTAGTTTGCAGTTTGAATACATTTACATTTTATTGTGGCTAAGCTACAGGGAAAATATATGCAGGTAAATATAATATATAAAATGTATGCATAAAGTGAGTCGCAACCAAATTCAGCTCGATTACTCGGTGTTGCTTAACTGCAGTATAAACAAAAGCATTTATTTATCATAATTTATTTAAATACTAGGGTGTTTGTGAAACTTTCGTAATGATTACCAGTAATGATTACCATACATTACGTGATTACCAAGGTCCTAGTGAAATTCCAAAGTTTAATTGATTCTGGGGTCCTTATCAAATTAAAGTAATTTCAGTAATCATTACTCTAGATTACATAATTGCTGTAATCATTACCACAAATTACATAATTACGAGGTTCCTTGTGTAACTCTTTTAATTGTATAATTACACAGACTAAATGATTACTCGGGTAATTGTGGCACTAAAATAGCTCCAGAAATTACAATTACCATAGATTTAACAATTACCAGGGTATTAGTGAAATGAAAATAGTTGCTGTAATCTTTATTATAAAATACGCGATCATTATGGTACTTTTGAAATTAATATAATGATAGTAATCATTACCTTAGATTAGATGATTACCAGGACCGTTGTGAAGTTGAAATAATTACAGTAATCATTACCAGGATCTTCGTCAAATTATTTTAATGCATGACTACCACAGACTAAATGATTACCAGGTCCTTATGAAATCGCTTTAATTGCAGTGCTGGATGCCACTATGAAAATAAAATAGTTGCAGTGATGATTACCATGGATTATACAATTACTAGATATTTGTGGAATTGAAATAATTGATATAACAATTACCGCACTTTACTCGATTAATAAGGTTTTTTTGAAATTGATGTAATCATTACTTTAGATTTATGATTGCGAAGTTTGACATTATTTCAGTAATCATTACCATAGTTTACATGATTAGCAGGTCTTTCTGAATTTTAATTTGAATTGCAGTGATGATAATGATGTGAAATCAAATATTTTCAGTAATGATTACCATAGATTATACAATTACTGGGTATTTGTGAAATTCAAATAATGATTATCACAGTTTGTACTATTTCTAAGGCCTTTCTGAAATTTACATAATTTCAGTAATCACTACCACAGTTTATATGATTACCAGGGTCCTTCTGAAGTACAGATAAATGCAGTGTGAAAATGTCATAGTTTCAGTAATGATTACCATAGATTATACAATTACTACGGTACTGTGAAATTCAAATAATTGCAACAACTATTGCCACAGATTAGGACTCTGTAAAGTTCAAATATATGCAGTAATCATTAGTAATTATATATCGAATTTTAAGCATTACATCAATTCAATTTTTTAGCGCAAGCTATTGAAATCGTTTCATGTGTGTTGGTGTGGATAAATGTGGAATGCTATTTGCGGCACTTGGCATTTATTGATGTTGTAAACACACATATTGAATGCACGAAAAAGCAATTAAATTTAAATTGCCGTTATTTTTTGCTCCATGTCAACACTTTGTGTGTGTAGAAAGAATTATATTTGTTAGACTGTGGTTTAAACAATGGAATTAAATGTATTTTTGCTAATGACTGCGCCGATGAATTGCTGGCAACAGGTTGAAAAAGGTTAGAAAGTCAATTTAGTTTTTTTGTTGCGTTTTCGGAATTATGCACTATTCAATAGCAAAAGAAAATAGTTGTTGGTTTTTATTGACACGCGTTAATGTAATGTGTATAAATAAGTGATAATAATAATTAACTTGCTTAAAACTTTAGCTCACATACCACACATTCTATGTAAACTGAAAGAATTCAAAGTAGAGCCTACGAAAATGTAAAACAAAGAGAAGTGATATGTCAAGAGCAACGTAGAATTTAAAAATAAATAAATTACTTATTCCAGTAATAAATTCCATAAACTTTTTTGCTTAAAAAAATATAATAATGATGTTAAATCATCGCGAAAAAAGCACAAATTTTGAAAAAAAAAAATTAAGTGAAAGTCAAAAACAGGAAAACTGGAAAATACTACAAAATTTTAAAACTGAACTAGTAGTAATTAAAAAAAAAATTAGGAAAAAAACTTTGGCTGAAACCTTAACAGACATTACATTTCTCAAGCCGAAACGGTATAAAACGATTTGTACCCTGATTTTTGATCGTTCGTATGGCAGTTATATGCTTTAGTATTTCGACCTAAAAAAAGTCGGAAGTCAAACATTTTTTCGCAGATAAATTATACCAAATTCAGAGATATTTCCCAAAATGGAAAAGTTTTCTATACAAGCACTAAAATCTAATTCATTTGTATGCAGCTATATGTTATAGTAGGCCGATCTGAGCAATTTTCTCAAATATTGCATAACTGCTTTGGATAATACTGTGCTTGATTTCGTGAAGATATTCACCAAATAAAAAAGTTTTCCATACAAGAACTTGGTTCGGTCGTTCCGTTTGTATGACAGCTATATGCTATAGTAGTCTGATATCGCCGGTTCCGACAAATGAACAGCTTCTTGAAGAAAATGATTTGCACATATCATTTCTTATCGATATCTCGAAAACTAAAAGACTACTTCGCGTATATAAAGGCGGTCGGATGGATGGTTAAACAAACATGGCAAAAACCACTCAGCTCATCAGACTGATCATTTCTATATATTGACCTGGATTATAGTTGGTAAAATCATATTACTGCACTTTCGATTCTTAATATGGTATTGACAACTTCGTGAAAATAGTGAGTACACTCGAAAAATCAGGTAGAAGGAAACGCTAAAAGACATTGGAGGAGGGCTTTCCCGTAGCCAAAGCGTGCAGAATCTAATCTATAATATATTGCTGCTCTTCATTATTTAGTTTACCACAGTTTTTGTTGGTCGCTCTATTATGTACTTGTGTTTAAAAACCTCTAATTAACTGTACTACGCACACACACATACATACGCACATGTTGTATGTAGCTGAATAATTGATTTAGTTTAATGAGGTTTATTGAATTTTAATGACTTTAATAGAGACATTGTGTCAACCCACAAACTGCAAGAAGCTATTAGCCTATGCAAGAATACCTAGCTATATATATGTGTATGTGTGTGTGGTGTATAGAATAACTGTAATATGCTGCAGAGCGACTAACCGAATTCAATTAAGGGCTAACCACGTAAATGATAAATAAATCATAAAATTAGTGCCGACAAACAGGCACGGCTTAAGTATGAAGACAACGCACCGGAAACACGCACATACATACGCATTTCTATGGATAAGTGGAATAATGGCACATGCAAAGCTATTGGAGAACAAGAAAATGGCAAGCAATTAGCAGCTGATCCCAGCGAGTTGCCCACTGCTGTAGCTATTTCGCATGCAGTTTTGATATAAATCAATGTTTTTAAATACACATCTTCATATGTAGATATGTATGCATATAACAGGTATTACATTGACTGAAAGCGCAAATTTAAAGGTGAATTTTGAACGCGACTTTAATTCGATTCACTCGCTTTGTAATTAAAATATTTTCCTACTTAACACATGTGGTTCCGTTCACAGAAACACTCACACGTCGTATGGGGCTCGGTGTTTTGTGCATGTGTGGGTGAGTGTGAGTGCCTGCCTTCATGGTTATTATGCCTTAATTATTGCCAATTAAAAGCATACACGAGCGTCTGTGGTAGACATTTGTTTGCGGGCACAGCCCACACACACACAAAACACACACATAGTCGCCCTTCATTTTTCAATGGCGTTCTTAACCAATCACAAGCGCGCTTACTCACTTCGGCGAGCGCACAGCCGCTTGCACATAAATGCGTCGCAGTTAATTGAGCGTGGCTTATCTTAATTTGCAGATCAAAGCCTTAAAAGCTTTCGGCGGCGCTTTGCCAGCGTCTGTGTGTGCCTTCATCAATCGAGTGTGCTGCCATTACTCGAGCAAAGCATCCGCGTCTTGCCATTCAACTCGAGTCAAAGAGTTGTTTTTGCGTTGGTGTTTTATATTCATGTGGCATTGTGTCGAGACGGCGGTTTGAGGATCATTGCCGTTGACATTGTCGTTGACATTGATGACACTGGCGTGCCCCTCAGCGGCGTAATGCGGTTCCAATTCGCTTTAATTGTCAAATGGTTACTGTTACGTAAGTAAACGCTAACACATCCACACGTGTGTGTGTATGTGCGTTCGTGTCGCCACTTAAGGCCTTCGGCTGCGCTACAGAGTTCAGGGCTTTTGTCCTTTGCTTCGTAGGCAACTTATCGGCCTAACTGCGCTTCTGTCTACGAAATAGATTTTGATTATGCATAACGGCCTGATAAGCTGCATATGCGAATTTGGTGTGGTGCAGGAGGCGATAAAGCAGCGGCACAACAGACACCACATTAAGCACTCATTATTCATTAATTTGTGCACAAGTGTCAGAGTGGAGCGGATTTTCCTATAAAGCTTGTCGAAAGCTGAGTATGGCGGCTGCTCGGGCTTAGAATGAAAGCATTCATTCTCTCATTCGAATTATTATCTGAAAATTAGTTAAATCGTGCGATATCCAATAGCAATTCAAACCTAAGCATGTCACTAAAAAACTGTTGAAAGTGTCTAAAATATCATTTGAATAGCCGAAAATAAAGTATTAAGTGGAAAATTTGTATAAATATTGTATATCTAAGGAAATTCTTCTTCTTCTTCTTTACTGGCGTAGACACCGCTTATGCAATTATAGCCGAGTTAACAACAGCACGCCAGTCGTTTCTTCTTTTCGCAAGGTGGCATCAGCTGGAGATTCCAATCGAAGCCAGGTTCTTCTCCACCTGGTATTTCCAAAGGAGTGGAGGTCTTCCTCTTCATCTGCTTTTCCAAACACGTATTGCGACGAATACTTTTAGAGCCGAAATGTTTTTGTCCATTCGGACGACATGACTAGCCAGCGCAGCCGCGGTCTCTTAATTCCTGAACTATGTCAATGTCGTCGTATATTCGTACACTATCGTTCCATCGAATGCGATATTCGTCGTGGCCAACGCGCAAAGGACCATAAATCTTATGCAGAACCTTTTTCTCCCCGAAAACTCATCAGATGCACGTAGCCCTAAATTCAGATGAATAATGAGTGACTTATATAGTTTGGTTTTTTGTTCGTCAACAGAGGACTTTACTTCTCAATTGCCTGCTTAGTCCGAGTACCCTGTTGGCAAGAGATATTCTGCGTTGGATTTCGAAGCTGATATTGTTGTTTATGCTTTTTTTTAAGTAGTGTTTTTTACGTGGCAAGTCCTAAACCCAGCACACAACCCTATGGAGGGGATGTTTCGCCTTCTCACTTTAACTCGCCTTCAAACGGATGTTTTCTGGCTACCCAGAAGGATACATAGGTCAAAGCCACGTCGTGAGCTGCTTGAGTCATATGTAAAAGAATCGTTTCTGGCCACTCCCAAGTGAAAGGCAATCAGAGAGCTTTCCTCACTTGCGTGAACTTCTACGTATGACTCCATAAGTTCCTCTATATGGAAGAAAAAACGGTAAAGAAGGAAGCACAAACTCATATGCTTAACAATGAGGCTATGTAGACATTCTAAAGCCTTTAAGAGCTCTTTAGGAAGACAAAATGTTCCGCTTTGACTTCTCCCAATAATAGTTTTACTGTATTTGTGGCTGTTTTAAGTTAAATTCCAAGTTAGTTTTTGTATTTCAGGCAAAGTGAGTTAAATAGTCGGAAAGAAATTTAGTCGAAATGCATCTCTGCATCGAAATGTGTACTCATTTATGTAATTTGAGATTAAGCTTTTCCTATTAATGTTCACCATTACGTTTGTATTAGTACCCCCTCCCCCCTCTGCATAGATGTGTCTTCTTCCGCCAAACGTTGACCTCAAACTCAGCGCTGCAATGAGCTGAATAATTCGGTTGTGGAAATCATCGACAGCAACCAGCAACCGGCAACAACACGGACAAGTCAACAAGCAGCACGAGCAACGACAGCGACGATGGCAATCCATCATAATTTGCAAGGCAAGAAATTAAGTTGTAGTAGTTAAGAAGCTGACACAAATCTGCTTACCAAATTACACATATGCGCACACATGCATACATACTTACAAGTATGTGTGTTTGAGTAAATAGTCTCGTACCTATGATACTCGGTTGCTAATAACTACAAATATATTTAGCAGCATACAAACACACGCACTCTTTCACTCACCCACTAACACGTACGCATGCATATGAATATGTAACACGTGTGCGCTGTCATGTATTGGGATGTGTGTGCGCATATCAAGATTAAGTATTCGCATATTCATCAGTTGCCGCTTCTAAGATGTAGAGAAGCGACTATAGTGTAGTTACAACTACAAATACAAACTAACACAAACATTCGCATTGCGTATGTGTATGTAAGCCACTGCATATGCGTGAGCATGTGCGTAGTATTTGCACATTAATAACAGCTGAGTGACATAAATCCTTTTCACAACTAATTAATGTTAATTTTCAGCTTCATTTCAATCTGCTGCTTCAAAGCTGTTAGCAACACTCAATCACACACACACACACAAATGCATGCCACACATACACATAGGCAAACACATCACGAATAGGCATTGTTGAATAATCGCATTCATATGCTTATTTAATGGGTGCTTACGAGCTTTGACTGTAATTTATGAAAATATGCTATTAGCTTTGAAGGTAAATATGTCGAAGGGTAAGTAATGCGACGCTAATCCCTGAACCAGAGCCCTATGTGGTGTATTCAATGACGACTTTTGGCAGCAAACAAATTGTAAATATGTTTTTGAAAGCTTGCAATCGGGTGAAAAGCGAAATCGGTTTAGAATTTTCACCCCTTGGAGCGTAAGTTTTTGTTGCACGATGATGTAATGTAATTCACCGATTGAACTGGTAGTGAATTTCATTTTTATTTGAAAGCAAATGATGGAAAATACAACTGACATAATTAACAAAAGGAGAGAGGTTTAAATTTAGCTACTTTTTCATATAAAATTTATAAATTCTTTAACGTAAGCATCAAAGTCTGCCCAAGCGCTCATATACCTGCTAGACGCTCGGCCACTATTTCCTTCACTCTAGCCTTGACAACATTTCAAATTCCATCTATGACATTGAGGACATATTCTTAGATAATTTTTAAAGAGATTTAAGCAAGAAAAATATTTTTTTGAAGCTTCTAAAGCAGGCTCTCCCTTAAGAGATTTGAAAATGACAAGAGCACGAACAACATTTCTTTTCTTCGGCAGTTTCAGCTCATTAGCAACCTCAAATAAGGTGTCGTACCAACAGCGCCACATTGAAAACATTTATGCCAGTTTATTTGAAGACAAAAAATACGAAGTCTTACTTTTATTCCTCAGAGAATATTTTCAGTTTGTTTCTTTATAATATCTGGAGATAGTTAAGAATCATTTGAGAAAGAACTTCAAATGGAAGTTGCTCTTAGATTTTATTCTCAATGGTATTTTGAAACTTTCGACTATTTTCAGATTAAGAATTCCGCTGTGGTCCTAAGAGAAAAGTCAAAGATTCTTGCTTAAATCAACATGCCAAGCCTTCAACAATTACATGTTTTGTCTTTAGTCCGCTGTGCTAATGACTTTTAGCGAAGTTTTCTTACTTTAATTCGTCGCATTATCCTCATTTGTTGCTCTCCTTAGACGTGGTGAAGAAACATAGTCGTCAACTTTAGTTTCATTCACACAAATAACATTATTTATAAACAGTTCTGGGCTTAAGAGGTTATAACACTTGTGTGGGTTGGAAAAATCGATATTTTTGTATTGCATTTTCTGAAAGTATATTCTTTTGAGATTAGTTCTTCCAAATTTCGTAGAGATCTGAGCACTAGCTTCTCCCATGTTCTCCGGAGTACGTGCCGACCGCATAAACGCGATTACCTCAAAATGATATTTTTTTCTTTTAATTACGGTTGCTGAGAGCAAGGTTCCTCAAGAACCATTTGACCTATCGATCTAATTTTTACTGGCTACTTGAATGAAGAATTTTTTATTTGAAGCTTTATTTATTTTTAGGAATGAAAAAACTGAATTTTTTCACTTGCGTAAAAATGTTTATTTCGGTTAATCCTTTGTTAAAAACGACATGCAATTATGACAACAAATTACTAACGTCTAAAGAGCAAATAATAGCCTAATCGCACAAGAATCTAAGCTTCTAAAAGGAAGTAGTTATTGTGTGATAGAGGCGGGAGACGGGTTCGTTTGCTCGGAAAAAGGGTCTGGGAAGATCCAAAAGATGACAGTCTTATTCCTGTTCACTGAATCGCCTTAAATTCTCGCTATATAGGTCTTAGTGTGGGAACAGGAGTGATAGCGGATGCATCCACGACTCGTCGAAGACTCAGAAAGTCATGATTCAATGGCCGACGTCATAAAAAAAAACTTTTTTTAACCAACTTTTCTTTAGGTTTTATGTATGAAGAAAGGGAATGCAAATTGTTCGATGGATAAATAGATCGTAAATTTCTCGAATCAATCCACGTTTAATATTTTTGGATTAGATTATAACCACGATGTATAGAAAAGGTTAGGAGAACGGTTCAGCGAGGAATGCCTAGAAACAAAAGTAAGTCAGTTAGTAAAAAGGATGGTCTAGGACTCCTTTTCTTACAATGAACTAAGTGGTATTTTTTTAATTAAGAGAATAGTCGAAGGTGAGGGGGGTATGAAAATTTGATACTTTACATCACAGAACTGTATCAACATAAACAAGACATCATCTTTCAGCGATATTCTGCGCCATGTCACCTAGCGTCGGTAAATTTTATATTATTTCAACTCTTCTCTCTCCAATATCATTCATAAATATTTGTGATCTTTCACATTTTTTGTTTTTTTTTTTTTGCAGGTTTGCAATTTTATGGCTGAAAAAGGAATTAAGCGGTTTTCGTGCCCTGGAAATAGCCTCAATTCAAAGCCCATTGCAGACCTGTGGGCGATTATGAAAAAGCATGAAGTCCCGCAGAAGCCGAAGATCTAATAGGAATTGTATTCAGTCCTTTTGAAGACGTGCCATGATGAATTTGCGGTCAGATTACTGCAAAAATTATTTCGTCAACGGCAGCAAGAAAATTGGCGGTGGTAAAGGCAAAAGGAGGCGCAACAAAGTTATGATTGAGATATTTTCCAATAAATAGAATAAAATTATGAAAGAAGAACAAACAATCCTTGTGGTATTACTTTTTAAGGAATTTTATGATCAATATTGTAGACTAATCCTATCCATTCAGGGACGGATTTTAATGTCCGGGTATACTAAGCAGTAACTATCAGAAGGGTACCTGTGAAATTCTGTAACTAAGATATTATTCCACTTCATGGATAATCCCAAAGAGCTAATATCAAAGTCGAGAGAGGCAATAATATAATAATATATATAATAGGCTAATAATATTGTATATATCCGCCTCTTTGCTGTTTTTCGCTGCATTTTTTTTTTTTTTTTTTTTTTTTTGTCAAGAACCCTTTCCAGATCTCGAGAATAATTTCACCAAACACTGTAGAGCTCAGTTAAGCTAACAAAGCAACCGAAATTGATTATATGCTCCGTCACTTCTCGTTAAAACACATTTAATTTCAGTATTATTTCAATACCGTAAAAGGCTTACGTTTTTTAAGCCAAATAAAACAAACCAATTGCCTTAAAACTCAAAACACCTTTCTCATGGTATTAAGGATATTTTCTTAAAAAAAGGTGTATCTCTTTCCAAATCCTTTTACACACCTCACCAAATCGAGTGCCAATAAACTCTACTCGCTGCCGCTGCTGCAAGAAAAAACCTAAAAGAAATAAGCGCCGAACACTACAAAGGAATGTAAACTTTAATCTCTTAATTTGAGCAAATACCTGTAATTTTTATCACCACCAACACTTTAGCCGTCCGCCCGAGCCGCGCCTGCACACAGCGCCAGCACTGTGTACGAGCCGTCATCTAGGTGAGCACTTACAATCGTCGTCGGCACCCGCGTCGCCCGCAAGGAACAAACGATAATGCACAGCGCAAATACAAACATTATCGACGACAACGCTTAATTCCCATACAATTGCAATCCAATCAATGTCGCTTCAGTACACGATATCGAAACGTCAGGCGCGCTGGGAAGTGGGGGAACACGTCGAATTAAGCCAAAATGAAAGAAACGGAAGCAGCAAAGGCAGTAGCAGTGGTAATGGCAGGCAGCTCATAGCGAAACAGCGCGCGAAAAGCAATCTGTAAAGGGGAAAGCAAGCGCGCGCTGAATGGTGCAAGTGCGAGCGGGAACGGACGCGCGCGGATGTAGCAGCGCGCGAATTTGTAGTAGTGAAATTGTATCCGACAGTAATTCCGCAACGACATTGCCGAGCAAGAAATTATCGCAAGTAAATCACAGTGACGGTATTGGCGCAGGCGAGCAGGGCAGCAGAGACAGGTGACTGGCACACACACGCGTACACAAATAACACTTCGCTTTATACAATAGTGTAAGTGTGTGCGTTTGTGTGTGTGTGCATGGGATTTTCTGAAGCGTAATGTTGATATAATGTATTTGCCGTAAGATCTAAGGAGACAACAGTAAGTACGCAGAAAAGAAACAGCGCGCATTTCACTTTAATATACTAACGGAATGCGACTCAAGGAAAGTAAGAACAATCTAGGCTTATTGCTGTACATTTCGTCCATTTTGGTGGTGTTGTAAGCGCAGGAGTGCAAACGCCAGTCAACCGAGAGTAAATAAAGCAAAACAGCAGCGATGAAGATTGTAATTGCGAAATTGAATTGAACAGGGCGCGGAAGGCGCGGCACAACAGCCAATGTCGGCGCAAATGGAACACCAATTCATCGAGAGCGCGCAAGGAGCTCGAGTAAGGAAAAGAGGTAGCGTTGAAGGTGACATATGCAACTTGCTTTAACAGAGATAAGGACGGTCAGGTACTGAGATCGCGACAGGTTGCAGGTGAGAGAGGTGACAGTATAGGTGTTTTACATCCGTTGTATCCATTAAAATCGAACACAACGAGCTGATGCCTGTGTCGCTCTGCTATTCTTTGGTAGGTATTGTCAGAAGGTATTAAAGACATTGCCTCGCAAATGCCAGAATTATATGAAAATGAATTTTTCTCACTTCTATGGGTACATTGTTGCTTAAAGCGCTGAGAGTAATTTTATTCAATTGTTATCAGATTACAACTCTCCAAATGCTCGGTGATTAATGACTAATTAATTATGATTGACATTTTGTATAAATGCTTGTTGGAGCAAGCGTTTTAGTAAAATAATTGAGTACTTTGACTATAAATAGAAATATATTACAGTAAACTAAAAATAACTACTACACAGAAATGCGCATACTTTTCATAATAAAGCTAAATTAAGCAATAATAAAATTCAATGAAACAAACTCGTGCTTGCCTTTTGCTCCCTCCACTTAAAGCTCGCAGCCAAAACACGAAACAATGCCGCAGTTGAAAGCGTTCCGGCTCGGCGAAACCTTTTCAGTGCCAAAAGCGATTACATGAAAGCGATAGTGCGTGTTCGTATGGCCTTTCGTGTAAGCCAACAACCTGATTTCACTTGTTTCATGTTGAAATTCAACATTTCGATTTTTCAACTCCGGTTTTTGTTGCTGAAAATCAAATTGACTTCGGCAAAGTATCGCGTATTTTATGGTTTGACCGCTATGAGTTGGATAACGGTAATTTCAGGTCATAGTAAAGGCCGACACACGAGCAAATGGTTAGATGACGGTAGATATGTTCTAACACATGCACTTGTTTGTACTTATGTGCGCGTGAGTGTGTGTGTGTAGGAGCGTATATATGCGCTGTAATAGACTGTCACGAAGCTGGAGTGTGAGCAAGTTTCAATGCATAGGTAATGAGCAAATCAGAAGCGATAAAAAGTAGCAAGAAGTAGAGCTCTATGCTCACGTAACGTTGGTGGCCTGGGAATTGTATATACGGAAAAGATACAAGGCAGCCCGAAAGCATGTTGGTTTTTTAATGAAAATTTTTAGAAAGCGTATTATTTTTGAGATCAAATTTTGAAGTTATTCTTGTTTTAATAAAAGTTAATAGGTTTTTCCTTGAAGCCCGGAAAATATTGAAAATTTCTTCAGCATTCAATACTCATTGTTAGAGCAAGTTTAGTGTGAGGCAAGAAATTATTTATAAAAACCACCAAAAATCTACTTCATAACAGTTATTTGTGCACCCTTAATTGCTTTCCTGCTTAAGTAAGCCAATTACTGTACACTTTTAGTACGCGCTTTCAGTACGTCACTGCGTATGAACAACCAATCTTTGTAGGAATGTTTTGCGCCGTTTGTGACAAAATATTAACAGCGACAAAATTATGAAATCGGTATAAATAGGTTAGGTAGAGTGACTATCTGACGACATAACTAGGCCCTTCGGAGTCCCATTGTGAAGGAAATTGCTATAAAAATACCACAAACTCCTTAGTCATTGCCTTTTCCGATACATTTTGAAAAAGCGAAAGGTTGGACAAAAAGTTGTATACATTTTGTGTTCATTTATGAGTACGTGGTCTGTTGATATATTCCTCAATGAAATCGCTTTGAGGTCAGCATTACTTTTATAAAACTTTTCGATACTTTTATACCCAAGTATAAGTATGTATTCATAGGCTCCTTAGGCGCCGATATGAACAATATCTGTGCGCTGCTCAATAAACTCAAACAAAAGTGCAAGTAATGCTCAAAGCGCACACAAATTTCGACATACTACGCCACTATATATGATTTTATACATCTCCAGTCATCCATGCAAATAATCAAAGCGCTGCGTTGTGAATGTCGGGGGCTTATGCACTCAAGTGGCGCAAATTCAAACGAATCTGTGCGCGTGTGTGTGTGTGATGGTGAATGCAAAGCAAAAGAATCATAAATCATTTTTCGATAGACAATGGCGCAGCGCACAAAAGTGAGTGTGAAGATGGACTTGACAAAGTCGAACAATAATGAAAAGAAGACTACGTTCATGCACACACTCATATATACACACATACAAAGAAAAGACAAGCCTAGTCAAATAAGTTGCTAGATACTGAAGGACACGCAGGAGTAACGCTCAATCACACAACGTCGCCGCAATGTCCTTGAAGATATTGAATAAACTTGAATGAGACAACACATTTACATACACAGCGAGATATACTGTTATGCCGATGCCCTTGTAAGGTGTAGCAGCATATGCTGCTTTGGAAATGGAGGCTTTCATATACGAAATCGTCTTCTGTAGGGGCTGCTGTCATATTACGCAACACGGCAATGTGAATAGGACATGATTGTATACACATGAAAGCATGTACAGGCATATTTATATATGTATGTACGCATGTGTGGTGCTAACCTGTTGGAAACAATTTCGAATGAGAACACGAATCGCAAAAAAAAAAATGTAAAAACAAGCAGTTTTTTATAAAATATTATTAAAAAATGCCGGTAACCGGTAAGGTAACCGATAAAGTAACCGTTAAATGTTTCAGAATTTCTATAAAATTCTTTATTTCCTACTGGGTGCACATGCGCGTATATTTAGCCATATGCTCTTTCGCAATTACGTCGGTTTGTTACTCAGATTTGTCGCTTTCAATGCCCAATGTTATTTCCAACTTCTCTTGTGTGTACACCTACATATATGCCCACTGATGACTTCGGTTACATAAAAGCCAATAAATAATACAGAAATACAAGGCAGCAGCCGTTGGCGTCATTAGCCAGTTGCTTTGAATATTGGAAATTCAGTATTTTCCGCTTCGTTGACGTTATTGTGCAAAATTAGACACAAATAGCTCGGAGTCTACACATTTTCTGGGAGTTGAATGTTTAGTGAGGCTGTTCAATTAAACTGGAATAATGAAAGGTTAATGAATATTCGAGTTAGCAGACTTTCAATAAATATTTTTAGCTGCTTTTAATGGGTATGAATGGTTTATAATTCATCAGCTGTATGTCACCTGGCATACCTTTTTTGCTATGAAACTTGTGTTCACTGTTATAAGTGAAGGATAGTAAGAAATAAGGGTTAAATTCGGGGAAAGAGAAAACTAAATGCGCTCCAAAAATAGAAGAATTCATATCTTTTGCTGAGTGGAGCGGAAATTCTGATTTGCAAGCCTGATGTACATATGTATAATCTATTTTCAATTAATTACAGTATTTTTCAAAATACTTTAGGGGTGAAAGGGGTTAGAAAAATTAAAGTGTGGCATCACTAGAAATCACCTAATATCAATCAAATGTTTTAAATCAATTTATTATGTGTTTAAAAATAAAATCAAACCACAGTTTGAACTGCGCGAAAAATTGAACTGAAGAAAATGTAAACATTGTTTTTGCGGAAAATTTAATTTAAAGTAAACAACAATGATTTCATTGCATTAAACGCATAGCTGCCAGTTAATATTTATGCATGTGCGTGCGTGCTAAAGCAACAGTTAGACAAAAAGTGCTGATAAAACACATTATCATATGCATAAAAATGCAAATACATTAGGGTTGAGCGCTTTTGTTTAAATTATTGCTTGAATTTTGACAATTTAATTTAAAAAATTAATTTAAAATATTTAAAAAACATTTTTCGTCATTATGCTCTCTATTTTTAAGAGCTTTGCTTAGTGAAATATGCACGAAAAAACGTTTTCTTCTCTTAACACGCTGATTAACTGTCTACAAGAAATTTGGTCCGAAAACACTGCTGCTGTCTAAAAGTATTAAAAGTACAACCCTAAGCAAGTTTAAGCTTGCATGTTCATATACTCTCAGCGTTTTTATGAATTTAGTTAGCATACAAGGGACTAAATTAAAAAATCCAAAAAAGGCAAGGTGTGAGCACGTTTACACCTCACTTCTCCATTTTTATTTCTGCATAACTCGCGCATACACTCACACACACACACAACTTTATCTTTTCCAATATTTGTTAATAATTTTGCGCGCACTTGCATCGCTCATACGCCATTGGCCGCGGTTGCTCATACGCCATGTGGCGCTAATGCAAAAAATATCAGATGAGGTGAATATGCGTTAATATATATTCACAAGCAGGTGTTGGTGTGTGCTGTTATGTATATATTTATATATGCATGTGTGTATGTACTAATATATGTATGAGTGCAAGTATGTTTGGTTATGTTAATGCTTGTTGAAGAATCATTGCTCGCACCGCATTTTTACATTTGAATACATTAGCAAGTATTAAGGTATCCAAATGCTTGGCAAATTCATACAAGTTTACATTTTTGTATATACATACATATATCTACACACTTTTTACTATTACTAACTATTTTATGCAGTTTTCAAAATAATGCCCAGTTGCCAAATGTTTAACTAATATTTAGATAAAATACAGCTATAAGCTCAAGTAATACTGCCAGATTATGTCATAATGAAGTAATCAAATGATTGGGTGCGCTTTTAGTGCAAATTTTTTTATTCTAAACAGCATATATTAAGTTTACCACGATGTTTGTAATATCAAAAAAAAAAAAAAATGTATTAAAAAATACCAAAATGATCAGCATTATGAGCTAAGGCGATTTAATTATGTCAGTATGTCTGTCTGTATGTAACATATCAAGCTGAAATTTTACGCACGTTCTTTTCTCGTCAAGGAGCTCCTTATCTATCGGATTTGTCGATATCGGATCACTATAGCATATAGCTGTCATACAAACTAAATGTCTGGAATCAAGTGCATGTATGGAAAACTTTTTCATTTGAAGAGATATATCCACGAAATTTTGTACGTATTATTTTCCAAGACAACCGTGCAATCTCCAAAGATATTGTTCTGATTGAACCACTGTAGCATATAGCTGCCATACAAAGTAACAGAATAAAATAAAGGCATATGTTTAATTGTGAGGGGTATTCTAGGCATTCTACTACCGAAATTAAGGTTTTTTCTGTAATTATATTTTTTTCCAATAAAAATTGTGTTTTTTTGACTTGAGTTATGCTCTTTTCACAACTTTCAGCGACTTTGCACAGGTTTTTAAATCACATGAATATAAGCTACAAATGGAAGTGGGACTATAAATACATACTTTTTCTACAAATCTATATATAATATATATACACATATAAGTTTTTTTTTTTCAAATATAAGCCGTTATTATATTTTATTATATCAGCAACATTTTTTATGCAATACAATTACACAACCGGATACATTTCATTCAATGGAAATCAACACCTCGAAATTTGCACCGTCGCATCGATTGGCGAATGGATTGAAAAACGGCTGATTGAGTAAATGCGTTGCCGATGTGATGATGAAAATTGCGATACATGCATTTTTATACACATGCAAACCGCGAACAGCTAAAAGGCAACGAAAAGAGAGCAACAAATGTGATGGAACAAAGGCGATTGGAGAAGAGGTCACTGTACTGAAACAATGAAGTACGCTGATGAGTTGTGGAATTTAAAAAATCAATTTGTTGTAGTTGTCTTATTACATTCACACAACCAATTATTAGTTAGTCGCACAAACGCAATTTTCTTTCAGTTCAATCGAGAAGAATGTCTACATTAGAGGCTTTCTTGAAAAGGAATTTGATTTGTACAACAAAAGCGAGTGAATAAACTCAAATTAAGCCTATAATAAAATACAACTACAACTCCTTATCAGCTGCACATATTTTATATTTTTCCCCAAAATATTATTTGCATAAATGCCGTTTTGGTTGGAAATGCTCGCTAAGCGCCTCAAAATTTAAATCGCAATTATTTGCACAAAAGTGTGACTAATATTGGCGACTACAACAGACGACAACAAAAAGTTGAACTTCGCTTTGCCACAACCGCCCGATGGAGCACAATGGCTGCGGCAACAACAAGCACGTTTATGCAATAATTTATGCTTTCCGCCCGAGGTTTGCACAGTGAGACGTATTACGACTGGATTTCATTATTCAAATGGCAGACATTTGATGTCAGCAATATTTATTACGATAATGGCAAAGCTATTAAATAACACAAAAACACACCAAAAGCGAAGCAAAACAAATAAGCAAGCGAGTTCCCGCCACAAAAACTGGCGTTAGCAGAGAGTCTACACAGACTTGATACCGCCACAGCTAGGCAACCGAAGATCTCTGTGTGTGAGAGTAGAAGAAATTGTGTCAATAGCAGGATTTCAACAGCTAGATTAAAATGAATGAAATGTAAAGTTCAAGGACCCCATAATACGCTAGACCGCCCATTCGTTTCGAAACTTGCAACCTGCCGGCGGCCATGCGACTCGCCTATTTGTCAGGCGCTGCGTGAGCTGCGTGAATTCTGAGAGTTTCGTCAGTTTTTCGCCCTTTTTGTCTCGAGTCATGCAAGGCACGCAGTCGGATGATGGTGCATGATTAATGGGCTGCCATTTCGAATGTATGACAGCATTGTGTTTTCAAGACGAATGAGAAGAGTTCCAGATTCAGACCGGCCATAGCGTGAGGGTTTAAATATGGAAACGTGATGGTTATGTGATGTTATGAAAAAGCTTTAATTATTAATTAGTTTTAACGGTGACTCTAGAGTTTATTTGTATAATTTTCATGGGCTTATTTGTGAGAAATTTGGTGGTCCTTTTTTCGTATCAGAATTTTAAATGAAATAAAAGGCGGCAGGTTGCTTGCAGAATTCGTAAAACGGGACACATTAGGGGTCCCAAAAAAGGATAATCAGAAATCCCCTCTCACATTTCCCCTGTGTACATACTTTCGAGAGGTATATAGGTGGAGCCGAGTCGCTGGAGAAGAGACGCAGTGAGCTTCGCCACGGATGAATCGAAGCTGAAAGGATAGTTTAATGTGTGAGTCTTCTGACAAACTGCCAGATCGCTCTAGTGTTTTTCAAGCAGAACTGACAGCCATAAAGGTAGCAGTGGGATGTACTCCTCTCAACTGCCTCTTCTTTTTGTAGTATGCATCCACATGCTGCTGTATAGGCCCTGAGCGAGATTACAGTGAGCTGAAAGCTAGTCAATGAGAGCACGACTAAACTAGCGGTAGCATCAAGCTTTTTTATTTTAAAATTACCTGGGTGCCTAGCCACAGCGGAATCGTCATAAATTGTAAATCGAATTAGCTTGCAAGAAAAGGCACACATACCCAAATTCTATCGGTAGGGAAACGAGTAGGAGTTCCCCTATCTTTAAGCACTCGAGCGGTGGATCTGTGACGCTCGAACTCAGCAAGTGTAGTCAACAACCAGCGGGTTTCCCTGGTACCGGGTGGCACGTACAAGATTCAATAAACTGTCAGCTCTTAGTTTGTCTCACAACGCCTCAATGATGGCGTTCTAACTCTACACCATTCAACTGGCACTCACGCGCTGAGGATACAAAATTTTTGAAGATTCAACTTGTCATAGTTACAATAAGGAAGATGGGTGGAAACATCTCGACACTTTCACCTTCACTGTCCAACTTTCCCCAAACCAAAGTTGAGACCTCTCAGTTCCCGTAGTTTTAACGAAACTGTCGAATTGTATGGAATAGATATTTGTCGCCTCAATGAATTCGGCAGTCCAGTTCAGTCTCCAGTTCATTCTGACTGTGTAGTTCACATCCCAAAGAGGCCGAGTTTTTACTGCGTCTTCTCTTCGCTTTCTAGATCCGATTGACAAATCTTATCGTAAACCACACAAACGTTACAGGCACCACTAAAACTGCCTTGAATCGTTCTGCTAAATTTTCACATTTAAATTTCCATTCATACCACATTATACCTTCTTCTCCTTCAATTCAATGTTCGCCGCTGACCGAACATCTTTGCTCTTTGCTTTGCACTTCACATTATACATTTAAGCACGCCATTCACCTTACCTTTTTAACTTTTCACAAAATCGCCCGCAAATTGCTTCGGCAACAACTTCGTTAAATTATTCATTGGGATTTTGAGTAGAAATGTGGCGGCATCCACCAGTCGCATGCAATGACAGCGGAGCATTTGCGGTAATGCAACACGTTTTTGTGGTGGCGTGTAAAAAATTATTATTAAACTTTCATTCGAGCACTTACATGCGCACTTAAGTATACGCAATAATTTTCTTAACTGACCTTATAGCCGGCGCATGCCGACCCTGCTGCCTGTACTGTGCCGTCGCCGCTGCCGTTGGTGGGCGCACTTGGTGATAAGCGGATCATGAGCCGGATTAACCGCAGATTATACGTGTTAGTTTATGCGGCAGCAACTGTGAGTGTGTGTGTGTGTAGCATGGTCGGGCGCAAGCAGACCGCAAAAGTTAAGAGTTGAACGCTTGCCAGCACGCAGGACATTACACATTAACTCGGCATTCATATGCAGTTTACGCACATCCGGCGAGAATTAACTTTTATGTGCTTTTTATTTATTTTCATTGTTCTTCTTTAATGATAATGACTAAAAAGCCGGCGCTTCAGTTACTAATGCCCAGAGAACTCAACTTGAAGGAATTTTCGTGATTTTGGTGTGCAGTAAGAAGAATTTCAGTTGTGTGTTGTGTATCCATAAGCGCAGGAATTGTGAGTTGCAATCTTTCTCCCCTGTGGGGCCATAAAAATTCAATGTTGGGCATTTGGCTAAAGCGTTAGTCGACCCGAGGCGAAAGCAAAAATACTTTATGGCTCTGGAACACTGTGCGGAAACGGAAACTACTATGTAGCAACCGATTCACGAGTGCTGCTGGCGAGCGAAAAACGAATCGCATGTGTGCTTGTAACAAAGCGAGTCTAAGACTTGACTTTAGGTGCCGAGGTGGCGGTAAGGTAAGTGGGGGGTGCAGTGAGGCGCCAAATATGGTTTATTCCAAAGCTAATCCTGCTGTCCAGTGCGCCTTGTAATGAAACGTGTGTTTGCTTGTGTGCGCGGCAGTCTATACACATTTCATTTCACCGCGCTGTGTCGCCGCTGCGTATACGTAATTTTCTCGTGCCATCAACACACATGTAAGAAGTTCCGCTTAACTACAATAACTACAATACATATATGCATAATATTAAGCATATAAGTATTTACTGTATTGCCGGCGCATAAACAACAACAAACGCCACTTAAGAGCTACGAAAATGTAGCACAAGAAATGCGTGCAAAAACTGCAACAATACCAAGAACATAAGAACAACTATAAGCATTTGGACTGTGCCGCGACCGTGCAGACCCAGCAGCAGCCCCAATCGCCGGCAGAGCTAAAGAAATTTTTGCGAACTTCCTTAGCTTGAGCGCAATATAGTCGAGCTTTTTCCACTTCTTTGCAGTTTTCTAGCCGCTGCCAGCATTGCTTTTGCTTAATTCCTCAATTTATATTCAGCCACCATAATCGTTAGCCCACTGCAGTAAAGTGCTACATTTAAGGGCTTCATCGCAGCAGCACTGAGGAGAGGGTGGGGCAGCATGGGTACCTACTATTTACACACAACTAAAAAGGCTACAGTCCTACACATATACATATGTTCGGGTAAACGCCGAAGTACGTCTGTGTATGTGCTTGTAGCTACTTGGTTATGTTAGCGAGTGCGCGATTCGAACGCACATTTGAAGTCATAAGTGCGTACACGCGCTTACAATATTCGCAATCGCATTTGCTATAACGGTACACACACGCTCGCAATAAATAAAGTTATGCATAGAAATGCGCGCGAGGACACTCAAATCCAACGACGAACTTTCCGTAATCCTTTGAGCGCTGTTTGCGGTGCGAGAAAAATAAAGCGCTGAAACGCCAGGGACGCCACTGCCGCCACTACAACAACTATTTACAGCTGTTCTATTGCCGCGCTTGCCACCGCCGCCACAGCTGCAGCTTGCTGCTTTCACACCAACTCTAATAAGGGCCGCAGGTCGGCGGATTTCGGTGAAAACTTTTAGTTTTCGCTACTTTCGTCCCGCCGCCACTGCCGCTGCTTTGGCTGCCTGCTATCTGTTGTTCCTTATGTGTGATTGCTCGCGCTGCAATAATGCTTATCTTGGTTTTGTAAAAGAAAGATTTCCTCGCATTTCTTTGGCGAGTGTATTCGTAATATCCGACTATTGTTGTAGCATTTTTATTTACCACTTGATTTTAGTGGCAGCCAAATACAGTTGGAATTGAGTTTACGAGCTTGTGTGTGCTTGTTGTTCAAATGTAATGTGTTCACAAGGAATTTGAGAGATTTTAATTTTACTCAAACACTGACACAATTCTGGATTTATTCTGGAAATATTCGCAAACAACAAATTTTGGTATATTTTAACAACGCAAAGTGTTGCAAGAAGTGTTGTGATCTTTTAAACCGCTGTTAGTAAGCAGTAAGAAAATTCTGTAATCAAGCAAGCTAGAAAGTTATATTGTTTTTGTAAGATGTGAGTTTCACTTGAAGAGTGATCCATTTTGAGTTCCCTATCGTTTTAAAGAAAAATCACAGAAACTTCAAATTTAGTAGGAAATGTTTATTATCATTCGAAAGAACATTCTTTTGCATTTATTTTTTGATTATTAACTCTTTTAAAATTGGTCGTGGCTACTTCCAGATGGTCTATCCGTTGAGTCCAACTTTCGATGACTCGTTCGAGCATTTCGATTGGTAACTGGCGAATGACCTGCATGATTTTTTGCTCCAAGGACAGAATTAAAGCGGAATTGTCCGTCCTTATACTTCAGAACTTACATATCTCCATAGGAAAAAGTCTTTAAAGGCGTGATATTATCGATCTTGGTGGCCGATCGATCAGCCCAACACATGAAATTATTCGCCCACCGAAGTGTTGTCTCAATAAACCCATTCATTGATGCGATATGTGTTGAAACCAAATTCCGTCGAGATCACGAGCTTCAATTTCAGGCATCTAATAATCGGTTATCATGGCGCGATAGTAGTTACCATTCACGGTTACGTTCTCACCGGCATCATTTTTGAAGAAGTATGGACCAATGATTCCACTTGAACACAAACCACACCAAATCGTTGTTTTTTTTTGGATGAAATGACAGTTCTTAAGCCTCTTCAGGCTGCTCTTCGTTCCAAATTCTGAAATTTTGCTTGTTTACGTACCCATTGTGCCAGAAATAGGGCTCATCGCTGAATAAAACTTGGCTCAGAAACGTCGGAGCTTCTTAGAACTTTTCAAGAGCCCATAAAGCGAAACGGTGTCGCTTGGGAAAGTCGAGCAATTCTTGAACAAGTTCCATTTTGTACGCTCTCAATTTAAGATCTGCGAAAGGCCCCTAGTCGACTCTCCACGGTCTTCCTGTACACTCTCAGCTACGGCTGCTATATTTTCCTCACTGCATACCGGACTTGGTCTCTTCGTTGGAATGTTATGCAATAATGATTGCTAAGTCTGAAGGTGGCTAATGGTATTGCCAATAGTATACTGAGGATACAGTTTATGTTTCCATAAGTTGAGCGAAGCGCACGAAACACATTTCGTAATAAAGTGAAACGATCGACACGAATCCCGCGCGACCTGTCAAAAAAAGCTATTGAACAAAGTATCCCTACTTGGATCACCTGTTATATAACATTAACGCCTTCTTATGCATTAGTTTTTCTTTTTGGAAGGAGTAGTGCCTTTTGAGGTTGTGTTTGGTTTCTGTAGGAGCATAGTCTTTCTATAACTCTTAGTCCACGCATTCCGCAGATTTCAATGATTTCAAACTCAACACTGCAGTCCGAAGAACCGAGTGCTAGCGTTTCAACAAATGCGTTTTATTCCAATATGATTTATTAAAACCTTTTAAATCCCTCATTTAATTCAACTTCTGCTAAAACTGATATAATTCACTGAAGAGAAGGCTGAATAAAGAAGGTTTTGTTCCATTAAACTCACACATGTAGTCTATTAATAAGATTAAAGGGCTAGAAAAGCTTTATGCGAGTTTCCTTTTAGAATCACCGCATCAAAAACCTCGAACGAAAACAACTATTTCTTTATTCACTTCACCTTTATGCTGCCAAGAACCGAAGGCAGGTCCATCACCACACGCCTCTGCCACACATTTGTTGTTGCACATCGAAATGTTGATAAACACGCATGGCAGGGAAACCCAGTGTTCCGATAAATGCCAGCAAGCAATAAAAAGGAAGAAAATATACACAAAGAAAATAAAGCTAAATGGTGGAAATGCCGCCTACACCGCCGCCTCCTAACGTCCTTCAAAGCGTGTATGTGTGTGTGTGCGTTGCAAAACATGCGTAAGCGTTGTAAGCTTACATGCTTCTGTGTGTGTGTGTGTGTGTACGATTACGGCACGTGTCAGCGAGTTGCTGGCGAAGGCAAGAGGATGACGAGCATAAGAATGCGTTGAAAAGAATGCAAATATTTGTAAAAGTGGCAGATGCAACATGAGTGCTTTGCCACAACAACATACTCCGCTAAAAATGTGTACTCCTACGTATATGAGTGTGGAGACGAAAGTGTATCGAGGCCAGCAAAAACAAAAAGGAAAGGCGAAAAAATGTTAGAGCAAACAAAAACCGTTGCGTTTATTACTTGGAATGTGGCAACAACGTGTTATCCCTTTGACACAAGCTGTAGACAGCTGTGACGTGCTGATGCGTGGCATAACAATTCCGGCGCTTTGTTGCTGTGGCAATACAGATATAACGGCATAAAGGCATTAAGTGCCGTCAATACAAACGTGGAAAAATTTGCGAAAACGTTTACGCTGACAAATAAACGTTTAAAATATGCTACAAAGACGCTTCGACAGCGAGGCGGGGGTGACGCAGCCAAGGGAGGCATCGGTTCGAAATGCTTTTAAGGCTGATAAGATAAGGACACAAACCACAAGTGACACACATTTCAGACGCATGATTATGAGGAAGCACATGTGTTCTTGCATATGTGTGTGTGTGGGTAAGTGAAGGTGTGTGTGTGTGCTGTGCAGAAATATGTGAAATTCTTAGAATTTCTGTTAAAAAATGTAAATAAATGTGAAATAGCGTGGCATGCTTACAAGTATACCGCAAGAGCTCTTCATATTGACATTAGAATATGCAGCGGTACTTATATTAGCAGTTGATGGCAAACTAAATACTAAAATACTACTCATTTCTTTACTATTCTCGGAATTGTGTGTTAGTCGCTTCGTTGAATTTTACAGTTTCCTTGAAATTATTCTAACATTGTTTGGGAGTGCTGAGAGACGGTCAAGGTTACAATAACTATATGCACGTGGCTAAAAAGCTCTCAACCGAGCATAGAATTCAGTAATTTATTAAAATTTTGAAACCTTGTAGAATGCAGCTTGATTCTACATAATCTTATTCACAGGCGATAAATAAATTTTATAAATTTTACAAAATGCTTGCTGTCTCAAATAACTCAAAATGTCCCAACACTTTATGCAAAAAAATAAGGCTTTACAAGTTTGTTTCCGTTATTAGAAGAAATGCAAAAATTTCTGGCGTAGACTATGCAGAGGCTATACCGAGATACATATCTTCCTTTAACAGCTGATTTTCCAGCTGAGCCCTCGCACCTTTTTTCCCGAATGATACATGACAGGAGATCCAGGTAGATACACTATTTTCAATAGCCTTTGTTTTGACAGAACACGCGTAAGTCGTGTCAAGCTGTCATGTTATTGTCATTCAATACTATTTGACATTTCATCGTGGAAAGACTTACGGTTGAACAACGTTCCTCCTTATGGAAATTCTCGTTCTGTAAAGAATGTGTTTCCTGCGCTTTGCTCAACTTTTGGAGAAAGTAACCGTCAATGCCGCGTTCTGTCTATCTGAAACGTTAGATTGTGTCTGCACATTTTATTTCATTAAGACGCTGCCACTTCCCACACATCGCATCGATCAATAGATTTATTGAGAGAACTTCAGTGAGTCAGATAACTTCACGTTTTGGGCTGGTCGACGGGCACCAAGATGGTGTGATATCACCCCGTCAGACTTTTCCAGTGGGGATATATAAATTAAGATATGCGGACAATCCCGCTCAGGTGCAGGCCTTGCAAAACATTACGCGTGCCATTCGCCAGTTACCAGTCGAATTGTCTCGAAAGAGTCATCGAAAATTGGACTCAAACATGCACCATCTGAGACGTAGCTGTCGCCAACATTTGAATGAGATCATTTTCGAAAAATATATGCAAAAGAATGTTCTTTGGAATGATAATAAACATTCCCCACTAAATGGGAATCTTCTTTGTTTATTCGATTAAAAAAGTAGGAAACCTCGAAAAGGATCACACATTATGTTCTTGGGGCTACGTGAGGCGATGTTTCTTGCCGTGTTTTCAAAACCAATACTTATACCACAGTATCTGAAGAGTTCATATCGAAGAAATCAACATTATGTTATTAGTCAATGTTGCTGACACTTGAAAGAAACCTTTTGAGTAAGTCGCTCAAGGAAATTTGCTAGCGTGAGAGCTTTGTGTATAGTTGATACCACGCCAGCTCACAAACGCTGGATTCAGCATTTAAAACTTCAATAAAATCTGCATCAATAAGGCATGATTCGGGGTTTAAATTCCTCCTACCATCGACTTTTCTTGCTGCCAACAAAAAAAAGATCTCTGGAAAGGAATCGCCAAGAATGAAAGACCTTCCGATCTAAGCGTGAACTTTTTGCAATGCCAAAAGGGGCGCCCCTAGTTCACAAACTTTTCCTGTAACAAAGGCTTTATGTAAGCTACTAAGCAAGATTATAGAATAAGTGTTTTTGAAGGTAAATTTTTGATGAAGCCAGAAAGTCCTCTCATCATTTCCTAGTCATAGTCATAAACCGTCCTCAAGTGACGACACTGATTTTGAATTATTTTCAAAACTTTTTCAGTTATAATATGAAATATATAACGAATCTAAGAATTGAATACTCCACAGCAACCGAGCAAATATAAACTTTATAAGAAATTGAAGCATGCGTCACTTATTACGTAAGTCCTTAGCAAGAATATTGCAACTTGAGTAAATGGCAGGAAGTCAAAGCATCCTGCACGAGCCGGGCGATTTGCAGTAACTACACACAAGTTACTGCCCGACGGGTTACTTTATCATTAGGCGCCTTTGCGACTTGCAGCAAACAGTTATTACTGCAGTGTTTTCTTTGCAACACTTCGGAAGAGCATGCCTCATTGGCACACACACACACACACAGACGTAACTGCAGGCATGTATTGGTGCGCATGTGTATGTGTGTGAGATAATCATAGACAAGCATAGCTACACTGCGTAAATCATGTTTATTAGCAGCACTTCCTGCACTCAAAGCCGCTCGAGTGTCCTTTGTCCAGCGTGTCTTTGCTTTTATGATTTTCCGTTAGGCATTGCGCTATTTACTATTTACCATTTACCATTTAATATTCACCATTTGCCATTCGCCATTTTCCATATGCCATGCTGCTGCTTTTAGTTGTTGTTGTCCATTTGTTGTTGTTTGATTTGTGGCGTTTTTTGCCTGAGCTTTTGCCTGCTACTTAAACCTAATTTGCATTTCTATAGTTTCTCATGTATTTATGTATGCGCAGGGCTGTCGTTCGGAACTGGCGCAAAGGAACTTGTGCGAAATGATGATTTAATGAGCACCGCCTGCGCAGGAACTGCCCGGGCTTACTTACATTTTACGGTTATTGTTGTTTTTATTTATACATCTCTGCTTTGCGTATATTTGTCTTATATCGTCTTTGCGCATTTCACATTTCACATGGCCCGAAGCGCTTGGCGCGGGCATTGGTGATAGCACGTTGTCAAACGCCTAAAAGTAGGCAAAGAAAAACCTTTTATTGACTGCATAATGCTTGTGCCAAGAGACTGACGTAGTATGTGATAATTTGCTGTAACGGAGCGCTCTGAGGCAGCCGAAGGACAATGCAAAGCCAGCGCAGAACTTGCAAGTTGCGGAAAGTCGTCCTCTGGCAGTTGGCGCGGGAGTGCGAGCGTGAGGGCGACTGCTGCCAATGCGCCAATACGCGTTCATAATTCATTTTTTACGAGCCTTTTTTCTACTTACCGTTTTGCTGGCTGTGCCTCCGCAAGCATTCATTTAACATGGTGAAAATGTTGGCAAAAAGGACACTTTCGATGCTAATGAGAGAGCCTCGCCAGTAACTGTATGGTATATGAAAAAGTGCTAACCTTAAGGAAGCTCGCTGGAATGAGGGTAACAAGCAAAAAACTTGTCTGAAATTTATAAACAGCCGCAGCATATGAAACCGAATGCCTCAAATATTTATGATGTCAAGCGACAAAGAAATGTCAGCAAGCAGCTAGCGAGGACATAAAGGTCTATTAGCATTTGACAGCATAATGGGCCACGCAAATAGCTTTGAAAGCAGAAGTGATTAACTCATATGACAGCGGCGTACAGTACATCACAAATAATATGCCGTTGCGGCTTTGAGTGGCATGTCAGTCATATAGCCTCGGCAGGCTTATAGTGTACCCCTTCACTGCTGGCGCTGCATTAAATTGTGAATAGACTAGCATAATTGCAAATTTATTATGTTGCAGGGCACCCTGTATGCAACTAATAATAAATTTGCGGCATGCCACACACACGTCAAAGGCAAAAAAGTAGAAAAAAGCGAAGTTATGGTGCTGCCTCGTCGCTGTGCTGTGTTTCGGCAGAAATTACTTGTGTGACTATGCTAATGCTGCTCGCTAACAAAGCAACCGAGCAGTCAACCACGAAAATTATATTATAAACGCACATATGTGCATGTATATGAGCCAGTGAGTGGCATATGTAAATGGCGAGTGCAAGTCTAAAGAAATGTGCTTATTTAAAAGTGTACACACACAGGCAAATGCGCTGAAATATATGCTTCCGCATATGCCTAAGTCTGTGTTTATGCGCGTATTATGCGAGAGTGTGGCTGGTGGCGGTCGCTGGTGCGGCAGCAGCGCCATCATCAACATGTCAATTTCATGCCGACCTGAGCATCGACAAAGAGCGAGTGGCAGCAAAATAAAAGTATGAATTATGCACACAGTGGCGAAGGTGGATGTGGAGTGTCCTAAAATTCGAAAGCCCGGCTAACATACATACACACATACATATGTCAGTGCAAGCCGCAGGACCTAGCGCCAAGTGTTGTCAGTGCTTGTGTGTATGTATGCGAGTTGCGAGGTGCATAAAAGTGCGCTGGCGGTTGGTGTGCGGTGTCACATAAGCGCGGTATGATTTAATGACTTCAATTGAATGAATTATAGATTTGTTGCTTGACGCCGGTGCGATTGACGTTGTTGCAAGCTACACACAGCCGCGTATGCATTTATATACACATAAATTTATGTAGGCTCCGGCAGAAGTGCATGGACATAATATATGCCCTCAACGCCGCAAGTTAACTGCCGTCGCATGAAATAAATATTCGCTTGAGAGCTTCTCAGCGTGATTGTAAGTGTGTGTGTGTTGTGTGAATGCGATCTCAGCCATGTATGGCTTGGTCTATCAAAGTGTGCCAGCTCGTTGCTGCACTCACCTTAGTTGCAGCAGAAAGGTCTATTCAGTTGCCTGCCGCTGCCAGTACAAATTTAGACAAGCTCATATATGTATACCGCTACCACATGCACTCTATAGTGTAACTTGAATGACAGTTTACATCGATGAATAGACGTGTCTTTGTTACACTTGAGTGGCATAAAATAGAAACTTTCACCAGAGAGTCCATGGACACCAGCAGTTTACACACATGCAATTACATGTGTATGTGTTTGAAAGTTTTACAACTACAAATACTACTTTTTATTTTACGTTTTTAGCATTTTGTGCGAAATATTGCATTGCATTGAGTGTTCGTTTCTGTTGTTGAAGAAAGAAGCAGGCTAATATTTTAATATAAAAAACGAATGAGCGCAGTGAAAGTCTGGCGAAAGTAGATTTCTGTTTTTTTTATCCTTTTAATTAACGCTTTAACTAGCCCAGGTTTTGGACCAGCTTCCAACGACGAATTAATGTACTGCTCTTCTATAGTTGTAAACCCCGTGGAATAACTTAGTGATTCTTTTAAAAGCTTTCCCATGCAGAGTTCTGCTACAAGCTATTATGGCTTTTAATACATTTAAAAACAATTATCAATTCGAGTTTCATTCCAAAAAATGAAAATTAATGAACTTATTTGTACATGTGTATAATTGAAACAAGATGTTGGCTTTCCACAGCCAGCTACTAGGCTCGCCGTGTTTTTCTTTTTATTTTTTCTAATTATTGAGGAACTTCGACAACAAATTACAACCTCAACAACAACCTCCAAGTTAAACGCAACCAAATTTATAGTATGGACATCAACCAAAATTTCATTGCAGTTAATTAATTGAATTCGATCAAGAATTATTGTAAAACAGATTTATTTTGCATCGTAAATCGATCTAAATTAGCGCTTTAATCAGGCAAAGGCCGGTTAATTGAGAAACTAACTCTTGTGCTATTTCATAATAAGGGACCTCTCTCTACAAATTGATCTCTAAACGTAAGATTTTGTTAAATTGCCTTTTATACAAAATTTTTTTTTTATTTTGCATATTCAACTTTTTGATTTTTCAGTTCTCGATAAACTTTCCAACAGCTCAGGTTGTACGCTATGGAAATATATCTAGAGAAACAGCTCTGCAGCAAAAGAAATTCACAAATGCATGTAAAAAGTCTATCATGATGATTCACCCACAATTAGCACAGTAGAAATATGGTTTGCTGAATTTAAACGTCGTCTTACAAGAATTGAAGACGATCCCCGTGAGGGACCTCCAAAACGCGCATTGACACCAGAAATCATAGCCAAGATACAGCATATGGTTTTGGAAGATCGTCGATTGACTGAGAGAGATTTAACAGAGGCTCCATTAATCTCATTAGGCAGTGTGAGCCATATTCTAAGTGAAATTATGGGTTTTAGAAAGTTGTGTGCACAATGGGTGCCGCATTCGTTAACAATGGAACAAAAATACATTCGAATGCAACTTTATCAGCAACATTTGAAGCGTTTTAAGCTTTTTAAAAAGGATAACGTAGATTTTGTGCGTCGATTCATCACTATGGATGGACCTGGGTCTATTACCATGATCCTGAATCAAAACAAGAGGCCAAAGAGTGGTGTGGATCTAGTTGTTCGGCTACGAAACAAGTTCGTGTCCGGAAATCGGCCAAGAAGATTAAGGCATCACTTTTTTGGGATGTGAGAAGAATTTTGTTTGTGGATTACATGCAAACTGGTAAAACAATTTATTCTGAACATTATTGCAACCTTTTGAATCAGTTGAAGTAAAAATTTCGTGAAAAAAAGACACGTTTTGTAGAAGAAAAAAATCCCTTTTCATCAGGACAATGTACCGTGCCACAAGAGCATTTTGACAATGGCTAAAATCCATGAAATAAAGTTCAAATTGTTGGAGCGTTCAGCCTATTTACCAGATTTGGCCCCCAGCGACTTGCATTTGTTTACAGAACTCAAAAAATGTATGGGTGGCAAGCATTTTTTTATCAAATGAAGAGTTTATAACGGCTGTTGAAGCGCATTTTGCTGACCTTTCCGGATTCTCACTTCAGGGATGGGATGCACAGATTGGAGAATCGTTGTAGCAAGTGTATTGTTCAGCGAGATTATACTGAATAACAATGTGTATTTTGAATCTTAAATTGTTTTTTCTTATCAAACGAAAAAACTTATTGAAGAACTTATTGACTTATTAGTTTTTGGGGTTCTGCGGTTTCTCCGACAGCTCTACAAAGCCAATCAAAAGTATCACCACACCATGTGCATTGGTTTTCTCAAAGAACAATACTGAGAGTCAATTATCCGTTGATTAAGTGATCGTCAACAAAACGTGTGATCTCATGCGAGGCATTGCAACCTTTTTCCTTGTAGTAAAAATTTATAAGCACAGAAGTCTCTTTAGAAGACAGTGATAGTGATAAAATTGAGTACTATATTTTGAAAACATCCTATATAGAAAAAGGAAATTCCCTTTAAATTTAAAAATGTGTTGTTTATGAAAAGTGGAACATCGGCGCAAGTTTATAAATTATTTTCGAGTTGTACTGACCACCTAAGCGGCACGTAATCTGGTTCTGTTTATTTAACTGTTTTTCACCTGCTGCTCAAAAGTGATAGATGCTTTGTCTCCTTGACCCTCCATATGCTTGGATCTAGCTAATGTTCTAGCGTTTGTCAGCAATCGTGTGAGCAACCGTGTTAGCAGCCGCACATGCACAAGCACACACGCCCATTTGGCAGGCATATTAACGATATATTATTTATGATTTGCGTGCCTAAAGGTTATTAGCGTTTCAGAATTAGATTAGTTCTGCTGCTGCTGCTAGAAAAAAAAATGAGACAGCAAAAAAGTGAACAATAGCAGAGATAGTAATAGAAAAACTAATTTATCTGAAGGGTCACGAAAATTAAATTGCTTGAAATTTAAGCAAAGCTTTAATAAACGGTAGGCTTATTGTAAAAACTGAAGTTTAAGTTGCCTCACTGTGTTTTAAGAATCTCTTGAACAGTACTTTTTTAGTTTGCTTTTTATATGAATGTGGAGTATTTAATGGAGTTAAGCAACGTTGATCGAAGCTCTCAAGAATGGTTAGAACTTGTATCGCACTAGTTTTCATAACTTTATATACATACAATATATGGTACATTATGTATATTATTTGAAACCATTTCTGTCTCAATTACACGTTGCCATGTCGTAACCGTATTTTAAATGCACGCAAATGTTGGCATGCATGTAGAATTTTTCGTGTTTTTTGCGTTGACCTAATGATATTCCTAAGTAGTGGTGGCGATGGAATTTCTTTTTGCTGCAGGTTTTCGTATTACGTGTGAAAATTTCAACGATTTTCACTTCTTTCTGCCTTTTTATTAATTTTATTTTCATGCTGTTCTTTGACTGAGGGTGGCGCCTGCTGTACGAGTAAAGGAAGCCGACCTCATGCAACAGTAATTAGTGGCATGTGAGTCAGGTATGTGTGGAAATGAAACCGCTAAACTTGCCGTTACTTGAATTTAAGTAAAAGATATGGGAAAATGAAAAGCTTTAAGTTCGTTCTTGCTTAAATTCTTAGAATGCAAACTTATGCATGCATAATTGGCAGCTACGACTGTTCTACTTATGAGATTATGCTAAATTTGATTATGTATGTGCATTAGTGGCGAGCGAATTTTTAAACACAAATATGGTATTTAAAGCCTCATTAGCACTTTGCTTAAGATTATGGAGAATTTCTATATAAGAATGTGGCAAGCAGTGTGAGTAAGCATTTAAATGGCACTTTGATTTTGTGCTATCTGCCTTGCTTCTATCTATCATATATACATATAAAGGGTGATTTTTTAAGAGCTTGATAACTTTTTTTAAAAAAAAAACGCATAAAATTTGCAAAATCTCATCGGTTCTTTATTTGAAACGTTAGATTGGTTCATGACATTTACTTTTTGAAGATAATTTCATTTAAATGTTGACCGCGGCTGCGTCTTAGGTGGTCCATTCGGAAAGTCCAATTTTGGGCAACTTTTTCGAGCATTTCGGCCGGAATAGCCCGAATTTCTTCGGAAATGTTGTCTTCCAAAGCTGGAATAGTTGCTGGCTTATTTCTGTAGACTTTAGACTTGACGTAGCCCCACAAAAAATAGTCTAAAGGCGTTAAATCGCATGATCTTGGTGGCCAACTTACGGGTCCATTTCTTGAGATGAATTGTTGTCCGAAGTTTTCCCTCAAAATGGCAATAGAATCGCGAGCTGTGTGGCATGTAGCGCCATCTTGTTGAAACCACATGTCAACCAAGTTCAGTTCTTCCATTTTTGGCAACAAAAAGTTTGTTAGCATCGAACGATAGCGATCGCCATTCACCGTAACGTTGCGTCCAACAGCATCTTTGAAAAAATACGGTCCAATGATTCCACCAGCGTACAAACCACACCAAACAGTGCATTTTTCGGGATGCATGGGCAGTTCTTGAACGGCTTCTGGTTGCTCTTCACCCCAAATGCGGCAATTTTGCTTATTTACGTAGCCATTCAACCAGAAATGAGCCTCATCGCTGAACAAAATTTGTCGATAAACACATTTCGAACCGAACACTGATTTTGGTAATAAAATTCAATGATTTGCAAGCGTTGCTCGTTAGTAAGTCTATTCATGATGAAATGTCAAAGCATACTGAGCATCTTTCTCTTTGACACCATGTCTGAAATCCCACGTAATCTGTCAAATACTAATGCATGAAAATCCTAACCTCAAAAAAATCACCCGTTACCTAATAAATACCATATACACACTATATTACAGCTCTATGGACTTTAACGTAAGCAGTATATTGAGTAGTCGAAAAGGTCTTTTCGTATTTTAATCAAATTTTGACTCCTTTTTTTATATGGAAAAAATACGAAAAGACTTTTTCGACTACGAATATATACACAATATTAATCCATAATCTGCTAGAGATTGGCATTAGCGCTTTTCAACAAAGTAAATAAACACGGCAGGCTAAGCGAAGCACATAATTATTATACATAGAGTGCTTATGCGTGACCTACGATCTGCCAGTTCGAAGGATACTAGGAAAAAAACGCCATTGAGATATGGCCTGCGAAATCACGGAACATGTAAATGTCTGCGCTGTTTGTTTGCATGCTACATGCTATTACTTTTACTCGCTATTTGTTAATTATGAACATATGCACGACGTTGTATATACTAGAACTGAATACAAATATCCTTGGAGCGTGAGAGAGTGTTACAAAAATGTTACGCTTCAATGAAATAATCAATAACTTAAGTATGCTGGCATGTTTGTTGGTTGGGGGGGAGGTGGTACCATGCTTTTGCCTTTACGCGCTTATTCGTTTATGTAAACACAACAATAATAGCAAAGAATAGCACTCCAAGTGTAGTTAGCATTGAAACATTGCCTTGAGAAGAACAAGAGTTTGTCGGCTACATATTAAGGCTACAAGTATATATTATATAAAAACATGATAAAATATAAATATATTATAAAATACATAAATATATGTTATTTTATATAAGTATATAATTCATGCAACGTTAAGGTTGTGTGGCTGCCGCAGCATCCAGAGGCACTATAGCAGCAAGTCTCAAGGTATGAAACTCGGCTGCATGCATTTGTCCTTGATACTGCCCAAAGCAGAAACACAATTTCTCTCTTTAAATTAATAAAAAATTACAATAAGGTTGAAAGTTATTGTGCTCTTAAGTGATTTCATCACACAAACACGAAACGTGCACAAAAGAGAATTTTTAGAAAAAGATCTGCATAAAAAAATAAAGGCACACTTACATATAAAGCGCTTAAAAAGGGTGTTTTTTCCGCTGGTTATGGCTTTGAATTTATTTGAAAAGTAAAAAATGGAAAAATTAATTAAATTGTCAAATTTTGATTCTTCTTCCGGTATCACAGTGGAAACCAAGGTATTAAAGATTATTAGCCGGCTAACTTTCACCATCGATGCCAGCTTTCCACAACAATATTCAGTTTTCAAACAGTATAGAGCAATAACACAATCTTACAAAAACTTTTTCTGAATGTTAGAGACTCTCTTTCTATTCATTTCAATTTGAAACAGAATTTTGGTTATTTACTTGAGCTTTAAAACAACAACCTGCCTAATTGTTGATGAAGTTTTGATCAGAAAAAAGCAACTGAAAAAATTCGGCATTTTTAATCTTTAAGCTTCATTTTAAAGCAACTTTTTTCAAGATAAATTATTTAAGTTTAACTTTACAAAGTCTCCTTAACAAAAATGCCAAAAAAAATATTATTTAACAGCTTTAACTCCAAAAAACCACCCTCTTCTTTTGTTAGCATATAACCTTGTTGAAGCCAAAAGCTTGTTTCTTTGTGGCAACTACTTATGTACGCTTTCACTCAAACTCATATATACACACACACACATGCATGGCATTTACCTTTGCTAGCGTACTTATTATGCTGTAATGTCATGTCTGCAATTTACTTCATCTGTCTGACAAGTCATTTTTAGTGTGCACTGTCGCATTCTCCTTGTAAACCGGCATAGTGTGCAGACTGTCACACAAGTGTACTTTTCGCAAACGTCAACCACATTTCTTGCTGAAATACATATTCCTTAAATAAACTTAATTCCTTCAGCTTTCTAACGTAGTTGTGAAGGCACGTGCACACACACACATACATGCAGCCGCATTTATAGTTGCAAACACAATGCATATGCAGATTCACACACACACTGTTGCATGCTGGCATAATATAAGTATGGTTTATGAGTACACGCTCATATTTTGTGAATTTTCTCCATTCTGTTGAGAATTTCAATTTACAATTTATGACAGAATTTATTTTTATAAGTGCTGCTTGAAATACTTTTGTGGCTGCGAGACGATTATTAGATGAAAGAAGAATTCTACTTAATGACATTGAGTGTGGCAGATATGTATGTACACGACTTCTGTATGGTATATAATTTGTCTGAAAACGATATAATGAAACTAAATGTGAAGTGATCTTTTCGAATAGTTACTCTGCGCTAGTCGCTTCCATACTATTACATTTTAAGCAGATTTTGAGAGTCTTTGTGCGAAAAATGCCTGCAATTGTAACGGTAATAATTTTGTCAGAATTTTAAGATAAGTTGTGGTTGTGGAGAAATTAAACTTTTTTAATAATTCGCTTTAATATTTACTAAAAAAGTTTGTCATAAAGTCACATTTTAGCCAAAAATATGGCCCTTCGGAACCCAATGAAAATGTTCTCTTCAATAATAAAAGGGATGTCATTTAAAGTTATTCATAGGCGATCCATTTCAATAAAATGAAATCAGTGGATCATATGAAATACAACAGTGGTCAAAATATAGCAAGACTTTTTAATTTAAATTTCGCGAGAAAATTTATTCTTTGGAATATTTTTTCATAGGTTGGTATGGCTGTCTGTAAGATCTGTGCCAAATTTCAAATCAAAATAATCAATCATTATATTTAGTATACGCTTGTTTTTCTGAAGTACAAGTTCTATCGCAAAAGAAACAGAACTTTTTAAATATAACTGTTTCTAGTGGCGCCACCTATTGGTGGGTATATGAAACAAAAATTTTGATCCCTTGTTGATATGTATTTCGTAAAAATTTTAAGACAATTGGATAACTGCAATCGATGTCATCGATCAAAAAGTGACAGCAGCTTTTGGTCATCGGTTGTAAAATGTATTTTGAATAAAGAGCAAATATTAAATTTTGTTTTAAACTTGGGAAAACGTTTACTGAAACATTTCAAATGATGAAAAAAGTTTATGGTGATCAGTGCCTATCCCGTAGTAATGTGCATGAGTGGTTTAAGCGATTCCAAGAAGGTCGTGAGGACCTCTGTGACGTTCAGAACTCACCGAAAAAAAGTCGTCTTCAGAAGTCAAAAATAAAGAAAATGCTGATTTTTTTTACGATTCCGAAGGTATTGTACACCGAGAGTTCGTCCCACCTGGCCAAACGATTAATGCTGTGTTTTACCTTGGTGTTATGAAGCGTCTTTTGTCACGCATTCGTCGTGCTCGACCACAATACCGTGAGGCAGGGTCCTGGCGCATTTTGCACGATAATGCGCCGTGTCATCGGTCAACGCTGTCCACTGATGTTTTGACAAAAAACTCCATATTAACCATTAATCACTCACCCTACTCACCTGATCTGGCGCCCTGTGATTTTTACCTATTTGGGAAACTTCATTTGCCCATGAAAGGACACTGGTTTCAGTACATTTCAGCTATCCAAGAGCCGACGACCGATATTCTCAAGAGCATTCCGAAAAATGACCTTAAACACTCATTTGAAATGCTAATTGACCGGGCTAAACGCTGCTTCGAAGCACAAGGAAACTACTTTCAACAAAAAATATAACTTTTGAAAAATATTAATTTTTTTTTTTTTTTTTAACAGTCCTGTTTCTTTTGCGACAGACCTTGTATATAAAGCGCATTTCGCGGTTTTTACGATGAGTGAAATTATTCAACGAAGAAGTTCCATTAAATTTTGGGTATTGAATCAAATTTCTGTTGCCGGAATGTTCAGAGGGTTGGAAAAGGCCTTCGATTATAATTGTTTGTATCGTGTATGTGGTTTTGGTTGGTGCAACTTATTGAAATCAACTGATAATCAACACGTCAATGTAGTAAAGGATTGGACACGCTTGGTGCTTAAGAATCGACGACTAACAGTCAGAGATCTTACTGGCATTCTAAGGATGGATGGATCGGAAGGATCAGTGAAAATCATTCAAAATATTATTTAAGTCTATGAAAAGTGAAAGCACGATCATTAAATTTTTTCTAAAAACAGCGACGCATTAAGTCTGTGAAACAATGGTTTCCGCCTACCATTATGCCATGAAACGTACTATTACGGACGATGAGTTTTGGATCTGTGCTTGCGACTCGGAAACTGATGATCAATCGACGGAATATCGTTTAAAAATTGAGTTGATGCCGAAAAAATAACGTCCATGCTGATCAAAAGTCAAGGTTATGTTGACAGTTTTCTTCGATCATCGAGTTGTGGTGCAATCCGAATTCCTTTCGATCGGTTAAATACTACTATAGAAAACTATTTGAGTCTTATATGTTGTTTGCGCGAAGCTATTCGTAAAAATAGGGTGGAATTGTGGGCCGACATCTCTAGTTTTTGCACTATGATAAGGCACCGTCGTTCACCACCAGCTAAGTTTTTTTCTCATGTAAGGCAGGGGAGCAATACCGAAAATTCTAGAAAATTAATATCTTATATATCTCTATCTTTATGATTTTTCTCACAAAACTCAACAAAATGTCGAAGTACACCGACAACAATAAAAAACTTCACAAATGGAGAAAAATACTAGCGTATGTAGCTCTGCTCACATGTACATAATATACATAGAGCTGGTTGATTTACAGGGAGCCAAATCAAAAAACCAAACCAAAAAAATCGAAATATTCTACGGATCATTCTGAACAATTTTGACTAAGTTTCGAGACAGTGGTTATTACGAGGCTTATCTTTTAGGTCTTTTGGGCAAATGAATGGTCTGTGGAACATTATCAGCATTGCGATTTTAAAGAAAAAAGCGTCAGGCTCTAATATGTACATATTAATTCATAAATTACATAATTTTATACAGACTTCAATAAAAAAATATTTTCTTTGTGCATATTAAATTATCAGAAAAGCTGCCGGTAGGAATTCGAAATATTTTTTTCAAATATATGTACCTACATCAATGCCTTACGTAATCCTAATCATGCAGTTCTGCAAAGAAGCAGAAAATGCAAATCGAACCAAACTAAATCGAATTCGTTGATAAATTGGCAAACCGTATTACATTAAATTCAATTAGCCACAAACGCAGCAAGAAACTAGAACGAACAAATAAAAGCATAATAGATTAATCTGTTTGTGCAAAAAAACCAACATATGTGTTTGGTTATGGACAGAATATATGGTATATAAATATATAATACAACTCTGCTGAATTTTTGGCCGAGCTTCTCGTACTTTTTGTAGTGAGTTCTTCGCCGTTATGCAATTCCTAAAGCGAATTGCGAAGGTATAATGAATTTCCTGAGAGTCTCTTTCACGGCAAGCATATACAAAAAGATGTGCAATTGGTAGCCGAGTAGTGACTATTATGAAAGACTAATGTTTTATGGGTATCCGGATCGAACCCAGCACCCACGTGGCAGAAGCACTAATCGCTAACCAACATGGCATTCCTTTTACCTTACCTGTGCACACATAAATCAATATAATAAGGCAATATATGGCATCTTCTCAAATTGGCGCACTTGCTCGACACCAAAGAAATGGAACAGATTTACTTTTTCCTGCAACATTTAGTGTCTTTGCGCCGGAACGAACGGTCAAATGGCTAGGACAGCAGAGACGCTGTTGAAAAGAAACGAACATGAAAAACAATAGAAGACGATTACTGAAGGAAATCATTGAATCCTTTAATTAGCGCTTAACTGTGTGGCGCTCAACAGGAACTGGAGCATGCCGATTACGTCGCATGCCCGAGACACTGCGCGAAATCTGTCGAAATTAAATTTTTTTCATTACAATAGAAGTTGTAGAACTCATTGTCATTTAGCGCTAACTATAATTATCTTTAATTCTACCATACAGTAAAATTTAGTTAAAATCCAGGCTTTAAAAGGAGGTGTTATATCTGAAAATATCTTCTCCTACATAACAGTGTAGGGAAGAAGTGGCATCTGAGTTAATAAAGCATGCAACCGCTATGTAATCTTAAGATTCTGTAAGCTTGTCTTCTGCAAGTAACATAATTTTTGGACATTAAATTTATGCTTTATTTCAAAAAATTATTCACAATGTAATATTGAATTTCTGTCTCCGGCAAAATCGACGTAAAAACGTTTTCAATTAGCCAACTTCTACTCAATGCGCAGCATATCAAGGGGTATTAGTGTTAATTTCGCTAAGCTGGAGTGCAATTTCGCAGGTAATGTGTATTACTGTAATATATTATATAATTCTGTATGTATGTATATGTGCTGAGAAGATTATACCAAAGATAGATGAATACCGTACAGACACTGTAGAATGTAAGTAGTTGAAAGCGGTAGGACAGTTAGTCGTTTCGGAGAACGAAAGGATATCAATTTTAAAGACATTGGCGCATACCTGCATTGGAACTCAGTGTCTACTGTGACTATAAATTGTATGGCAGAGGCGCCAAGGCAAGGACAATATGTGTCCAAGGAGTATCAGGATTAAACTGTAAGTATATAGCTAAAAGCTGCCTGAAAGCACCATGATCAAGTTCTTAGACGATTTCTCACCTCAGCGCGCTTACATGACAATACAGGAGCTTATCATATATTTGTATATTGGGTAGTCGAAAAAGTCTTTTCGTATTTCTAATCAAATGTGAACTTATTTTCTAATTTTTTATTTATATGATTGATAGCACTGGGGATATAGTATACTCGTACGACTGCAACGACATCTATCGACAAAATACGAAAAGACTTTTTCGACTACACAATATTTGGATTAGGAAAAGTTCCATATAGCTGCCTTTAATACCTCGAAGTATGTGCAACAAAACACCTCTTTAACAGATTATGAGACGTAATATGGTGTTGTTATCACCTAACACAAACGCACATATCTCTGAAATCTTCAGGAGATACATATTCCTTGTAACTCGCCAGCATCAATGAATACCTTCCGCTGACGTGTGCGCTCGCATACTTAAAGGCGAAAATAAATCGTTAATTTTCAGCACTTCTCTCTCTTAACAGCAGCATTGTATAGTTAATGAAGACATTCGTGAATACACACACACATACTCGTATGCGGTCCAGCTGCCTACAATAAAGCAATTCCGCACATTGCTGTCGATGACCAGTTGTTGCCCGCATAAAGCGAGACAATCAAGTGAAGGCACACATGAGTTTAACTCACACACACACATACAGTTATACATACATATATACAATTTTATATTACGTTTATATAAATGGTTATATGTACATGTGTATGGGTGGTGTGGGGAAAATTGAATTTTGCTCATTTCACTTCTTCAACGACAAGGCACACAAACACACACACAGTCAAGTCGCACAATAACAATTTACAACAAATGCTTATGTCCACGAATCGTCGGTGAAAGTGATGAAGAAAATGTTTGGCAGAGAATGAACGAGTAAATTAGTCGAGAGCAAGGCTGCTTACGCGGTTTAATAAATATGGCTTTTTATGCTCGTAGGTAAGCAGAGGAAAGACAGGACCTGCAGTAAGCTCCAAGAGCAATTTGTTTCCATGATTTGACGATCCATTGTGACTATACAATTTCTGCGCGTTCCCTGCATGCGGCAAAAACCAACAGCGAGGCAGGCAAAACTAAAGTCCACATGCGTAGGCAAATATACGTACACGTGCGAGTGTATGTGTGTTTGTGCTTAAATGAAATATTACGCAGCTGCAACTATCTCTTTTGTTGTGGCAAACTTATTTTGCTCAACGCATTCGAAGATGTTCATTTATTATATATCTGCCTTTCATATTAGCTGGCTTTGTTAGCTCTTCTATACACGAACTAAAGCAAAACGAAACATGAAAGTATTGAAATTATATTATATCTGCATGAATACCTATTAAGACGTATGTATATGTGTAAGTGTAGCAAGTGTTTATGGTCATAAATCATTAGTCGATTGCATCGGCTGTACAATAAATATCTACTTTTGGGAAAATTAATTTTCACGCTCATTCTCTGATTCTCTGAATATCTTATCAATATAGAACAGCTCAGGCACAATTTTGAATAGAATTTAGGCACTACTCCTTTTTCGGCGCTTTTCGAAAACATAAGTAAAAGGTAGGTATACGTCCCCGGAAACGTCGGACCTTTTTTTCCGGTATATCCTTCAACACCTTTTTCCATTCGGTTTCTATCTCCTCAATCATGTCAAAACGGCTTTCGCATTGGCTTTTTGAGTTTGCTGTATATACGTAGCCAAAAGTCGCAGGGAGCCAAATCAGGCTGCGGTTGCGGAACGATATGAGTCGAATTTTTAGCAAGAAACAAGGCATGGCAAGATATGGTGATTTGAGCGATCCAGCATTCTGAACAATCCCAAGAGCCTGCTGGCTGCGACGGAGGGGATGTGATCTCTATCCACTTAGATGGAACCTAGGCCGGACTTTAGTCTGCTTCTGCAAATTTCTGAGCGATCCAGAATCAGGTGTTCTGATCTTTCCTCTTCCATATCGCAGAACTGGCAGTTTGCGCAAGAAACTATGCCCATATTGGACCAGTGCATGCTGAGCCTGAAGTACCCTATATAGAGCGCGACAATGCGGCTGAATTTGTCTCGGGGGAGGTTGATTATTTCTTCAAAGTATGGCGATGCGCTGGTTGTAGTTCCACCACAATGAAGATTGAGTTCTGCGCACCAACTTATAGCAAAGGCTTCTGTTTGAAAAGGTATACAGTCCCACAATGCCTGCTTCAATGCCTTCCTGTGTTTTCGATCCATCAGTGTACCACTGAATGGTGAAAAAATTCTTTATTAAATTAGTCCTCTTAGTATCGCCGTCCCTTGGAAGAAGGACTAGTGGTGTGTTTTCGCCTAGGGCCTTCATTTGTTAAGACGGCATTATCTTCCCTTTGCCAAAACCTTCTGCTGCCGTTTGCAGTTTGTTATGTTTCTCTAACGGTTTAATCACTAGATGTAGTGGTCCAGCTTCGATAGTTGAAGGTCTACCGAAGACTGTGTTACTTTATGCCCAAGCAACCGCTCCATAAGTGACCTTACGATCATGTTATACAGCCATCTTATGATATCTGGCTTGTAGCACCAAGATCTACCGGCTGGTCGTCTACATATTATGAGTGCCTTGATGGTTATAGGCAGCGTTAGATCTTACTCCACCGTAAGTCGAATGTGAAACCAAAGAATTTGATCTCTTTAAAGCCCGACAACTCTCTACCACCAAGTGTTATGGGTCTCAAGTCCGGAAGAGATATTCGCTTAATAAAAGGGACCACTGTTTTTTTGCCCGGTTGATATTTAGCACTGCCGTCTTGCACCATCCCTTTGCTAGACATAAGCCCCTTTGAACTATGTCACAGAGAGTGTTCTCAAATTTGTCTCGTACCAATATCCACTTTTTTGTTAAAAAAAATATTTTAAGCGGCTTAATATACTCATAATCGATCGGAGTATCTTTTTCCAACATATCTTTCTTCTCTTTTCTCTCACATTTCAGTGACAAAGCTGACACAGGAATGAAACGACGTTACCACAATGAAGAGATTTGAACATTTTTCTTCTTCTCATACCTTTTTTCGGGCTCCATACTCCCCTAAATGATACAGTTACCGTTGAGAGTTATGTACAGTTACTTGTGTGCTGCACGGCTCTGCCGAAACCGTTGACCACAGTTTTGTAAACTAATATTGCAGGTGGAGCTAACTGCCACTAAACATCGCCGCAAATCTCTGCCGTCAGTTGCACGCACATTGCGCGCTGTGAGCCTCCAGTGGATTAGCTGCCAAGTAAGCCATTAGGCCATTGTTGTTATCAAGGTCGCTGCAGTCTACTCAGTTGCTGTTATGTTTAGGGTGTGCATGTGTGGGTGTGTGGGCGTGTGTGTGCTGAAGCGCTTGTTTGTCCAATTAACTTACTATTTGATTTCCGCTAACCGTGCGTCGGCGCAGCGATGCTTCAACTAGAGGCGATAATTGGATTTTGGTGGGGTTTACACTAAAATTAAATCGCAAATATGTATATATTAAAATCCAGTAATTATATACTATAAATGTAAATATATATGCATTTGAGTAATTTCACAAATGAGTGCTTTTAATTAATAAATTCTAATAAGCCAGATTTTGTGGCTAACATGTACTTTGCAGTGCGTTGCTGGCTCTAGTCTTGCTGTGTGTGGCGGAGCTGCTGTTCACATAAAGCTCAGGGTTCAAACTCTGCTTAAAGCTAAGAATTGAGTGCTTTGATAGCCACTATTTTCTTGATTAACGGTAAATATAAGGGAGTTTCATACAGAAAAATTTTTAGTTTACTTTTTTCTAACATTTTGCTAAAACGCATTTAATCATAATCCGGTACTCCGAGCAGAAGCTCGGCCTTGAAAACGGATATAAGTATACATACATACATATAATATAAATAGAAGCTTATATACAACTAATAAAATAATTAGGCAAATTGTTGCACAAATATATTAGCATTAATTGTGGAATCGATTTTCATGGAAAATGTGTGAATTTTGATTTGAATACCTTTGTTATTGAGCCATCCGCATTTTTACCCATAACTGGCAATGTATACATATATATGTATATGTACCTATATATACAATATTATTAAGCATGTGTGTGCAAGATAATGCATATATTGCATTTTATTAAAAGCCGTTACTCCACATCTAACCACATTTGCACCAAACTTTTCCGACTTTGCACACATTTACTAATACATTCACGCGCATGTGTGTGCTTAAGCACTTATAAATTTTAATAGCAATTACGGCTGACCGCCGGACACACACACACCCACACATACACATGTACATGGCGCGTTGTAGTGTGTGCGTTAGAGTTAATCAAATCACATTTACACACAAACACCGCAAATTCATTGTGCAAGTCAAACCGCACTTGAGCATTTCGAGCACTTTGTTGGATATTTGATGAAATAATCGAATTCAATGTGAATAATTGAAGTGAATTCAATCAGACTAAAAGGCGTTGGCGCAAATGCTTATATTTATACATGTCAAGTCGACACAAAAAAGATGGCACTCATTAACTGAATAACTGTGAGTAATTGCATGCCACATTATTGAAATTCATCGCATACACGAGCAAAAAAAAGTAGAGACTCTTTAAATTGCAATTAATAGCTAGGATTATCCCATTGCATAAGCGCAATTGACTTTTTCATTATACACATCTGTATGTGCTTGATGTAATTAAACTTTTCACTTTTGGTCAAAATAATTGATAAGTTGATCTCCCCTATTTATGCTGGCTACCTCCTTCAGCGCCTGTCAGGTTTTATTCGCACGTTCGTGACGAAGTCTCTTTTCAGCGCATTATTGGAGAAGGTTGAGAGCGTGGGTGGCAAGAATTTAAATTCCCACATATACTTACAGTGGAAGATTTAAATTGTCGAAATACTTCTCTGAACACTAAGTTTTTAACCCGTCGGAGACTCTATAGATAACATGTTTAACAAGTAAAAAAGGGCTAAGTTCGGGTGCAACCGAACATTTTATACTCTTTCTAACTGGAATCGCCATAATCCACGAAAAAACTTCGAGTTATAGAGACCTCGAGTTATGGAAGGAAATTTTGTATGAAAGTTGACTTCCATTGTCAAATCAAGAGCTCGAGTTATGGAGAACTTCGGGTTACAGAAGTTCAAGTTATAAGTTCAACTATATATAGTATATAGATAAATGTGCAATCTATGGCTCCTAGACGAAAGCCGCGTCAAAGCCGAGGAGGCGTGAGAAGAAACTCGGCAGAGGCGCTCTTTTGTGGATCGTCAGACTGCTGACTGTTAAATTTAATTTAAAGAACTTATTAAGGAACCATGGATTGCATCGGGTAACATTGTCGCTGGGCTGAAGTCACAATCCTAAACAACAAACACGAGCGTAATTAACAAGGTCAGATCAGCGATGTAGGTGAAGAAAAATATATTTTCCCATATTGGTTTCAGTTTATCCACGGATGATCTGACGGTTGTGGCAGTGGAGGGTGCCAAGGATAGGTCTCTAGCCCTTTCATCCTGCTCTGTGCCACACGATTGCGAGGCGCCAAGGGCAGAGCTCCAAAGGTTGGCGGCTACATCCAGTTGAAGGAAGCAGACGTTGGTGGTAGACACTGATGCTCATGACTATCATACTGTTTGGGGCAGCCCCGACATCAATCATCGATATGAGTCCCTACTCAGTTACATTTTAGGAAGTAGTCTAGTGGTAGCTAATCGAGGTGAGGAACCTCTCTACATAAGATCCAACTCCAGAAACGTTCTAGACATAACACTACATATATACAAGTACAGATGCATTGATTGAAAACACTCACTACGCATGCTTTACGCTGATCAGGCACAAACCCCTTGATGAAGGAGCTTGAGTCTTACATACGCAAAGTGTAGGAATGCTTCCACTGCGGCAAGCTAGCAGAAAGCAAGGACTGTTGGAGTGAAGTTGGTGCACAGGGCAAAGCGAGAATCCTGGAAAAAAAATTTTGCAGTGGATTTGAAAAGACCCACGAGGAAGAGAGAGTTAAGAAACTATTATCCAAAAGCTCCGCTTCGACTGGCAAAAGTAGCGGAGAGTGGATGAATTATTGGAAGACCTAGTAAGTGTATACTTTTCAGGCTGTAAGGACTCCGTAAGTCCTCGGAGAATAAAATAGAATGAAAAATTTGCTCATTCGATCCATACAAATCTTCCGGTACGGACGGAATTATTCCAGCAATGCTACAGAATGCTCTCCGTCTATCCATGTCATGGCTAGAGGCGATTTTTAGGGGTTGCATGAAGTTCAGCTACGCGCCACACTCTTGAAGAGAGGCTAGGGTACTTTTCATACCAAAGGCAGATAGAAACAAGCCAACCTCCTCAAAACTACACTGGTATTTCTGGTATTTAGTATCGAAAGGAGTCTTGAACACAAGTGATAAATTTTTTTATTATTACCGGACTTTTTTGAAGCCTTCAACGAAGTCTCTACGGAATCTATCCTTAATAGTAACCAGTCAATAGGTGTTGAACCTGCCATACAATGCTAAATCACAAGCCTTTTGACCTCTAGACGGATTAGAGCAGAATGGAGCTTCTTCATTTGAAGAGATTTCTTCACCAAATTTTGCATGGATTATTATCCAAGGCAACGGGAAAATTTCCGAGGAATTTATTCAGATCGGATCATTATAACATATAGCTGACATTAAAACTGAACAATAAGAATCAAGCGCTTGTAAGACATCTTGGTATTTGTGAAGAATATAAACCAAAAATGGCAGAAATAAATATATACTAAATCAATTTATCAATTATCGCAGGGTCTCAAACTCTTAGGCTTATTTCTCTACATTTTCACACAAACATAAAAGTACAGTCTAGTGGAGGATATAAAAAAAACGTTCAAAAAATATTATTCCCATACATATTTATGTCTGGCACTCTGATTCACGCTTTGTAAACTTTGTGCTCGCCAACTTTTAGGTATTTTTAAATTTCTTTCAATGTTACCGGAGAGCTGACGGCACCCCGCTCGCACTCCACGCCACGCTCCCATCAAGGTAGTTCGAGATAGAAAGCTGGCCACTTTATATATAATACCCGAGCGAACCTTTGCAGTGTATCTAGTGCATATATATAGATATGTATGAGTATTCGGTTGCAAGTATATTTAAATCTAACTATATCTAGACAGTTAGTACTACATGGCTGTGGCAGAGTTGCTCATGCAACTACTTGCGACTTTATATCGGCCTGTTTGTGCACACAAACAACCACATAGATATATACATGTTTGTAACCGTACCTGTAACTGTGAATATTTTTATGAAGACTTTCATGGCCGCCGCCGCCGCCGCCGCAGCCATTGCCGTTTCCGAATTGCGAATGTCGAAAAACTCGGAGGGCCATAAAACGTTCAACTCGGCACGGATTTTAATATGTGCATATCTGTCTATGCAAGTGTGTGTGTGTGTGGCTGTGTGCATGAATCATGTTTTCCAGCGTTTTGTTGACGTTGCTGCTTTTAACGGTATACAGGTGCGCGCGTGTGTTTGTTTTCACTTTCACACACACACACAAGGCGCGCACACAAATACAAACGAATACTTTTCGGCGCTGCGCCACGGCCACTAGTGCCCGCCGCCACCGCCACCGCTGCCGCTTTGCCCGCACAGTTGCCGCTGGACTGCTGTTCAGTTTCACTTTTCGCTTTTCAAGCTTTGGGGAATTCGCCATCGGGCCAAATGGGCGGGGGCTCTCCAAGCACAGTACAGTTAGTTTGTGTTTTTCAGCTAAATCAGAAATAATTCATGTGGAACATACAAGAAGTAAGCAATAAAACATTTTGCAACTTGTGTATTTTCGGCATGTTTACCTACACACACATACTCACACATTCACAACCACACTCGCAAGCACATGCAGCATGTGTAAGTGTGCTAAAGGGGTGCTACAAATAAGAAATGAAGCTGAAAACCATAACCGAAACAAAATTGCACAGGTAGCATAATTCATGTGGCCTCACACACACACACACACTTCAACACTCACACTTACTGTTATATAAAAATATATACGTGCAACTGTGGCCGCAAAACGCTATCAACATGGCAGGTCTGGCAAAACGGTTGCGCTTGCAACGGTATTCGCGAAAGGCGAAAAAAATTCAGCGCCGCGAAGTTTGTTGCACAGATTGCGCGCGTGAAGCGCTTAAGTATTTCACCCACAGTTGTTGTTGTTGGTGTTGTTTGCCTTTTATTTTTATAACTCTGGTGCGGTTTAAGCTAAAGTTTCTGGTGCGTCCGCTTCTTTCGTTGTAGGTGTAGACATTCTCTTTATTTCCGGTGCTGTTTGTTGTTGTTGTATGCAATTCATGTTACTTTAGTGACATGTGCTTTTATTTCGTGTAATTGTGCGATTTCCGAGCCCTCGGAAGAAGGTAACAAGCGCTTTTAAGGCCACAAAAGACGGACTTCCCAAGTGCCCTTTTTTAAATTTTTCTTATATCCCGAAGAGTGAATATTAAATTTGCCGCGATGTTTATAACATCCGGTAAGAAACGTCGGAGACCTTGTAAATTATGTATATAAATGATTAACGTGATGAGCTGAGTCGATTCCGCAATGTTCGCTTATATACAGGAACTTGTTCGTCAATTTTTGAGATAGGTTAGGTTAGGTTAAACTGGTAGGCCAATAAAGCACTCATAGACCGGTTTGTTCCTTTGCGATACCAGATGGAGTTCAGTTACTAAGTCCAAAAAGAGTAGTCATCGTTTAGGACGCCTGCGTTTGACGTGAATTTTAACAGATTCTGTGGCTTCACTGTCGATACCACCTATAGTGTATCATACTGTGGGAACCCCAGCTTCTTGCAGCGTAGATTTGCCAATGCGGTACAAGTGCAGAAAAGATGCTCCATTTGTTTCCCTGGTGCCCTGCTCTAGGCCTTTCCTGTAGTCTTCTCGATCTGTCAGCCTAATCTTGCAATCTACCGTTTTGCACATGACTTTTGCTGTTTTGCACTCAGACAGCTATCTCCATCGGATTTTAATTTTATTCACCATGCTTCTGTCTAGACCGTCATATACACAATGTAAGGGTTTTCCAATGTGGTTCACGTTTTCTAAGGTTAGCCGTACACCATTCTTGGCAATCTCATCCTCTATTTCATTGCCCTCGATATATTTGTGGTCTGGCACTCAGTAGAGGTAAAGTTGCTTACTATTGACAACACTTCCCAACACACTTTTGGTCTATATGCGAAACGCCTTGATTGCTACTTGGCTGTCTACGTAGATGTTGACTCTGGAATTGCCTGCATGTGCATTAGAAATCTCATTATATACACTTTCCATTGGCTCACGGTAGGTGGAATTTCGTACGCTTGTCCACCATGCTACTGCAACGTTGAGCAGAATTGGTTTAACAAAGCTGTGTAGCACCCGTGCAAGAGAGAGAGAGCCCAAGTTGGGCCGATCATTTTTGAGACAACGATCTAAAATTTTGCACACGTCCTTTTCTGCCCAATAAGCTGTTCATTTGTCGGAGCCATACAAACTGAACGATCCGAATGAAGTACTTTCATGGAAAATTTTATAATGTTCACAGATATTTCCATGAAATTTGGCGAAAATGGAATTAAGATGTAATTTCCGAAGAAATTTTTCAGATCGGCCACTATTACACATATGTAGCTGCCTAAAGAAGAACAGTATTCAACTGGAACGTACATACCAAACAAAAATGTATCCAAGACATTTGACATTTGTTATAACATTCATGAATATTAGGAACTATTTGTGCTGTCTCATGCGAGATCCAAGGTTTTCTAACGACCTGAAGAATGAAAACCTACTTTTGAAATCTTTTTGCGTGTTTACCGTAACTATTTATAGCAATAGCCAACTAATAAACGCCAACTCAACACTTTCAAGCAGTTTAAATGTCCGATGAGCATTGAACCAAGTTTACATAATTCACGGCGAAAGTAACAATGCAACACTTATCGAAAATTAGTCGCCATCACTTCTGAGCAAAGCCAATTATTCAGTATGCGATTACAAACACACAAGATTGAATAAATTGGAGCAAAAAATATGGAGGGAATATACAGTCGAAGACATGAGAAAGAAGGAGTGGTTGTACGGTACCACATTTGATAGGTAGAACTTGCCAACTCCCGCATGGATTATGAAGTAGAAGGAGAGAAACTAACAACTCAAACTTGAGAACATACATATATAGTATACACATTTGCATCTCTGAACTCATTTGCCTTTCAATGTTGCGAAATAGAGCTACTGTCCGTCAAAATGCAGTGCTGTCAAGTTATAACTTTATTACGGTGATTGTCATTTGAATAAAGCGAGAAATGCGAAGCGATGTGATTTTAATAAAGATGCGCCGTGAAAGAGGAAAACGCTCAATATACAGAAACATACGGTACTTTTACATGCCAAATTAAAGGAAGAAAGGAGCGGGCAGTATGGCATGCTGATACACCCATACATATGTATAGTATATGTATGAATATGCATTGGACTCGTTTGTAAGCGAATTATCGCCAGTTATAATTACGTATGACAGGTATATGATATGTATGTATGTATTAATCAGAAAATATGCACATAACAGTAAATATGCTTATGACACACATACACATATATAAGTATGTATATTAAAGCGGGTCGTTTTACAGTGAGCCAAAAAACCGAAAAATCGCGTGTGCGGGAAATGCTCTTCGGATCATTCCGCATAACTTTGCCTAATACCCGAGACAAACATGTAGTAACAATACCATATATGGTACAAATACCATATGTGTGTCACCAAATACTAGCAAAATACCATATGAGCAATGTAGTATTTTGCTGCTAACAATACTATGATGTTTCCTTGTGGTATTTGTATAAACACAGCTAAACAACAGGCAACAAACTTTGCTAAAAGCTTTTACACAAAAGCTCTTCGAAATATTCTGTCAAAATGACTTAAACAATTAATTATTGAAATGGAAAACAAAATATTTTTCACATTTTTTCTTCCGGAAAAACAGGAAATGCCTCATTTTATGTGAGGATTTTAAAGAGACTTGAACTAAATAGCTTTTTTGTGATAAAAATAGATTAACTTTACAGTATTTGAAATAATTGTACTTATTTTCTCCTTAACACACATCTACATATTTATTGTTTATATATATTTTTTTTTAATATTTAATGCCTATGAAACAAAAGTAGTATTTAAGTTTACTACATTGCCGTGTGTGTCAGCAACGTAATAAACAGAATACCATGATACCTTTACTATGGTATTGTTACTACATATCTGTCTCAGGTATAAGAGACAAATATTTTTAAGTCGAAGTTTTCTAATGATTATAAAAATTTGCTCGTAATTTTTTGAGATATACGAATGAAATTCAACACGTAGGTGCATTTTTATTTTCTATTGATCCTTTATCGGAATCTGCAAGTTCTAACAACAACTATATCACATATCTCCTTTACAACCGATTATTCAGGTTTTTTAAACTTCGCCTTAAAAGTCGCTGGCTCGATACTCGAAACATTTCCCGCGCACGCGATTTTATTGCAAAACAAGAAAAAACGTTAACTTTGGTTGCACCGAAGCTAAATACCCTTCACAGGTGCATTTCTGTTAGTAACTATGTGTCCAGTTTGTATAGAAGCTATATGCTATAGTAACTCGTTCTGAACAATTTCTTGGGAGATTACTTTGTTACCTTAAAAAATAATCTATACCAAATTTCGTGAATATATCTTGTCAAATGTTAAAGTTGTCCATACAAGGACTTGATTCCGATCGTTCAGTTTGTATGGCAGCTATATGCTATAGTTAACCGATCTGAACAATTTTCTCGGATATTACATTTTTCCCCTAGAAAATAATCCATACCAAATTTGGTGATGATACATTGTCAAATGCGAAAGTTTTCCATATGAGAACTTGATTCCGATTGTTCAGTTTATATGGCAGCTATATGCTATAGTGGTCCGATATCGGCCGTTCCGACAAATGAGCAGCTTCTTGAAGAGAAAATGACGTTTGCAAAATTTCAAAAGAATATCTTAAAAACTGAGGGACTAGTTCGTATATATACAGACAGACGGACAGACGGACAGACGGACAGACAGACGGACATGGCTAAATCGACTCAGCTCAACATCCTGATCATTTATATATATACTTTATAGGGTCTCCGACGCTTCCTTCTGGGTGTTACAAACGTCGTGACAAAGTTAATATACCCTGTTCAGGGTATAAAAATCGACCCGCTCTCATATACTTGTATGTACATATATACTAACATTTTCACGAACTACTCACATCTATGTGGTTGTGTGCTCTGGCATATATACCAGCATGTAGTTAACTGATCGAATTATGATGTGTTGGAGTGACAGTTGCAATTTTGCATTTGTCACGTTGTCCGTATCCAATGAATATTTAAAGCCATAAACGCAAATGCATTTCAGTCGACAGTTGCAGTTAGCAAACGCAAAAGTTGCGTGTTTTTGCATAGAAAAATACAAAAAAATTATCACAATGTGTGCCAACAAATAGAAAAATTCGATTAAAATTAAGAAAATAATAAGAAACATGTAAAAATAGTGAAATATATAGTTAATATCAGTAAGAGATGTATTCAGAAAATAAAAAGGATTTTCGTTTTTGAAAAAATATTTTTTCATTCGCCTACATTAATGTCGTCTCCTTCAAGTAGTCTCCTTTCGATGCATTACACTTATTCCAGCGCTTTTTCCAATCCAATTCCGTCGAAACACTTCTCAAACTCGCATTTTTGGATAGCCTTTAGCTCTTTCAGTGATGCTCTTTGAATGAAATGCCTATAAATTGTATATTTTGATACTTAAAACTTTCAAAAATATGACCTTGGAAGGATTTTTCAAAATTCGACTTATTTTCGGACAGCCGATTTTGTGACGTGGCGTCCGTGTTCACTAGAATTGTCTCCTAAACTTTAAACGCGTTTTTCTCGACGCTGACTTTTTCGGAACGATACCCACGATTTCTTAGGTTCTACTGGACCGATTTACTTGAAATTTTTATGGAGTCTTTTTTATAGGCTTGTCTATAGTTGAACTAGCCCCATCCCCATTTTTATTTTTACTATTTTTAAAAATTCGAAATAGTCAGAAAAAGTGATCCAAAAAACTTCTTTTCAGGCAGTCGCCATTTTGTGAAAACATTTTTTTCCCACTTTTCCGTAGTTCCGGCCATTGCGACATTATTTTAGATTAATAATCTTTTTTTCGGTTTCAGATAACTAGGAGGGTTGAAATCATGGGTATGGTCACGTGGAAATTTTTAGAGACCCCCCACTTCGTCAGCTCATAATTTTTGAAATGTTTTTCCTTTTTTTAGTTTTTAATTTTTTTCTGTACTCTTCTAAAATTAACAAATAACTAGTAAAAAAATGGATGGTAAAAATATTAATTGCCTTTTTTATATGACACTTTAAAAGTTACCTGAAATTCATGCTTCTAGACCAGAATACCTCCTGAAGGACTAGTTTGTATTGACAGCGGGCGAACAGGCAAACAGAGATGACTAATCTAATACCTCGTTACGCCGATCGTTTACTTAGACATTCACATCTTATACACGGTCTCCAATGCTTCCTTTGGAGCGTTAGTACTATGATTCACCCTACCTACAAGCCCAGTGATGATATTCCAAGCAAGGCTGGTAGACAATAGACCATGAGCTCTGCCACAAACTAGGGAATAGAACATTAGCCGCTGCCAGGAGCGAGCACTAAACTGGAAAGCAATTAGGGAAGACGTCAGCAACTACAGAATCCCTCCTTGAATACAGTTCTTGCGAGTAATTTCTTGAGTTAGTTTCTTCATTTTACACTGAGATGGGAGACTGCATCAGAATTCTTCGAAGTTGTTAGACATATATAATAATCTTTTGTAATAAAAATATATATGTACATATATACATGCACATATACATAAAAAATTATATTTATATTCAAAAATTTGTCTGAACAAGTGAAGAAGGCTTAGTTTCTGTACTCTCAGGTTTCTACGTAAATACAGCTGTACAGAATACCACCAATTTGCGCCAGCACCGCCACACGCTCACACACGCCCACATGCCACAGTACATGCGGCAGAAGCACAGTTATGGTGGATGCGCCAGCGTAGGCGTGTCTGTGGCGCATGTTGCGTGGCTTGTAGGCAAACATTCTATAATTATGTTGCATGCATTAGCACTGGCTGTGCCAATATTTGCGCTGCACTTTAAATGTGACTAAATGATAATGAGCAAAATGAAAAATTTCCCTTGTAGTCCTGCGGTTGCGATTAGAAGCCTCGCGCGCGCGCCGTGTGTGCGTTTCATCTCGAAGCGTTTGAGAAGTGGGCGAGCACTACAAGGAGATGGATGCATGGATGTGCTCATGTGCACTTTGCAGCTTTATAGTTGTTGTACAAGGCCTCGGCAAGAAAACTTGTGTATACGCTTGTAATTAAAGGAGCAATGGCGTGCTCATATGTGTGTGTGCGTGCGTGTATGTGGTTTTTTGACGTTTTCAATTATGCACTCACTTTCCGCCACTTTCGCTGTTGACATTTCCGCACTTGCATTAGCAATTTTTATTACTCAATCCACATTTTCTGTGGCAACATTCATTTTGTGTCAGCAATTCTGTTTGCTGCTTGTACCTTTGAGAGCGCTCCTCGGCATAGCAAGTGGGCATGGCTCTTTGGAAAGTCAATATTTTTCAATGTTTGCAATAACTTTTAGTTGCTCGTTAAGAGAACAAGCGCTTAATTGTAATTTATGCCACACACACAAACACTACAATTTTTAATCAAAAAACAAAAAACAAAATTTAAATAATTTTTTTCATATATTCATAACTCAAACTGCATTGCTACTAGCGCTTAAATCATTTTCGTCTCAAAAAGAGTTCACAAAACTTAAGTCAATCGGTTATAGAAGCTTTAAGTGTATTGCTTGGCTTATGCATGGAACTTAGCCTCTTTTGTGATTTGACTTCCGGCCGACTTGGAATGATTAGCAGTCAACGCTGAAACGTGTTTATAAAACGACTGTCGTAAAAGTTTTAGAGCATATCAAAAAGTACACTAAATTTTATGACAGGGGATAAACGACGGCGTTAGGTAGAACGCACAATCGCACGCTCATGAACCTCCAGCCTTGAAATTCCTCGCACCTCACATATTTCTACACATACGAGCATACTTACACATACACACGTGTTGCTCATAAAAATTCCAATTTAAAATGGAACAAAAGCATTTAGAAATGTAAGTTTAAATATTTTTTATACCCTTCTTGTTTAGAACGAATATTTGGCTTGATATTGGCAAGATGAACTAAAGTTGAAGCGATTGGCCAGCAAAAACTTCCTACGAGATCGCTTAAGCAGCAGTGAATGATCAAAAAGTGAATATATAAAGCCTTTGACAAAACGGGGAACATTGGCTAGTCACCAAGATCTCTCTGCTATGTTTTAAAACCCTGCCTGCCTTTTGTGAGGTTACTTATGGAAAGGAGTCTCGCCAGTAAACCTCGGATCATTGATGAGCATTTTGCTCAAGGCAAAAATTTCTGTCGAAGTATTCTTTATACCATTAGAAAGCTCGCAAAAATAGTGGAAAACATAAAACCTGTATATCAAAACTTTTATTTATCATCCTGAAAACTTAGAGCAGACTATAGTAGTGATCTACGCAGATCTATGCCGATCGATAGCCAATTCGAGTCGACACTCAGCGTAAAGAGTATTTCAATCCAGCTAATCATCAGAACTCCATCAGTTCACAGTTTGTGTTCTAGATACCTTCGGTGATTAAAAGTTCAAATTTGAAAAATAAGCTAGATGATCGCTTCAGAAGCAATACATTGGAGGGGCTTTTAGAAATGTTAAGTGAGAAAACGTTGTTTTTAAAATAATTTTTCTTTCATAAGTGTTCTCAATATATAGAGTATGCTCTTGGAGCATTCCTGGACATACCGGAGCTTCAACAACGTCCCTACGGAATCTTTTCTGAATAACATCCAGACAATAGGTGTTGATCCCACTTTACAACGCTGGATCAGAAGCCTTTGACCTCTGGATGGGAATAGCAGAATGGAACGAAATAAAATTACTAAGAAAGTCTGTAGAGGTACTCCCCAAGGTCGAGTGCTATCTCCGCTTCAATGAACATTAGTCTGGGAAGGAACTTTGAAGGCAAGTCCTCTAGAATAGTGGCTTTCGCATGACGACATTGCCATTTTAATAACAGGTAAGTATCTACAGACCATTGGCAGTATTATGACCATCCCTCTCAAAACAGTTCAGAACTAGGATCGCAAGCGGATCCGGTTACCCAGAGAACGAATCTGCTTGTGTCTTAGAAAACACAAATTTCCTCTATGGAGGTTCCTTTCGATAAATGGGGCACAACTCTCTCTTAAAGACCGCACCAAGTACCTTGGGTAGTCTTGGACAACAAACTGCAGTGGAAACACAACGTCGAAGAGTCTGAAAAAGCCAGGAATGCTTTATATGCGTCTAGGCAGATGCTCGTCACAATCTGGATGCTCTCTACCTCTTTCATGCACTGGTGCTACAAAGCGACTGTTAGACCAATTCTGCTCTACGGTGCAGTGGTATGGACTGCACTGAAATGGAAAGGGTTCAGAGGCTGGGTGCGCTGTGAATAACTGGAGCTTTAAGATCAACTTCGACAGCGGCTCTGCAACTGGTACTAAGCCTACCCTACCACCTATTGATTTCTTCGCTGAAAATGAAATCGGCGGCACGACTACTGACAGAATGTACATATAGAACCCTCGGTGATTATGCCACTTTTAAGATATGAGTTGGGTAGCGGTTTAAGTGCAGCAGACTCCGTGAATGAATCCGCAAAGAACCGCATGAATTGTCTTAGAGCGCCCCAACAAACACTGACTGAAAAGCAACAAGAGTCACAGCAACTGCTTTGGCAGTAGTAATTTATTGCCAACACTGTAACCGCAAAGTGACGTTTCGCAAACGACTTTGCAGTGCCAACTTCGTGGCATATCGCTAGCTCTGTACATACACACGTGTTCACTCTAGATTCTCTTGCATCACAAGATTGTGTCTACATTTTAATTGATTCTTTCGTCGGGTTATTGTTTCGACATTACCGAAGCTGGCGTGCGCCCACCAGCACACCCACCAATAACTGAAGCAAAAACAATTCATATACCGTGATGTGGTTGCTGCAGTCTCTGTAGCTGTTGTCACTGCGGGTTAAGCTGTTGCCCCAAAGCCCGCCTTATCATTAGTTCATTCCGCTGCTTTTGTCTCTTCGAAGAACCAAATAAATTCCCAATGTGAAGTATATCAACTTCCGTTGAAGATTTCGAGCAGTTCTACGCTGCGCTCACTCCCACCACCGGCAGCACCTCGCATCCTAGTCACCAACTTGCAGCGCTTCAGTTCATTATAAGCACTCTGGAATTGCTAAGTTTTTCTTCGGTTGTTTTGGAATTTTCGCTTAGGAATTTCATTATAAAATCATGAGAAAAACTGCTAAAACAAAAGCAAATATTTGTCCTTCGTCAGTGGCTTAATGCGCATCATTCAGCGCTGTCCACTTGTGCCTTGAACTCCGACGCCACACTGCTGCCTCTCACATACTTACTTGTCTTAAGTATTATGTTCCAAACAATATATATATGTTTATATGTTTAGATAATACATGTGTATGTTCTCAAACTTTATTGGCTTAAGTTAGATCCAGTAAAGGCGTGTGTATATGTGTGCATCGGATTTGTTGTTGCTCCAGCTTTTTGCGATTTGCTCACGACATTTCTGCGGCTTGCTCTGAGAGGAAATTAAAAACCGATTTCCCAAATACAATTTTTCAGCGCGTCAATGTCAGCTTTTAATTAACTTTTAATGGCTTGTAACCGCATGCGATTGGGGTATCACTTAGTCCTGTTTTGCTCACTCTGCCATGTTTTAATATCAAGAGCTCGTGCTTCGTAATTTGTCAAAAAATGTTTAATTTTATATATTTAGACACGCTAAGAAATAAGGATTATGAAAGCAGACAAAAATAAAAAATACTCATAAAAACACATTATTATCTCAGAGGATTACAATCAATTAATGAAGAAGCTCAAAAACAAAGGCAAGACTACGGAGGTTCTTCATTCTCAGCCGTGAAAAGCTGGACATTGAAATAGAAAGTGCATACTGACTTTGCTAATAAAACTAAAAAATAAATTTAAAAAGTCGAGAATATAAATATTTTTCCAAAAACTTTCATCTATAGACTTACCATTTGGATACTGACTGTAGAAGTATTTTAAAGCCTGCAATTTCCGTTAAGACCACGGTCAAATATATAACCTCATTAAATGGTAACATTGATTTTTGATTTCAAATTAAAGTGCACTCATCCAAATGGAACATGCAACTTTCCACCCATACCATGCCACCACGTTGCACGAAATCCATCACGCGCACATAATCTGCCTATAATTGTAATTGCAATTTGTGGATTAATATGCGATCATGTTTGCGTCATTATGGTTATGGCAAATAACTGTTTGATTTCACCGCAAAGTCACACTTAAAACTGAATAAACATTATCGATGAAAACATTTTGCGTTTGTCAACATTTGTACAAGAGGCAGCGCCAGCGCTTGAACCGCTATTATCCGCTGCTCGGCAATTCAAATTGCAAATGGCACGATAATGTGACAAATGTTGCCACAATTAATATTTTATTGGTTCTTTTCATATAGCATTATGCGACACAAATGAATTTATAATAAATGTAAAGCTCTTCTATCATCCGTTCGGCAAATGAAATTAATTGATTTCCATTGCAGGTCCTTCAGCACTGAAATTCGTTTCGGAGTTGGAAAGTAATAGGATAAAATTGCTATACTTTGTACATACTATATATTTTAATATGGTTTAAATAATTTGAATCGCAAATAACAAAAAATTTGTTACGCAATCGGGTCAACTTAGGGTTTTTTCAGAGCATCCTTAATCGAATTTATTCAACGGGCAACCTTGCATCGTTTTTCATTATCTCCGAATATTTGAAAAAGCTCACCCTCTGTTGCCTGCTACCACAGAATTACTCGACAAAGTAATAAAACCAAAAAAAAATTATTGGAAATTTTTGAAATTTTGAGTCGCGGAAAATATTTGGTAGTCGAAAAATTCTTATTCTTATTTCTAATCAAACTTCAACTTATATAACTTTATATTTTGTATTTATAATGAACTTCAATGAACCAAATATGTATCATTTTGGTCGAACACTTTTTACCATATTTCCGCTAGAGACATTATTCCATCAGTGTAAAACTTTCTAGTTTCTCGGCGAAAAACTGTGACAAGTAATTTTCACAGGCTTCTCTTGAAGCCAACTTTACTCCATTGAGGGAGTTCTGCATTGACCGAAGCAACTGGTAGTCCGATGGTGCAAGGTCAGAGCTGTATGGTGGATGCATCAAAACTTCCCAGCCAAGCTTTCCCAGTTTCTGCCGAGTCATCAAAGACATCTGTGGTCTAGCGTTTTTCTGATAGAAGATGGAGCCCTTTCTGTAGATCCGTTCTGGCCGTTTTTTTCGATTGCTTGCCTCAATCTCATCAGTTGTTGACAGTATAATGTAGAATCAATCGTTAGGCCAAGCTGGAGCAATTCATAGTGGATGATTCCTTTCTAATCCCACCAAACACTCGGCATAACCTTTCGAGGCCTCAATCCTGCACTGCGATCATCTGTTGAGCTTCACCACACTTGGACCATAATCTTTTTCGTACAGTATTGTCTATTTGATCACTTTTCGTCTCCTGTTACCGTTCAGAATATAGTTCGATTTCATTTCGTTTCCGCAGAGAATCGCAGATCCTAATTCGGTCCATTCAATTTTTCTCAGACAATTCATGTGATACCCAAACATCAAACCTTTTTTTGTGGACAACCTTTTTAACTTGGTTCAAAGCTGTTTGATGATTAATGTTACGTTCCTCAGCGGTGTCATGGCTGCTTTTGTGACGGTGCTGGTCAAGCTTTTCTATAATTTCATCGGCTTTTTCAACGATGGGTCGACCAAGCAAGGTGCATTTTTCAATCGAAATTTCCTGAACGGAAACGAGCGAACCATTGTTGTGCTAGAAGAACTGATACAGCATCGTCTTCGTAAACTTCTCTAATTTCTTTATTGCTTCCGTGGCATTCTTCCTTTTTTATGCAAAAATTTCAAAATATAGCGAATTTCTTCATTGGTTTCACTAGTTTTTGAACAGCTATAACTTTTTTTCAACTCTCTCGAAATTTGAGGCTTGAAATCTCTGCTTTTCATGACATATGGTATGACACAATGTGATTGGTAGCACTGGAGCTATACCACTGAAACAACATCTATTAACAAAATACGATTTCGACTACCCAATATAAATGATCAGCTAGTCGTTTAAGCCATGTCCGTCTATTAGTCCGTCCTTTTCACATATAAATGCGATACCTAGGTTTTAGAACCCTGTAGTATATAGCTTCCATAACAAAGGAACGACCGGAATCAAGTGCTTCTATGGAAACTGAGAAGATATTTTCCGAAAATTGTTATGGATTGTTGAAGGTAATGGTGCTATCTAGTAAAAAAATGTTGAGATCAAGTCACTCTATCATATAGCTGCCACTCAAACTTGCGATAGAAGTTCTTTTAAGGAAATTTTTGTATTTCTGAAGGAATCTGTCATAGCTTCGACGCAACCGTAGTTAATGTTTTTTTTTTGTTTCTAACAATCTGCCGATTTTTAGTTAATCAAATTTGAAATTTGAACCAAAGAAATTATATGTGACAGAAGTGTACTGTTTCAAATTCGAGAACTCTTTAGTTTCTTTAATTGCTTAAAACAGCAGTTGGAGTGCTTAAGCGCCGCCTTTCTCATTAATATCCCCGGATTGAGCTGCATTGACATGAAACACTAATGAATAAGTGAAAATAAATACACCGCAAAAGCACGGCAATCATTATGTGCGCTTTCGAGTGTTGTGTATGAAGTTCGCCCGATGTGATTGAATCTGTGTCGGCTGTCAACAGATGTTAATCTGTGCAAATGTAAATAAAAAACGATTATGAACGCTCAATCAATGTGCGAATCCAAACAAGGCGAACATGAACGCACACAACAACAACAAGAGCAACAACAGCAACCACATGACGCGGCAGCAATATGAAAAGTAAATGAAATGCAATTCAGTTGAAATAAATTGAAAAATTTACTATAAGCATAATACCGTTGCGCCACCGGGATCCGATTCAGATTGCAATGCTTCATAATGAATGCAGTAAAAAGTAAATTACAATTTCAAATAACGATTTCCTGCAAACAGCAGCAGCAGCAGCAGCAGCAGCAAATATACATTACAATCTAATGCAATGTAATCCGGTGTATGAGCTCGTATAAAATATGCTTGATCGCTGTGAGCGTTGCCACTTTCATAAATGTGCACACACATGCACAGTAATGTAATGTGTAACTGCGGTTGTTGGACAGGGCGACGGGAAGGGCGCGCGTTGTGGGCGACTGTGATTTTGTTTCGCACACGAGTGTGCCACCTAAATCGAAGTGAAATTATTTTGCAATCTGCTGTATGAATTGCATTTATTCGCGCGTTTGTGCATGTGTGTGTGTGGTGAGCATTGGCCAGAAGCTTCCACAGTGCTATATTTCTGAAAAGAAGCGCTCGCCCTTCAACGCAGAAACAAGTAACTGCACACACACGCACACACGTGGCTATGTGTTTAGTTGAATGTATGGTTGTCGGAAGTAAAGTGCGAACTCATGCGTGAACGTAAGATGAGAACTGGAAAGACAGCCAGCTCTTGTGTGCCACGCAATGCGAAGTGAAATGACTGCATTACTAGAAAAGATGCGAATTCTTCTTACACTGGCAGTTTTATGATTTAAATTCACTTAAAAAAAGGATAACTGCAGTTATACACCACTCCTAACGGTATTAGTTGCAAGACTGACTGTCGCGGACTCGAGAAATCGGGGACTTACTACACTTTGACCATAAGGCCGAGGGTTTTGCGTAGATGTTTCCGGTATATGATGATAGTTGCTAACACCATGCCATAGAATTTTTACAGGGCTTGTCCGGAAAGTAATAGGACTGAGTCAATCTAAAACAATGTGCTGAACTATTCGTTACAATTCTTTAAAAACTCTCAAAATAGGCTCCTTCTGTGTCCATGCAGTGCTGCCTGCGCGATTTCCAAGCATTGAAGACGTCACGAAAGGCATTCTCCGGAATAGCCTGAAGAGAAGAGATGTATGCTGCTTGGATCCTCTTTTATCGACCTTTTCAGGCAACGAAACAAAAACAGTCTGGAAGGGCCACATCTGAGCTGTAGGGCGACTGCGGAAGCATTGGGATGCCGGCATTGGTTAGGTAGCTGTTCGCAAAAAAGGGCCCGATGTGAGCCGGGGCATTGTCTTGGTGGAGCTTCCAATCGGCTGCGATGTCTTGTCGGACCCGACTGACCCTTCGATTAAGTCTCTTGAGTTTCTTGAGGACTTTCACGAAAAACTGGGCATTGAGGGTTTGACTAGGACAAGGGGCCTTTGATGTCAAAAAAGACAATGACTGTCGTTTTCACTTTGGCTTTGCTAATTTTTTCGGTCTTAAATAGACAATGACCTGTTAGTACTCCGACAAGAGTTCCAATATCATTTCTTTTAAACTTTAGTAGTCGCCACGTGCGGCCCATATTCTATTCACGCCACGTTTGCCGCTTGTTAGCTAGTCAAGGATTGATTCCACCGAGGCTCATATGTATTTATAACATATTTGTCGATTAAATACCTGGAAGGAACCAAAGGGATATACATTTTCTCTTTTCTGGATTCTAATTGTGGGGTGGTGCCTGTTCTGTCTTGTTCAACTGCTTCACAGTTCTCAAGAATATCACTATGTCCTAGAACCCTTTACAGGTTTATCGTGGAATCCACTAAGAAAGCAAAACATTATTTCACTGACTTTCATGAAGTCATATGAGACTTGACTGATCTCAAAGTCGCCTGGTTATCCGCATTTCAAGGCTAACTGAGAGCCAAAACTTCTATTCAATCTCGAAGACAGTTCCCAAGTTGTATAAAAGTGCATGTTGTTATCATTTCTGATTGTAAAGTGTTGTTGTTCTAGTGCCTTCTTGCACAATTATACGCCGCTTCTCACGGCACCGCCAAGTTCAGCTTTCCGCCATTTAAACACATAACTGTGTGGCAACTTAGCCAAATGCACTGGCAACACAGTTGCAGTTTTTCGCCCTAAGCGTGTGTGTGTGTTTGCTTGGGTTACTTTGCTGCACAAGCTACATAAGTTTCTGAAGTGAAATGGTGCTTCAATGAATTGCTTATTGTGCACCTTAAGCACGAGATTGAAATTGAGCATTTCACTTTTGTGTCAGCCCGTGCTTCCTCGCATGTTCCGTCCACTGCCTCGACCATGTCTGCTGCCATTGTTGCCGTTGTGCTGCTGAAGGGGATGCGGTCTGTGGTTATTGTTCGCTTAAGTTAACACACACACACAACGTGCACACAACTCAAGGCAGCGGCGCATAAAAACTCCATTGTTTGCCGGGCATGTGTGTGTATGTATGTGCACACCGCCGTCGCAATTTGTCAGTGCGCCATAGTTGCTGAAGTTGTTCAACTTATTGCTGCCTTTCACCTGCATTCGATCGTGCTGCATGCGGCGCCTTCATGTTGCACCTTCCGCACTCAGCGTTTCTATGTCGAGCCCTTGTGCTCGTATTCTTGTTATTGTTGTTGCCTTTCATATGCGCTTTATAGCCTCTTTCATTTTTCAACAATACTTACTTCTTCGCTTAAATACCGCCTTATTAGGACTTACTTTTACTATGTGTGTTCGTGATTTTTGTCCACGAACGCCACCCGCGCCTCCCTCCGCCCGCACTTCTGCCGGCGGCGCTGCGGTCGCTGTTGCTGCCTCGGCACTTTGTGTTTAGTTATTGTGCCAGCATTTTTCATCCAATTTGTATTTGTGCATTTGTTGTTGTTGTTGTGCGAAAAGTTTTTCCAAGTGGCGCTGCAAAGGACAACGACAACAAAGTGACATTTCGTTTTATTATGGTAAGCAGTTTGTCGGAGCGGTGGCATAAGTTTTGAGCAAACGTCTTATTTTGATTTGTCTTCTTGCCACTTTAGTTTTGTTCGCTTCGGGAGCTCACACCAGCAAAATTTATTTCGGAACTTTTTTCTGGTTTCGTTATGTTTTTATGAAAGTTTTGATCGATTGCAATTTAAAGCAACGGTAAAAAAGTTGGGTGGAAAATTTAGTTTTCGGAATAAGTAGGAATTATCTCCGAAATCTCAAAAGCAATGGAGTTTCGGAAAAGTCTTCAGGAGTCTATCAGTAAAGATAGCGCTGGAAAACGTAACCTGTAGAACAAATCTGAATATTGGAGATTTATATGCCACATAACAATTCCAGGACCCTGCTGGCCGCGACAGAGGTGATGTGATCCCTGTCCACCTAGATGGAACCTAGGGCCCTTAGCCTGCTTCTGTAAATTACTGGGCGATTCAGAGTCAGGTGTTCTGAGGCTTCGTGGTAAATGTCTATGTTAGACAATTGCTTTCTGCGCCCGCGGTGCCCTGTGTAGAACGTGACGAGGAGGGGGAATTTTTCTCTACCCTCTTTAAAACGGCTTGGATGGCAAATTCCTGCTCCTGTTGCCGGTGCTGTTCACTCCCAAAGCTCCTTAAGAGTGTGGGCGATGCATGGCCCTTAGCACCGTCATCCTGGACGATACCGCAGAGCGGACTATATCATCGGCTAGCTCATTGCCGGCTACCCCTTTATGCCCCGTCACCCATGTTAGGTGTACCCGGTTGCTCTCTGGTAGGCGGTTCAGCCTTCCTATACACTCCTCCACTAAAAGCGATCTAACCTCATACGCTGAGATCGCTTTTAGTGCCGCTTGATTGTCGCTAAGTACAGCGACACGCTGGTTGCGGTAGTTGAGGTGGAGATTGAGTTCTGAGCACTGACTTGTAGCTAAGACTTCTACTCGAAAAATGCTCCAAAAACGTTCCATTGGTAATGGATAGTTTGGTATGCGGTGCCGCAACGTCTTTCGGTGTTTTCGAGTCATCAGTGTACCACTGGATAGTGCTGTCTCTCAACAGTGTATCGAACATGGCGTCATTCCACTCCGCCCTGCTGCCGAGAGTAACTCTAAAATTCTATCGAAAGTCTTTGTAACGACGACCCTGGAAAGAAGGGCCGGTGGTGTGTTTTTCCGTGGGTCCTTATTTTGTAGAGACGACATTATATTCCCTTTGCCGGAACACTCTGCTGCCTTAGCAGCATGGTATGTTTCACTACCTGTTTAATCACTATATGCAGTGATGTGAGCTCCAACATGACTTCAAGTGCTGCAGTGGGACTGAAGCGCAGACACAGGGGGAGTCTTTGCAGCTTTGGTTGCTGAAGGTCTACCGAAGTCTGCCTTGCCTTGGATGCCCACGCAACCGATTCATAAGTGACAATGTGCCACATATGAAAAACCAATCAAAAGATACCCACAACCGGAGAGCACTGATAAATGTGGTGGCTATCATTTGCTGAGATCCATCTGTTTTCATGTCCGAACTACATTTGAACTCATACCAATTCAGGCATACTATTTCGTTCGAAGGTTTCTTCGTGAAGATAAAGCAACTAAAATTAGCTAACACTGCTTGCTGGCTGAATCTTACCCCAGAACTGTATCCACTGTATAATATTTCGAAGGTTTACATAAGCCTCAGAAAGCCCTCAAAAGCTCATACTCCAAACATGTGCTTATATTATTTACTATATTTTTTCAAATAGCAAAAATAATTGGAAGCCTCTACTGTTGCGTTAGCCTCCGCTGACTCACCCATCAAGCAGTTAATTGGATTTTCAACAATAGAATTCACTTGCTTCCAGATTGATATCTTTGCACTTAATTGAATATGTCTAAAATTCCCTTGAATGTGGGCATATGAATAATGACAGCCGCACACAGTCAGTCACATGCAGCCGTGGGTGGTAGCTGTCACAAGCACATCATTAACAATCAAACAAAAGGCAGTCAAAAAGTGCTCCCTTCAGTCAGTTTGCGAGCCAAATTTTCCATGCAAATATGTGCTTTTCTCCGCCTGTTCGGCTGTGTGTGTGCGTGTGTGTGCACTTGCGCCGGCAGCCACAATAAATTCATCAAATGTGCCATGAAATAACAACTGTCTGACACTACCAACAAAGCACCGAACCAACGGCAACCAACAACAATGGCAGTTGCATGCGAATCTTCGCCACAACAACCAAATAACTTTGGTGGCAGCCAAAAGCCCAATACAAATACAACAAATTCGCACTATTTCAACTGGGTCGCACTAATATTATTCATGCATGCAACAATATCAATAAAAGTCAGATTGGCGAACACAGACTGACACCGGCAAATGGAGCGACATGCAGGAATAAAAACTTGTTCACAAGTGGTGAACGCTGCAGCACGGTCGGGCGGGCCAGCGGCTGACAGAGCGCTTTTTTCCCTCCACTGAAATGACAACAAAAGCACCCCGAATGCATTGGTGCTTTACCAGGGCATGGCATGGGCGACTTCGAAGCAGTGACGAGTGTGCAGCAAACAAAGTCATTTGGGTCGCCAGCACATACGATCAGCCAGCGAGTGTACACATATGCGCCTAAGATATATTTATGGAGCTGCCTTCGAGCATGCAATCGACAAAATATCAATTACTCTGTGCGATGTACTGTGCCTGCTGGGTGCATGCCAAGGCATCATCTAGCGTATAGAATGTAGACCTCGTTAGTTAGCCAGCCATCTATGCGGTTATTAAATTTGCTTGCCAATAAATGGTGCTAAAGATGAGCTGAACTCTACGCTAGTTGATGCTCGTCCAGGTTTCTTCTGAAATTCCTTTGTATTAAGTAAAATTCGATATGGAAAGTATGATATATATGTGTGTATATAATATCGGAGCAGCTGGAAAAAATAATTTTTTCTTGACTCTAATACTTGTTTGAAATCTCGTAAGTAATTAAGCGATCTGTGTTTGACAATAAAAAAAAAATATTATTTTCTTAATTACCAAGAAAGGAATTATATTGGGTAGTCCAAAAAGTCTTTTCGTATTTTGTCAATAAATGTCGTTGCAGTCCTATATCTGTCTATCCGCGTGTCTATTCACGAACTAACACCCGAGGTTCTTTGATTTCATTGTATAATTTTGCATTTATCGGAACGGCCGATATCGTGAACTACTATAGCATATAGCTGCTGAACAATCGGAAAAGCGCTTGTAAGGAAAAATATTTCAATTCTCGGAGAAATTTGCCAATAATGAAAACTCCGAATAAATTGTTCGGATTGGACCTATATAACATATAGCTGCGATACAAGCTAACCGGATCAAATCGAGTTACGAGTATTGTGAAGAACCTTCTGTATTTGTGAAGTGTATAGCAACTTCGGTGTAACCGAAATCATCGGTTTTCCTATTTTCACCTTCTTTTGTGTATAAGAACCTGACAATTTTAGCGCCCTACGGCCAACCAGATGCTTACTCCGACAAAAACTATACCACAATTATTGAATTAATTTTCAATTTCCACAGAAATACTTCCAATATTTTATTTGAAAAAATAACAAATAAAAAGCACAGTTTAATCTTTTAATATTCTCATCTTGTTTGTTTACTTGGTGACTTTGCTATAATTGTCTCGGATGTTGATTCTTACATGCCACATTAACGATTCTCACTTCAATTCTGCGTTTCACATCAAATTGAATTGACTGCCGTGGCGAACTACAAAGCCCTGTGCAAAAGAAAGCGGCAAAAAACCGACACGAGTTATAACGCGCCATTGTGCTGCCGTTGATATTACTTCATTTCTTCACGCCAATCTGCCTGCCGGGCCTATCGTTTGTGCAACGCGCGCAGTTCAATGTTTGCCGACGACGTCACGCCCCAGCGACTAATGAAAATTCTCCGCAGCGCACCGCGTTCTGTCTTTCTATGCTGGCATGTCAATTTCTTTTCTTCCCCGCACGCACGCGCCGCCACATTCTGGCCTAACCGTTTAGCTGACCGCTAAATGGAGTTTACACACATGCACACACATACTCACACCGCACGCACAAATATTGCAAAAATGGCCGTCATGTATATGTGTGGATGTGTGAGCACGTGTATTTGCGCGGTTGTTGGAGGCTCTTCGGGCGTCAACGTTGACTGCCATCGGCATTTATTTCCGTCAACATTTGTGCCATTATTGCTGCTACTCCTTGCTGCTGCAGCTTCTCAAATTGCTCGATGAATATTCCTTCTCTCTGCTGCTTTTATTTCCAATCAATTGTTGGCGGTTGTCGTTAGTGCGGGAATTCATCAACTAAGTTGCCGAGTTTTCTTCATTTCTCTGCTGCTAACCTCCTTCGTATTTGCTTGCGCCACAGCCCTTTTGATGTTGGTGTTGTTGTGAAAATAAATAGTGCTCTAATGAGTTTTCGCAGAGCAGTTAGTTTTCTTTGCGAACCGTTATTCCATCAAATTTAGTTTTTCTATTGAACTTTGCTTTGAAGTGCCACGAAGGAATAACAAAATTACTTTTCCAGCACCTCCGATGAAGGGAATTTCTCATGCTTCCACCACCACTGGTGTCAAACGCGTATATGTTGAAGGAATTGTTCGATCAAATGGTTTTGTTTTAAGAAAATATGTCCCTGTAATGGTAGGTTTTATGAATATCAACTGGCTTCCATCTACCTCGAGTTTGTAATAAATTTGTATTTGTTTCTAAAGACAAAGAAGAATGGGTTTATACTGGAGCTTACTAAAGCTTTCACACCGACTCGTTTATTTATAGATTTCTATAAAATCTGTTCGTAATCTTGGTATAAAGCTTCGATCTAGGTCTTAAAATCAATCGCACAACTTTATTCAAATACAGTCTCAGTCCGAGTCAACCCCAGCCTTAACGTCAACCTCAACCTCAACCTTTACCTCAATGTCATTCCCAAACTCGACCTCAATTTCAACCTTAATTTCAACCTCAACCTCATTCTCAACCTCAACCTCAACCACAACCTCATCCTTAACATCTACCTCAAATTCAACCACAACCTCAAAATCAACCTCATCCTTTACCTCAATGTCATTCCCAAACTCAACCTTAATTTCAACCTAAACCTCAATCCCAATCAATGGTTTTGAAAATCTCAACCTCAAAATCAACCTCAACCTTTACCTCAATGTCATTCCCAAGCACAACCTCATTTTCAACCTCAATCTCAATGTCAATTTCAATCTCAACCCCAACCCCAACCTCAACCTTAACCTCAACCTCAACTTCCACTCTACCTAAACTTCAATCTCATCCTTAACATCTACCTCAACCTCAACCTTTACCTCAATGTCATTCCCAAACTCGACCTCAATTTCAACCTCAACCTCAATTTCAACCTAAGCCCCAACCTCAAGCAATACTTCAACCTTAATTTCAACCTCAACCCTAATTAAACCGTAATTTCAACTTCAACTTTGACTTCAACCTCAACCTCAACCTAAACCTCAATCCCAACCGATGGTTTTGAAAATCTCAACAACCTCATTTTCAACCTCAATCTCAATGTCAATTTCAATCTCAACCCCAACCTCAACTTCAACTTCAACTTCCACCTCAACCTAAACTTCAACCTCATCCTTAACATCTACTTCAACCTCAACCTTTACCTCAATGTCATTCCCAAACTCAACCTCAACTTCAACCTCAATTTCAACTTTAACCTCAACCTCAACCTTCAACTTCAATTTCAACCTCAATCTAAAACTGAATTTCAACCTTTATTTCAACCTTTACCTCCACCACAATTTTAACCTTCACTTCAATCTAAACCTCACCCTCAATCTCAACCTCAACCTCATCCTCAACCTCAACCTCAACCTCAACCTCAACATCAACCTTAACTTCATCGTCAGCCTCAGCCTCAACCTCAACCAATTCCAACCTTGATTTCAACTTCAACTTCAACCTCAACTTCACCTTCAACCTCAACTTCAACCTCAACCTCATCCTTTAACTCAAACGCCACCTCGCCAAAGCACGATCGCAAATCTTACGCATATTTGTGGCTGAGTTGAAGCTAAAACCTCTTTAGCATTAATATTAATTTTAATTTAGAACAAAATATTCGCATCGAAATATGCGCAAATTAAAATCTACGGCCACAGCGAGTGCACTTAAAACTGATGTGGCAACCCTCCTTAGCTGCTCACTTGCCAATTATCTACCAAACAATTTTATTATAAAACTGTGTTGCAGCTAGTTTTCGCACCGATTTTACGACTCTCCTCCACATGCAGGCGTATGTAAGTACTGTATGCTCCCTTCAATGCAAACAATCCCGTTGGCCACGTTCGCCAAGTGGCAAGAAATATATGCTCAACTTTTTGCCATTTTCATAACTAATGCAAAATTTCAATTTCTTTCGCAAACATGAAATTCTACTCCGCATGCATAAATACAACCAAAGCGATATGTGGAGGAATGTGTGCAGCGCATGTCGGCTTAAAGTAAAAGGCAAATGCAACCCTGCTAGAAAATTATGAGCTGAGCCTGAAGAATGCTAAATGAATTTCCATGCCCTACCTGTTATGCCTGGGCCGCATATTCTCCTTCAGATAAATCGTAAATAAAAAGTATTGATACAGATTTGCCAAAGAGTTCAAGGACCAATAGTAGAGAAATAGAGTTCGTTGGTTCAAAAGTGTTAAAATTTAATTGCGTTAGTATTAAAAGTAACTGTTTTATGACTTGAAAATGTTTTCCCCGAAAAGCCGAAATAAGTTACTTAAACAACCCTGCATAGCAAAAGTGTTCAGCGCCCCTCCGCATTCTAGCTTTATGCGCTCCTGGTATCGGTGGCGCCAAGCAAGCCATAAAATCATTTATCATTTTCGCGTCTGTGTGTCGAAATGTGCCACAAACACTAACACCACTACAACTGCACTACGCGCTGCGGGCATTGACGTCTGTATGTATTTACTTGTGTGGCATACATCCATAGTTCTAATACCTCGGAGGGAACTGCCTAACCGATTGGCTGTCTTTCTGTTTGTTTGCCTGCCCCAAGTGCTTGTTTGTGCTATACTTAGCCACAACTTTGCCTGCAGAAAATTCGGTTCGTTGCATTCTCACTGTGATATTTGCGACTATAATGTGCAGATGCCAGTCGTCGGCGCAGCGGCCTAAATACACGCCCCTTCGTAATGCGAGCGCGGGTCTGCTCCTACACATTACTCGTAACACACATTCGCATGGAGCAATCGATATTACAAGCACATAAACATACATACATCAGCTACAACAAATATTTCACACACACACACACGCAAATAGTCTGACAAACACGACAGCGCAAAGCCATTTGCTGGGAAATCACAATCACCGCCGACGCTGATATGTTCCGCAGCAGTTGAGCAGTTGGGAATATATCAAATCTTCGCCGACACACACATATGCAGGCACACGCCACCGCCTGCGGATGTGTGTGTGTATTTTGCATATGAAAATGATATTTGTGCGCCTCGCCCAATATTGCCAAAGGATAAATGTCAAATATTTAATATGTGCGCTGCCGCCTGCCTCCGTGTCTGTCCGTGTGTCTGTCTGTCTTGCTGTCTTTCTGATATCTGTCGTAATTCGCTCTTCGCTGGGATGTGCCTTTTCCAGTCGATTCACAGCTCTGCCGCCGCGTCGGCAACCATCATTCCCGCATTTATAACCGTTATTTACGTTTTCCTTTATTTTAATGTGATTTCGTTGCTTGTTTTCGCCTCAGCACTCGGCACTCGTGCGAATGCAGTTGTTGCTTTGCTGACTTTAGTCTTATATTTGATATATCTTTTATGCCTAAATTTCGTTTTTCGATTTTCGTTTTTTTGCTGACCAGCCAATTTTCGGTAACTAAGCCGCTGTTGCGTGTGTGAGTGCAGATCCATGTAGAATGGTGCTAAGTAATTGGGGAAGTAGGTATGCATAGAGAATGATGTGTGTGCACATAATCCCTTCGTGGCAGCCGAAATGTTGAAGCTATGCTCTTTCATTATTCATAAATTGATGTATTATTTTTTGAAGAATGAAAATTTTAAATTATTATTGTATCAATATTTTATTAGAAAAGGAAAATATGTGTAAATGCTCTTGCGAACTTGGGAAACATTTTCAGCACTTGAAGTGTATCACCAAAGCTCTTAAAGGCATTTTTAAAGACTAGTGGAGGGATTAAATTTGTTGCAACTGAAACAAAATTGAAGAAAAAGCAAAATTTTATGAATCTATTATATTTTACATATTTATAATATTTGCTAAACATATTATGTATGCCGGCTTTAGCAACGCAAAACCACTATGGCACTCAGAAGGTTGGTGTAAAACTCTCTTCACTTTATTGAAAATAAATATTAGTTTTATTAATAATAATATTATTTGAATAAATTTTTAGCTTCGAAGAAACCTCTGCAGCTCGCACGTGAACTTTCCTACCTCACTTTTATTGATTGCTAGTTGTGCGTACAAAAACGTGTTTATTGGATTTGGATTGATTTCAGTTTTCTTACATTTATTTAAAGCAAATTTACCTCTTTTGCGGTTACTTTATGGACTGCTTACGATTTTGCCACGTATGAGCGCATTGCTTATGGTTGGTGGTTGAATTTACTAAAAAAATTTTGGGATAAATATACCATAGACCTAACGCAAAAAGCGACAGAGTTATCGATTTCTACAATAGTTTGATATTTAGTTGGCGTACATCATCTTAAAATATTAATGAACACTCACGATTGCTTTTATGTGTAAAGCTTACCATTTGCTAGCCATTTCATCATGAAAAATATACGATCCATCAAAGACTCGAAGTTGTTAAAATTTATGAATCAGTGCCCTCAACTTTAAAAGTGGTACGTCCAATTTATGGTCGTCATAATCGTCCAGTCAGCTCAACGATGTAGCGTCTAGTAGAAGTAATTTAATCCACGAGCATAGTACAAAATGTTCCCGTTCCAGTGAGACAAAGAAGTCCACGTAGTGTCGAGAAGATTGCTGCTGCTGGCGCATCAATTGAGGAAGATCTAAATCAGTCTCTCACACTTCGTTCACAAGCGTTGGGCATCTCTGTTACGTCGTTATGGCGAATTTTGTAAAAATATCTTGGCCTACTTCCTTACAAGATCAAATTGACGCAAGAAATGAAGCCGCTTAACCACCAAAATCTACGTATTTTCGTGAATTGGCTCAGCAAAAACTTGAAAATGATCCAAATTTTAATCGAAAAATCGTCTTCAGCGTTGAGGCTCATTTCTGGCTGAATGGCTTTGTCAGAAGGCAAAATATTTGTTTTTGGTCAGGCAGCAATCCACTGGTACTTTTTTATGGGTTGACGGCGTCATTACGTGAGTGTGAATAGGAATCGCTACCGCCCAATGATAACCATATATTTTTGACCGGAATTTGATGATATAGGCTTGGACAATATGTAGTTCCAACAGGGCGTCGCCATAAGACACACTGCAAATGTCACAATCGATTTATTGGAAACCACGTTTGGTGAACGTGTTATCTCACAAAAAGGCTCAGTCAACTAGCCGCCTCGGTCGTGCGATTTGACGCCGTTAGACTACTACTTCCTGTGGGGCTATGTCAAGTCTATGGTCTACGACAAAAAGCCAGTGACGATTGATGAGCTTCGTACAAATATCGAACGTGAATTTGCAGCAGTATCGGCGTGGAAGCGTAAACGTGGTGACCACGCAAAAAGATACTATTTTCAAACATGATGGCTTTGAATGCACTTTCACAGGAATATAGAATTTCATTGATTACTCAGTTTTTGTTTTATTAAAAAGAAACTTTTGTACTGCTCTTATTGAAAACCCCCTTTGTACTGGAAATGTGGAAGTCACTAAAACGGGTAAGCAATAAAATTTCCGGAAGGCCTGATAGATGGACCAGGTCGGAATAAAATGGCGGGATTACCTGCAGCATCACCAAGATCATGTTCAAGAGCCCTAAAATGCTTTTTAGTCACAGGCACTCGAAAGCACTGCTGGACGGTTTGTAGCCTAATGGCAGTTCACAACCTACTGCTGTCACATGCCATCCGGATAGGCATTATTAACGAAGACGAATGCAGAAAGTGCAGGGAAGTGGTCATAAGAGATACGCAGGAAGCTTTCTTATGTTACTGACTAGCATTATCTAAAATTCGTCTCAGACATTAAGCATATTCGAAGCCCAAAAAACAACTAAAGGGTGATTTTTTAAGAGCTTGATAACTTTTTAAAAAAAAAAAACGCATAAAATTTGCAAAATCTCATCGGTTCTTTATTTGAAACGTTAGATTGGTTCATGACATTTACTTTTTGAAGATAATTTCATTTAAATGTTGACCGCGGCTGCGTCTTAGGTGGTCCATTCGGAAAGTCCAATTTTGGGCAACTTTTTCGAGCATTTCGGCCGGAATAGCCCGAATTTCTTCGGAAATGTTGTCTTCCAAAGCTGGAATAGTTGCTGGCTTATTTCTGTAGACTTTAGACTTGACGTAGCCCCACAAAAAATAGTCTAAAGGCGTTAAATCGCATGATCTTGGTGGCCAACTTACGGGTCCATTTCTTGAGATGAATTGTTGTCCGAAGTTTTCCCTCAAAATGGCAATAGAATCGCGAGCTGTGTGGCATGTAGCGCCATCTTGTTGAAACCACATGTCAACCAAGTTCAGTTCTTCCATTTTTGGCAACAAAAAGTTTGTTAGCATCGAACGATAGCGATCGCCATTCACCGTAACGTTGCGTCCAACAGCATCTTTGAAAAAATACGGTCCAATGATTCCACCAGCGTACAAACCACACCAAACAGTGCATTTTTCGGGATGCATGGGCAGTTCTTGAACGGCTTCTGGTTGCTCTTCACCCCAAATGCGGCAATTTTGCTTATTTACGTAGCCATTCAACCAGAAATGAGCCTCATCGCTGAACAAAATTTGTCGATAAAAAAGCGGATTTTCTGCCAACTTTTCTAGGGCCCATTCACTGAAAATTCGACGTTGTGGCAGATCGTTCGGCTTCAGTTCTTGCACGAGCTGTATTTTATACGGTTTTACACCAAGATCTTTGCGTAAAATCTTCCATGTGGTCGAATAACACAAACCCAATTGCTGCGAACGGCGACGAATCGACATTTCACGGTCTTCAGCCACACTCTCAGAAACAGACGCAATATTCTCTTCTGTACGCACTGTACGCATTCGTGTGGTTGGTTTAATGTCCAATAAAGTAAACTGAGTGCGAAACTTGGTCACAATCGCATTAATTGTTTGCTCACTTGGTCGATTATGTAGACCATAAATCGGACGTAAAGCGCGAAACACATTTCGAACCGAACACTGATTTTGGTAATAAAATTCAATGATTTGCAAGCGTTGCTCGTTAGTAAGTCTATTCATGATGAAATGTCAAAGCATACTGAGCATCTTTCTCTTTGACACCATGTCTGAAATCCCACGTAATCTGTCAAATACTAATGCATGAAAATCCTAACCTCAAAAAAATCACCCGTTAAATGAAAAGTCAAAATATGGTATCAAGTCACTCATAAAGCAAACCATTTATTATTCTGAATGACGAATGCCTCACCTCGAATTAAACTGAATTCTCATCTAGTAATACTAAAGATCAGTAGATCTATGCATGGCCTGATTGCCTGCTAGTAGAATGTAAACTAACCTCTGGTAGTGAAAAAAGCTGTTGTTATTTATGAATTTAATGCTCATCTAAAAATTTTCAATGTATTGGAGATGGTCTTGGTTATAAGATAAACACTCCCATTCTAGCAGTATATCTGGCAAGATGCTACACAAACGTTTAATTCTATGGTGAAAGAACAATTCACAAATTTTGTCAAAAATTGGCTCCCTCGACGAGTCTATGTTAAAGATCAGCTAGTCTATAGTCAAAATACTATAGTAACCATCTAAATATCAATAATCCATTGAAAATCATTCATCTTAAATTTATTAAATCGAATATTTGGCTGTGACTTTCACATAGAATAATCAGTGTTCCACTTGTGCGTGTGAGTGTGTGTTGCTAATGTCACTGTAAAAGAGAAAAAATAAAATAAAATAAAATTCAATGCTATTGTTGCCACTCAGCATATTTATTTTATTTTGAACTTGTTGTTTTGACAAAATTCCAAATTCGCCGAAATCTCTGCCATTGGCCGCGGAATTCCACTGAACGCCTGTGCGCATAAATTGTTTTAAATTAATGCAATAACGGTGTAAGTATGCAAGCGAACGGAATCAAAATTAATGGCAACAAATTGGGAGTTAAGCAAATTTTTGCGAAATTATTTTCATTAAAACAATAAAATGAAATTAGTCAACAAAATATTTGGTGTAATTGCGTTCAGCAACATTGCAGTTCGCCAAACTTCGGACGCAAAAATGTACAGTTATATGCGTTGCATGCATTTGCAAATATAAGCATAAGCACAGGCGTTGCGTCCGTGTGTGTTTTTGTGTGCGTGTGTTAACACAAAACGATAAATATTGAAATATTTTTAGCGAAAGGCTGCGCGCACTGCGAACTCCACGGCACAGTGGCAGCTCTGCTCTGCGTATTTCCGCAACAAACGGAAGCGTCAAATTGCACCCAACATCCGGCTGCCGCTGCCACTGCTGTGCTGTTGGCACGTCTCAATGCCACGCCATGGCGATGTGTCGCGTCAGGCCGTCGCTGATGCATGCAATATGCAGCATGCAATTTGCTCGTGGTTATTGTGCGAATTACTTTGTTGTTGCCCTTGTTGTGTGCAACAAGCATACGTTTTTATTACGATATTTCCGGTGGAACGATTTGCAGCGTGCCACGAGCATTTAGCGCAAGTTGTACAAGCTTTTTAGCACAGCCGGGGGTCAGCGGTCAGTGGCACATGCTGCTGTTACCAGCTATGGGTCATTAAGGTTTGTCCTTAACCAATTCATATTTATAGCGGTAATTGTTATTTCATAACAGTTAAGACAAATTTTCCACTTCAAACGACACGTTTACATATTTTTCTAGCCAAATGTGAATAAACGGTGATTCAAGGTGAATCCACACAGTGCACTTTGTTGTCGTTTCTTTTAGAAAGTCTCTGGTTTATATTTATAGGTGACTTGAAGCTATTAGATTATGTGGGGATATTGAATAAGTTAGGTTAGGTTATACTGGTCGGCAGTCATACAATTCAGCCCGCAGATCGGTCCTTAGTAATGATGGAATTTCAGTTAAATTTGAACCGAACATAAAGAAAGTATAATTTCGATATTTTGTCTAGTTCTTTGAATTATCTCTCTTCTAGATATTTAAGACGACATATAGTATACAAGAACTCTAGATAGTGCAGCGTCTCTCTCATGCTTACTCCTCTGCACTGTATGCTAGCAGGTTGTGAATTGTCAAGAGCTCATCTGGTGGTCTTGCCGAAACCACGTGAGTAAAATGCATGTGAATTTTCCTACAGTGCTAATAGACATGATTTTGGTGATCTTGCATAGATTAAAAGCAGTCCATCTCGCCCTAATCCTCCTGTCAAAAATTTACTTTCTATGTATATCGTTTCTAGTGACGTCAGTATTGCAATTACTTGGCACTTTTGGCAAACTCATAAACTGGAGAATCAGAAGGGTCTCCCAAAATTCCTTTTTGATCTGGAACCCAGCAGATTTGCAGCTGTTTTCCGACCGTCGGTACAGCTACTGCCTCTCAGTTTCTGAGGACGTTCTGTGACGTAATGCGATCCTAAATTATTGTCTTGAGTGCCGTCGGAGTATCATGAATGTATTTATACCTCTAATGTTGTTTCCTGCGTTGTTAGAGGAGATCCACTTGGGATAATTCCAAGAACAAACGCAGTAACGATGTCTTTTTTGAGGTGAGGAATCAAATACTGAGTATTCAGTAAATAAGCGTGTCAGCGATCTTAGAAAAGGCAAAGCTGTGCAACCGTGGGCCGAAAGAGCACGCCTTAAACATGTGGTAGACACCTCTCTAGGTTCCAAGTCCTTAACAGAAATACGATTTCAGCTTACTTTAAACAACTAATTACGGAGGCTTCTCCACGTATCACTGAAAAAGTGGAAGTAAATGCTACCGAAGTGGTTCTAAGTACGCGTTCTCCAAGATCTTCAAATAAAACCAAATTAAAAGTCGAGATAACGATAAGTGGCATAAACCATTTCCTCGGATATTAGTTCTTATTTATAAGTAAGTTTCAATATCCTCCACCTAAAAAATTACCTAACTATAAGAAAGATATAAACGTAAATACCGAGGCGATAAAGCAAAAATAAAAATTTAAGTTACGACGCCGAAACCGTCTTTAAAAGCGAGCATGCCACCGAAATAAGAAAATAACAAAGCGCGCAGAAAATGGAAATAACAAATGCGGGAGAGAGCAGTAGAAGAATGAATAAATAAGCGGAAAGCGAGTCGCAGGAATTAAAAGCCGAAGAAAGCAGAGAAAAGCCAGAAAGCATATGCTCTTGAGCAATAAAAAACGCAAATTATTGCCGAAAAACGACGACGCAGAACGATGAAGACGCGCACTGAATTTAGCGCAATAACTGCAATTGATGAACCGAAAAAGCGGGGAGCAAGCAAAGCGATAAAAACCACCAACAGCGGCTGCAGCAGCGAAAAATTGATTGAGTAAATATTTGGGCGCTTAACGAGGCTGCCCAGCGGAGGGGGCGCAAGGAGAAGCAGCAGCCAGCGCGCGGGCGGGCGTTGCGGCAGACGCTGCAAATTTGACGTTTTCACATTTTGACTATTTTTACAGTTAGCACGTGCGCTTGATTGCACGGTTTTCTGCGCAGCAAATATTTCCTATTTTTATTTTATTTGTTTTGGTGATTCTGCTCGGAGTGAGCGAGCGAGTGGGGGAGCGGGAGAGCGGCAGCGCGCTTTGAATAAAGTGATTTGTATTGTTGAATTGAATTTGCGTTGAAATGACTTGGGTATGTGTCTGGAATGATGTGCTAACAAGAAGAACTCGTGCTTTATTTGATTTGTTAATGAAATTAAAAGTGCATGCAAAAGAGCGAATTTGCGGAGATGCGAATACAAAACGAGCGCAATAAAAATAAGGCAAAAGAAAGATACCGATATATTTGACTTGCGGTGGACTAACCACTACAAAGAATAAATTGTTATGAGTGGAGTGCTGGTTGATACTGCTGTACCTGAAATATGCGATTTTTTTGTGTGTATGTAGAAAGAGTTAAATAAAGCAGAATATGCAAAGTAAAGGTGTTTGAACGAAAATATAAATAAGCTTTGAATGAAGGATAGGAATTTTATAATATTAAAAATATAATGAAGACCGATGAAAGTAAATTAAGGGTAAGGGTACCCTTGCCTCGCTATCAGTAGAATAGGAAGAGTGTGGGGCTCTCTCCCTCGTGTGTTGTATTACTGTATAGTTGGGCTTCGCGGCAACTTGTCTAACGCTGGCCTAACACCGGTTCATGTGCTTTCGCAAGCTCTTTTTGTCCCCAGAACCTTCGTAAATAATCCAATGAGCTGTTTACCCGCAGTAAGGCTAGCCTCTCGCTAAATATGGCGGTTCTAACAGGCCATTGTCTTATCGGCGAGCATACTGTAAGGTTTGGAAGCTTGCTGAATACCAGCTGCAGAAAATATATGGAAGAAGGCGAAGTACATTCGGCTAAGTACTTCCTTTTTAATTTCTTCTCATTTCTTAACCCGCGTATGCGAGTTCAAGGCTTCAACACTTGGGAGCTCACACATTCAGATATCTTACTGAACCGGTGGAAATAGAAATTAAACGTCAGAGCAAGGTTTTATTGGTCATAAGGCGCTCTGCTGACTTATAAGTTCGATTTTGGGGAGTTATATTTTTATGACTTCAGAAAGATCTGCATATTGTAATCCAAGTGGAATCTTGGTATCAGTCATCAAACCTAACCTAACCTAGGGATGGAAAGAAATAATTAATGAACCATTTCAAGCGCCAAAACAAACCTTTAGTAAAGACTTAAAGCATTTATGATAATCTAATGCACAGCAAAGTTCATTCATTCCACCTTTGCTCACCCAAGTTCTGCTTCTATTCATTTAATTATGAGCTCCAAGGCTTGCTTATGAATCAATAAGAAGGGTAGACTTATTTACTCTATGCTGCGTTGGCGCTTATGACTGACAGCAGGTGAAAATGCATGGCAGAGCTTAACTTTTGATGTGGGTAGTTGGGTGATTGATTTGCAAAGGGTTTTGAAGGTAAAAGGAAAGCGAGTAGCTAAAAATGAATTTTTAGAAAAAATTGCTAGAAAGATTAGCCATTTCAACATAATTATCTGAGCTAGTTTAAGATCATCTGAGACACAGGTCCGATATGCAGGGGCTGCTAAAAGTGCCTGAGAGCAGTTTAATAATAGAGCCAAACACAAAGGACTATATAAACTAGTCATTTATATCAATTATATCGAGGCGACATTGGTGGATTCCAATGCTTAGCTTTTGAGTGTTGAAGTTAAAATGCGAATTAAATATTTTTCTGCTGTTGAAGAAGAAACCTTTATGTTAAAATATACCTGAAGTGATACCTTACTAAAAACGCAAAGGGAATTCACATGCCTGTTGTGGCATATTTACACAAAAGTAAGCGCACATTCTTCTAAAATACTCAATTTGTGTTTCCACACTCTTCTTTCAACTTCAGTCTCAACGCTCCTAACTGTGTTGATGTGCAACTATAAAATGTTTTTCGAGGCAGCCAGCAAGTAGAAGCGCCAACCAAGCAACCGAACCAAAGCGTGTGCAGAAAAAAGTGAAGCCAACTCAAACGTTTCGTGGTTCATTTACGCCTGCCTAAGTTTTATTTTGGCTGAATATTTAAGCCAAATCCAGCATGAAAATCAACTGTTGAAATTTTCATAGCACTTTAGTGTATAGCCTGGGCGTATACTTAACTTTTGGCAGTACACTTAAGTGGTGCACGTCTGAGTAGCTCACACTAACGCTCAAGCACATCAAGTGCGCACACACACATACACATAACTGCATATGTAGGTAAAAGCATCTGGCATTGACTTGAATGGCCACAGCAAGGCTTTGCGGCTGACCGAAATATATGAAAATTGCAACAAAACAAAGCAAGCGCAGGTAACTGTGTTTGTTGCAGCCTTAAATAAAGTGGCATACAAACTAACTTTTCAAATAATTGGGGCGTATGGAAATAATGTGTAGTTTTAAACGTCAAAACCTGACGCTTTCCCCGTTATTTACTCTTCCGAATAATGTACACATTGAACTAATTTTAAGTACGCGATTTGATTACATAATTGTGTACACGTAAATAACTGCACTACAGTTAGCACAGTTCAACAATCAAGCTGTCGTCTACAACGGCTTCCCGATACGCACGTGACCTGGCTGGTTGCGGCGCCGCCCAGCGCCACCCACGACCGACCGCAGAGCGCTAAGCAACTTAGCGGAATGCAAAGCGACATCGTTAGCAGCGCTTGAGGCTATTTTTTCAATTTACCCATTTCACAATTCGCCAGCCAGCTGCTTTTGTTTAGCTTCGCCGTAGTCAGCCGCCTTGCTTGCCCGCGAACCCGCGCTCGCGTCCGCACTCACTGCTTGCTGGCTTAGTTTGTCGCGTTTCGTTTGTTTATTTAAATTTTTTGTTGTTTGTTCGTGTCACTGCTTTATTCGTCTGCTGCTTTCAGTCGTCGTCCTGTCCTTGTCAGCGCACTCTGCGCGTTGTCTCGTCGGATTCTTGTGCTGCTTTGTTGGCTGCCACTTTTGAAGGATGTGTTCGTTTTTTGCGCGCGCCTGTCGGCGTCAACGTCCGCCGTCCGCATTTGACTCACTCGCCAACAGCGCGTCAGTTGCCAGCTCGCACAATGTATGACTACCTTGTTTTGCATAAAAACATGCAGCTACATTCACCGCTGACATTCGCGTTGACATTTGACAATTGCTTGTTGTTGCTATTGCCACTCTCCATCTCCCTCTCTCTCTCACTCTCTTACCCTCGAGTAGTTGCAGTAAAATAATGTTGCTATTGTTGTCGTCACGGTTTTTGTTCATAGCGACGAACTCTAGTCATCAGTGAGCAAATATGCGCGGTGCTGAGTCAAGCCTCCCCTTTGCCGTCACTGCCGTCGCCTCCACTGCCGCACTGTCGACAGGTGTCACACGCATTTCCGCCAGTTGTGGCATGCGGGCGCTGAAAAAACGCAGAAATGCATGCATTTTAATTAATTTTTTTGTTTCATATTTTATTTGCGACAAACTTAATTTGCATCGCGGCTTCCGGCATCATTAACAATTTCTAAAAACACTCTTTGCGGTCACAGCATTCTTTTTAATTGTGTTAGCGGTAATTATTTTCAATATTTTTTCGTAGCAAAGCATGGCGTGAAAGCCACAGCGCCCAGTTTGAAAGTTATGACTATAGTTTATGGCGAAAGTGAGACTAAACTTTTGTGAGTGCGAGTATGTTGCAAGTTAATTAGGTGCCAGCCTTTGAGGCTTTATGGAAATGGTTTACAAATGTCTGACAAGCTAAACTCTGAGAGCGAAATTTGTTTTGAAATGGTGATTTGTGAAATTTAGGAACTTTTCTGGTGAAATAAAAATAAGGAAATAGTAAATCTTACTTTGGTAGCTAACATGCTGTAATATGTAGGATGAAATTATGAAAATTTTCTGAAATAATTCTTAATAGTCAATGAAAGTATTTTAATTACATATTTTATTTCACTTTTCTCAATTACTAAATTTTCGTTATAAAGTTAATACTTTAAGGGAAGCTTGGAATGTAGAAAGTAGATATCAACAGCTTCGACGAATGTCAAAAACTCAAAATACTTGAGGAAGTGACCTTTTTCTATCTTAAAAATTCCTCTGATCAGTCCATTTGTAAAGAATAGATCTACGGCACTATCACAAATCGAAATAGCCAAGATATACACACTCAAAATATTCGAACAAGGATTCCTAAATTATTGGTTAGTTGGTTGGTTTCTTGAAACGGAAGAATCGTAAGCTCCGAACAGCAGTCGGCCACACTCAGCCATCATTAGGCCCGGATGATAACCAAATTAAGCCTTATTATTATACCTTTTTTTACACCAGCAGCAAAGATAATGTTCCAGCGTCTCCCCGCCGAATTTACTTTTCCAATTTTCTAAAGGTGAGATCTTAAGAAATGTGCCTGCGGAGCTATATTGGAAAACCACGAGAGGATACTTAAAGCAGCAATATTTACAGATAACCAGGCGGCGCTCCTGGCCTTGTCTTCACCCAAGACAAATTCCATCATAGTCATCAATTGCAAGAAAGCACTGAGCTCAATAAAAGACAAGCTCCAGCTAGACTAGATCTGCGTTCCCGGCCATAGGAACATTTTTGACAACGAAAAATCAGACGATATGGCAAAGGCAGGAGCTTTCCTAAACGAATTCGAGGCAGAGCTAATACCGATTCCGCTAGGATCTATCAAAAGAGAGAAGAACAGATGGATAAAAATAACAAAATGCAATTTAACTAAACATTTATGGCCAACATATGACAAGAAAAGAACTAACAACATATTATATAGGTCGTGAAAAAGTATGTACATACAAGCCATTCTAGAAACAGCTACCATAGAGAACATTCTTCCAAAATGGGTATGCCCTACAACAACACCTACCGAGGCTGCGAGATGGTATCGGGAACATGGAAACAATTTTTTCACTTTCTCTGTGAATGCTCAGCCCTATCACAGATCCGACACAGAACATTTGGAATCCATGAAGCACCAAACCTTGAATAGATGTCTACAAAAAGCATAAGTAACTTCATCGAAACCTCAAAATGGTTTGAAAGGAAAGGTGAAACGTGATAGCAAATATAAAAGGCCTACGACTAGTGCATCGAAATGGCACAGCCAGAGCTAATTGAGACAACAACCTACCCACCTACCTACTTACCTACCTACCTAAGGAATGTGTCCTATAATGATCCCTACAATGTTACTAAACTCCGTTTTGCATAGAAATTGAAGCTTTTTGGTCTGTCCACCATCAACAACTTCAGAGATGTTCCTTTTACATCCATTGCTTGTGTCCTTCAGCTGCCTCATAACGAGTCAAGGTGACTTTTCATTTCCTTGTTATCCTATATGACCGAGTCCCTAGATATCGCGAGTAATACGAATCCATTAACAAGGTCGTATATTGTACCTTGTCCGGGGCGATGTCGAGTCTGACTCCTCTAGCCCAAAATCGTGAGCCGGATGGTCTCATACTTCACTCTTACTAAGTAGTTTTTATTGCACACGAAATTCCCAAACAGCAGATCCATTGCAAATGTTTAAGGGATTTAAAGCCGCCGCTTTTCGATAATTTCAGCCACAATGCCACCGCAGAATATATTAGTATGAGGTGGATTCCTCTTGTGTAGCGCCAGTAGTCCATGTGAGATCGAAACATCATCAAGAGGTGCAGATTCTAAGAGCTTTCGAAATTCTGATTCGGAATGATTGACTCTCCTTCGCGCCTACTAAACACCTGACGCCTCTAACGCTCCTAGGCGCACAGACCTCAAAAAAGCCGGCAGTTAAAAACAAAAGACCGTTCGTACCAGCCAACAGAGGTTTCGTACTAAAAAATCCGTTCAAAGCCTTTAACCATTGCTTCCAGCATAAGAACCCTCTTGCTGCACTTATATTCATATTTCTGCTCCAAGTTACCACAGTACATACATGTATGTATTCCTTTTCATTTCGTTTTCATTTGCAGCAACAACAAATGCTTGAAATATGACTAAATATCAATTTTGCACTCGACTTATCTATCACTGTCGAAGCGCTCCAACCACTTTCCCGCTGCTGTTATTGCGCTGTGGTGAATGCAATAACGCCGTTTTGAAGTGCGCCGAGCGCGGCAGGAAGACGTACTATTGCAGCAGTTGCTATGGCCAAATGTGCTAACGCTGATATGCGCGAAAGTGAGAAACGCTGCACAATGCAGAAAGGCGAAAAGCCGATTGGCAGCCAACACACCCCGCTTTGATGTGTTGTGCTCGGAAGCGTTTATTTCGCTCGAATATTGTGCATTTCAACACAGAATGCACTTCAAAAATATTTCATTTAAATATGCCAAATAGTTGCTATTACTTCTCACAATGAACGGAGCTTGGTAGTTGCTGCTTTCGTTTTCTATGACTTGAGTTACAGTTTCCATATGCACTGTGGCTCTAGAAATTTGCGTGACTATCTTTCTCCAAACCTCCGCTGGGAAGTGAGAAATTGTTATTTAAAAATTTTTGTTAGGGACATTTGTCATCTTTTTGCATTAACACAGTGAGTATAAAGTAGTTTACGCTGAAGCTTAAAGAAGATTGTTGGATAGTAAAGCATTGTATTTTAGCATTTTGAAAAATATCCATGCAACCTTTTGCGCTTTGCCTTTCACTTAGTAAAAGCCAAGTTCATGTATACACATATATGATGCTCATGTATGCGCTGCGACTTGACGCTCATATTCATGTTTGCTGATAGACAAATATTATTATATGGACATATGCGACGAGCTTCGACATACCATCTTCGCCGCATTTACCCACACAAATACTAGTGTAGCAAAGACGAAGTATTCATGGCATGTTCTTCTGTGTTTTTCTCTTCAGTTATAACGCTTATTAACGGCTAAGTGAGTGACGATTGACAGCGTGATTAATCATAACTCCCCCAGGCTCACAGCCATGATCCTTTCTCCTATGATGCCCTGCATAAAAATTTGAACGACGGAGTTCTCTAAGATTAAAGCAAACTCGTGTTCGAACTATTTTACGCATAAGGATATTGATAATTTTTTAACCAACAGGTAAGGCTGTAGATCGATGATTCCAAAACTCGTAGCACTTTTTTAGACCAAAAAAGATCACTTAGCTATATGCTCTATGTATCTTATGGCTTAACCAATGTCATTTCATCTGACGAATGTATGTAAATATGATGCTATGCCATGCAGCACAATCATGAAAATTTCTGGAGCCACTCTCTTTCCTACAGGGTAGCTCATGGACTGGCCACACGCGCTCTTATACATATATCGACAGAAATGTAGAGAAAGCACGAATGTCCTCAGTCTCCTATGTGCCCAAGGAGCTGTCAGAAGTGGATATAGTTGTGATAAGATGATGTCTACCGAGATTAGTTTTGATTTATGATATTATTGATAGCAAATGAAATCGCAAATCTATGCGCACACGTGTTGTCATATTGCTCTGTTATCAATTCGTAGTATGGATTTATCGAGTGAATGAGCTCAACGGTGCTTGCAACTGTGTATGCTTATGGGTATATGTGTATGTTATAATTAATTGTTCGGTGTGGATAAGATAGAGTTTCTTCTTCTTGACTGGCGTAGACACAGCTTGTTTTATTTGCAAGAAAATGCCATAGCGATGGTCTTGGATCGATTTCGAGTTAGTCAGTAATTTAGTAACTTCAAATGATTTTTGTTGTTGCAGTTACTACAAAGTTCTCAAAACATTTTTGTTCGGAATATTCAGAGTACTGTCCTTGACCGAGTTCGGATCTATTCGGGTCAAGGAGCATAGACGGTGGTAGGAAGGTCCGGAATAAAACTCAAAATCGCATTCTTTTAATTAAAAGTCACCCCAAACACGGATGACAACGATTAATGGCAATTAATAAATGATATAAAATGCATTTAATATAAGAAAAGAATCTATACATTCTTCAACCTCACTCCAAGTCACACTTCAGCTTCCCTTTACCGCTGAATGCCCTTCGCAAAGCCATGCAAAGTTCAACGGAAATTCTTTCGGCGCATTTTATTACTTAAATCCACTCGAATTCTCCGCTCCACAATTACTCATAATTCATTTAAAGGCGATCAAAGTGATTGCACTACCAACTGAAGAGTCTGCGAGTCTGCTGTAGAGGCGTTCGAAAGTGCTCTTACACTCTTTCTCTCCGACGCATTGTTATAGAAAACAATAAATGCATTAATTATCTGGCGGACGACGTAACAGACCATAAGGAAATACTTGTAAGAAAATGAAAAAGCTAGGGGCAAAAATCGCCGGCAGACAAACACAAAGGAAGGATTATAAATGCCACTCGGTTGGAATGTAACGTTGATGCCACTGCAGCGCGGCGGAGAGCGAATGAAAATGGCTTAGGGACACAGACTGCTGTCTGTGAAAAATTATTCGCTCGTCTATCAATAAATGCACTTACACAACTGACAATCGAAGTCGCGTGTTCGCTTCTGTGTGTCCACGTAGAGGAAACCAGAAAAAATGTTCCAGGAAATAATGAGCTGAAGTTGAAATGAAAGAAATTATAATAATAAAGATTAGCATTCAAAGCGGCAGCATAATAATCTATGACTTCTGCCATGCAATCCACGCTACATGCCGCATATTATTACCGTTAGCAGCGCTGATAAACTTGGATTAATAACGGAGAAGGCCACGAATGGATAATAGAAAGTAGACAAATGTTAAAAAGGAAAGGAGATAGCAAATAATAAAACATTAATTGAAGAAATGTTCCTTTGGATCATTAGTGGCGGCGAATGAAGTATCATGTCCGGCACATTAAAAGTAACGGTGATTAGTTGTGAGCTATGAAATGGAAACTCAATAATTTATAAAGTTTAGGAATAGTGCGAAGGCGAACTTTATACTAACTTCTAATATTCTGAATATTATCCGATTAGAAGTGATGAGCTTTGAACTGATTACCACAGTGTTTATATCCCGTCAGCTCTAATTAATAATATCCGAACAGGGTATATTAAATTTGGCACTGTATTTGTAAAAATCAGAAAGAAACATCGGAGACTCTATAAAGTATATATATCAATGATCCGCTGAGTCGATTTAGCTATATCCGTCTGCCTGTTCGTCTGTTTGTCTTTATGTAGTATATACGATCTAGTCCCTAAAATCTTGAGATATCCGTCTGAAATTTTTCACAAGTCCTTTTGACTCCAAAAAGCTGCTCATGTGTCAGAGCGGCCGATATCGGATCACTATAGCATATAGCTGCCATTCAAACTGAGCGATCGAAAGCAAGTTCTTCTTTCTTTCAACGCATTTTATTACTTAAATCCGAATCGAATCGAATGAAAATGGCTTAGGGACAAATACTACATCTTGTTCTACTTTACGACAAGTCTGAGTGTATTTCATGACATGATACAATCTAAACCTGTTATCAAACAGTCATAAAGCTTTAAGCTTTGTACCGAGCGACAATAGAAATTCTAAAAACGAAATAAGTATAAGTTCGACCTATAATAAGAGCTGAATAAAGGCTTTCAATAGAACTTTAAGATCATTTTTGGAGTATTAGGTAAGCTGTATATATGTATACTGATACTACAGTGTCACCGACCTTCCCAGGTGAGAGCAGATTTATTTTGTAAATTATATTATATTTGTTCTGCCTTCGAATAAAGTTGAAATAGATTACATGTTCAACAATTTTTGCTGTGTGCCTGAGACAAAAAGTACTTAAAGAGCTTTTTTGAAGCTTTTTTAAGCTCTTACGAACTTAATATGTTACTCGACTTCTACTAATGTAATTTACATTCGAGATCTAAAAATAACACACATGCTTTAAAAACCATTAAAAATAGTATACTTTGTGCACTTGTAAGGCAGATCCTCATAAAGAGCTAAAAAGCTCAATTTCCTCACACTCGGATGACATCAAACGAAGCCTGTTATTAAATTCGCAATAGTGACGTAATATTATTGAATTTGCATTGCAAAAACACTTTAGGAAGCCGCCCATTAGTAGAACAGGAATCGGCATATTGTTGTTATTGTGACAACAACAACCAACGAACTGCTTAAAACGAAATTGGTGTCATCGCAAGGAAAGTGAAAAATACGGAAATTTCGCGCCGACGACAACGAACATCCGTCAATTTGTGTCGCTGCCACAAATGTATGTGTACATATGTTTGCAAGAGGGGAACTGGAGAAGTGGCGGGCGGTTGTTGGCAAAAGCTATGCGAGTATGCTGTTTAAAATGAAACCAAACTCCATTGACGCAAGCATGAGCGATGCCGATGCGCCATTGTTGTTATTGTTGCACGCACATAGAACTCCGCCAACTCCTAGTGTCGCCTGCGCTAAGCGTGCATTGCCACATGTAGCCGAACACGACACACTCCCGCGGGTACACACTTCTAATAGGCAAACTCATGTGCGAGTTAAACGATGCCAGCGACAACAACGACAACGACAACACATCGCAAGTACAAAGTGCCGCCGGTTTTCTTCTGCTGCGTCTGCGATGCGTGACATGTGTGTCGATAGAGCACAAAAGTGTAAGTGTAGGTGGGAAAGTGTTTTCCGTGTTATACCCCACAGAAAAGTGGACTAGTTATGTGGTAAGTCGACACTAATTTCAGCCGCAAGCTCAACTTCTGAGTCGATTATAAACTTTTTCGAGACGAAGCAGTGCTTTTTACTACATCTTAGAGAGTGGAGTCCACAACTCCGTGCGCGTTTTCGGTTTTTGCAATTTGATATTATTTATGTCCCTTGCTTGAGTTTGCTAGCAGCGAGTAGAGGTGAGCGTCCTGGTCCACACTGTCAAATCATCCAAGCCGCAGCCTACGAAACTTGGCATATTCCTTGCTTATAGCTTTATATCTTTGGCGAAACGTTTACCAGGCTTAGCTTCTCTGACATATATTGAGAGAAATCTGTGAAACCAAGTTATCAATCTTGTAAACACCACACTATAAGAAGACAAGATCACCTTTTGGTTCCTTCCCCGGTTTTCTATAGATGTTGAGTACTCAATCTTAATTCTAGGTTAACATAGCCAAACCACTTGAAGGCGAAAAAGGAGACTCAGAGTAAGGGCGCCAATATGGATTCAAGTGCTAAACATCAACGCATATGTCAGACAAATAAGCACAGTACACAGGCTTGATATCCAGGGTGATGAATCCGAGCGAGTATACCAATTATCATACCTGTCTTTAGGAGCCAAAAGAGAAGAGATCGTCAAAAAAACAATATGGCAGCAGCGGTGGCAAACCTCACTCCAAGGACAGTGGACCTACAGACTGATACCAGATATCCATTCGCCTATCGACAGATGACATGGGGACCTGGAATTCCATCGAACCCAAATTCTAAGTGGGCAGTGCTTTAGAAGCCTATAGATTCCAGCACGACATTAGTCCAATGTCCGTCGTATTCAGTGTGCTTTGAAAACTCAGCTTTATTCTTTTATTGCACGCGCTTTTTAAGTGCAAGGTGTTCGTTTTGGGTGGAAAACTTTACGATACTCAGGTGTCAGTCTACTGAGAACTGGAAAGTGAAAAGCTGTCAGCGAAGCGGCAGCCTCAATCATGACAAAACTGAGACATATAGAGCAGAGTAGGCGTCCGTCAGTCCGTGCCTTATAGGAGTCTTAAATGTCTCCCACAAAGTAATACTTAATCACGTGGTTCCGTGGGAGAGTCTGGCATTGGAAGTAGGCGAGGTGTAACGATTAAAGTTCCACCACTACTTCAACCAAAAAAAAACCAAAAAAAAGTGTGTGATGTAAGGGACCTCATTTCTAATATAGATGAATCTGATATAGATCTGTCTTTAATATTGAAAATGTATTTAACTGTAATATATTGAGGAAGTAATTGTGTCATAAATTAGTAACTAGTTTCATTAATGTTGCAAGTCTCATCTTAAGACATCTTCTGAAGACCAGTGCACTTTCAGTCTGCAACTTCTAGCTGTAAACTGAAATATTCCCGTCAAGTTTTATGTTTCATCGCAATCTACACATGCAAATGGGGTAATGCCTACGCACATGTCGGCGGGTGCTGATGACAGTGGCAGTGACTGTGGCATTGATGGTGTCAGCGGTGTAGCCCACGCTCTGCCAACAGCGCTCTTCGCATGCCACACTGCAAGTTGCCACTTTGAGTAGATTTACTTCAGCGAAATTGCCAGGATTAAGAATAAATGGATATTTTATTGTGTAGTCGTGTTGCTGCTGCTGCTAGTGCGCGTATAACTTCAACTAACACAACCGCAAGTACGCACATACAGCTATATCCTTATATATATAGATAATACGTTTATACAGGTGTATGGGATGTATGCCAATTGAGCGCTTTTGTTTTGTTTCGCTTTTATTTTATCGCTACAATGGGATTTGCATGCCACATATGCACACCAACAACAGCAACAGTGGCACTCGAAGGCGTGGCGTACTATGTATGCATACCAAGTGTGCTGTAGCCGACGGCATACTGAATCTGTAGGGATGACGTATATTATTAAATTAGTTCCGTTACAAGTATTACTAATGCCATTTGGCAAACAAGCAATGCTGCCATTTGCAAAATATGGCAACATCAATCCTTCGGCTGGATATTTCCGTGTAAATCAGTGGATGATTCAACGTCAGCTGACAACTGTTTGCGCAAAGCTAGCTAACAGCATTTTATTATATATATTATGTATATATGATTTTTATAGTGAGATATAGAATTTCCTGTGCTTATTAAAGCGCTCATTAAAGCTTCACGCGTGCTGAGTGCTTCGAAGGCAGAGTTGCAGAGGTCATTGCGTCGATGGCGGTGTCGATTTCATGAAAAATGTCGACTGTGCTTTACAGTTATGTTGTTGCTTTTTACACTTAAGTTTTTAACTTTTCAGAAAAGCCTTAGAAGGCAGCGTTTCAACAAGAAAGTTGCTGATAGAATTATGATTTGGAAACATTAAGGTAATCTCTGCAAATATGAACAACACATGCAGTTTAAAATCCCTCGTTTGCTTGTAGAATTCCCGTTAGTTTTGCATGATCAACCTTTACTTTTTACTCTGCTATAAAGTGGCGTCACTTTTGACTTTCGAGCTTTCAAATATTTTTAATCTTTGTAGCCAGATTTTGCTGCGATCTGTTGGTAAGCGGCCCGAAAGTCTGAGCAAACAACTTTAGCCACACTAATCGATGCTTCGAAGCAGCTGAAAACTTCTCTCAAAAAATTATAATCATTAAAGCATGCAACAGATTAAACATTAGCAAGCATGTGTGGAGAGGCATATAAGAGCTTTATGTATATATACTATCATTAATGTATATAATATATTCTCACTTATATACAAATATACCAATAAAGTTGTATACAACTCACTGCTGGTCTACCAACAGCTGTTGCCTGGTGAAATATAATCACACTCGACACTCACATTTCACTTATAGATTAACTCTGCTGAGCACACAACTACAGACATACATTTTGCCTTGAAACGCCCCCACACCACACATGCATGCATGCATTTAGAAACATAATCTCACTTGTGTTTAGTAGGATAGTCGAAAGCGCTGCGAAGCACATAAAGTAATTACATTTAATAGATAATTGCTTTTAATAGAGCAATGGCAGAGCATACTGACACACATACAGGCAAGCGCAGGCACACGTACAACAACTGTGCGCTTATCCAGTGGATAAAACAAGCAGCCGAGTACATGGAGTACGCATGTACCTGTACAAAATAATCTCTTACTGGGGAGTAATCAGGCGAAACTTTGTTAAAAGCGACAACTTGCCGCACGGCGCACACATACGCACATATATGTACACACTCACATATACATGTACAGATACGTACATCTGATATTCAGCTGGTTGCTGTGCGCTTAGTTACTCCTCGTAATTATAGCGCTATATACATGTGTCTCTATGTGTGCTTAGCTGTAGCTTGATAGTGGCAGGATTACACGCACACACACATACACATACAGCAAAGCTCATGCATAATCGCCAGCAACACTTAATCACCTATGCATAAGAGCAGCTCCATTTCTGTTTACCTTAACATGCAGCGTTTTCGCTCTGTGTTTGTTTGTGTGTGTGTGTGAGTGCACATTGAAAGCCAGCTCAGTCGCTCCCCACCCTCCGATAAATTAATTATGCGCATACGTTCGCCAAGGACCTTTCATTAGCTGCTGAATTTATGGAGTGTTTAGTAGTGTGAAATTCAATACGAGCCATTTAACTGCACATCACTTGGCGCTGCAACCAACGGACGCACCACACAGTTGCACACACTCGCACGCTAAGGCGGGCTGTATAAAGTGCCGCCCACGAAACCAAGCTTTTCGGTACACTGAGGTTTCGGATATCGGAAACTCCATTATACAGATGCTGGAAACTGAGAACTCGCTACAGGAAACCGTTAAAGACTCGCTGCTTTCTGACTCCACTTTCAGGAGCTTAGAAGTCTTGTGAGTCTTCCGTTGAACCCGCTAATTGTAAAGCAATTTCGTAGTTCTTGAAAACTCAATATTTCTCAGAGTGTGAACTTCACTGGGATGCCAAGTGAACGCTTTATACTTCTCACTAAATATATTCATGTATTCAAAAATACACTAACACATATAAAGTACTCCCATATTACTTGTTTTATATCAGCAGCAATCTCTTTTAGTATCTCCGTTGAGGTACGAAGTAGAGCATACACCTGAATACAAAAAGCGACAACAACAAGTGTGAGTATATGCAAATAGCAACATTTAAACGAGCGAGCAAGCAAAAAGCATTTAAGCCAGCGTGGAACGGGTGCGACGCTTCCACCGGCTTGCGGTCAAAGCGGACAGTCGGTCAGCACGCAAATCAGCAAGCTAATAGCCAGGTAACGGTTAGTGCCATTGACTGCTGCACATCGTTGGAGAAGCAACACGTTCGACGACGACGAAACATACACACGTGCAACATAGACGGCAAATTGGCGCTTGTGTCACACATACGAACTGTAAAAGTACACAACACCAGCACAAAACCTTTAACATATTCCTTCCACTGCGGCAACGAAGCATATTAGCAACATGTGCTTGCTTGCTAAATAGTTGCTAACACAGCGCTCACAGGCTTTAGCATATATCATATGGAAATATCTAGCACTTGAGATAAATATTGTGATTGTTGCAGCTATTGTGGCTGTGTGTGTGGAGGGGTCTCTACGTGCCAAGTGCTTGACTCTGTGACTCTGATTTTCATCTACAATTAGGCGAGTTTACTTTGCTCGCATTTTTAACATTTCTTGAGGCAGGAGTTTGGGAGACAGCGTGGTGTGCGGCAATCACATTCGTTTTAGTCTTGTTGCGGTTTTGGGGCAAGAGCGTGATATTGAACCCAACGTTATGAGCGTGTTTTACATGCCTATTGATATTTGTTCGTATTGTTATAGATAAAGCAGCAAAGTTTAAAATAAATAGCAACTAGAGTACTACTATCAGTCAGGAAAACTTATTGATACTCTCGCCATTTTCGAAAATGAATAGCCTTTTCGGGAGCTAAAATAATTTAGTTAATTAATAATAGCTTTGTTCAAAAGTCTTGCAGGTCATAACAATATCAATTCTTGTGTCTCACAATTCATCGTTGATTGTATTTTATCATGACGCCCAAGTTATAGCCTGACAACACCGAAGTAAACTAGCATACGTTTGGCAACTACCCAAAGTAATTTTTAAGATTTTTAATTGAAAATTCCAAAATTATAATATTAAAATCAGTTTTTGACATTTCATATACGACACCCGGCTATTTCGATTACAGACAGGCTCAATTGAACAATCAGTACTATAACTTGCATGTGTTCTTCATCTCAATTTTTTCTAATTCATCAGCTGATTGCTTTTTATCAATGCACGCAACCAATTTATAGCCTGGACAACAACCCGCAAAGTCAAACCAGTATAGTATGGACAACAACCCACAGAGTTGAATTCGGCTTTGAACTCGATTTGAATTCAATTAAGAATGAATGTAGTGAAATAATATTGCATAGTTCTGGAAATTTCGATATGAAAGATACACCTCGCCTGGTCGATTTATCGTTGAAAAAGTCGCTGAAGTTATGGAAAAGATTGACCAGTACCGTCGCATAAGCTGTCATGACATCGCTAAAGAACTTAATATTCATCATCAAATGGTTTTGAACTATTCAAACAAGGCTAGCTACAAAAAAAAAGCTCAATGTTTGGGTACCACAGGAATTGTGTGTGAAACATTTAATGGACCGAATTAACATCTGCAATTCTTTGCTGAAACAAAGTGAAATCGAACCATTTCTTACTTATAATGAAAACAGAAGAGGAAATATGGATAAATTACAACAACAATGTACGAAAAAATCATGGTCCAAGCATGGTGAAGCCAGAATTGTTCGCAAAGCCAGAATTGACGCCTTGAAAGGTTATGCGAGTTTTCGGTGGGATTGGAAAGGAATCATCCACTATGAGCTGCTCCAGCCTGGGCGAACGATTGATTCTACATTTAACTGACAAGGTCTGATGAAATTGAAGCAAACAATCGAAAAAAACTGCCAGAACTGATCAACAGAAAGGACTTCGTATTCATCAGGACAACGCTAGACCACACACATCTTTGATCAATCGGCAAAGACTGGGAGAGCTTGGCTGAGAAGTTTTGATGCATCCACCATATAGCACTGACCTTGCACCATCAGACTGTCATTTGTTTCGGTGCATGCAGAACTCCATTAATGGAGTAAAGTTGGCTTTAAGAGAAGCCTGAGAATATTACTTGTCGCAGTTTTTCGCCGAGAAATCAGAAAACTTTTACATTGATGGAATAATATCTCTAGCAGAAAAATGACAAAAAGTGGACGACCAAAATGGCACATATTTGGTTCATTAAAGTTCATTATAAATACAAAAGAAAATAAGTTGAAGTTTGATTAGAAATTCCGAGAGTATTCACAAAAGTATAACACAATTTTATTCAGAATATGAGTTCGAAAAAAGGTATTTCAGCTGCTCGAGCAGGCTGGCAGCGCTTAAACATAAAACTCCTAACCGATGTATAGGTTACCGATATCGTATATCTACAGGACATGGCTTTACTCACCACCGGGGGTGACGGATTACTTGATTTATAAGACGTTCATCAGCAATTCTTTCCAGAAATCATAAATGTTTTCGAAAAGCGAAATATAACATTTTCCTCAAAATCGGTTTGAGAGAGAACAGAGGCTTTCAACAGAGTATTCCTTCTGTAAAAATAAGTACATTTATGACCTTAAAGTTTTAAGTTTAACCGCTTTTAGAGCAACAACAATTCAGAGATGCATATACAAGTTACTTTTGTGCAAAAAGTCTTAGACTTTTTGACTCCTAACAGCTGTGCGTTACTTTATAACTGTTTTCGTTGGCAACAGCGTAGGGACATACATATTGTCTGCATTAAAGTATTCATAGTCCAACTTTATTTTCCAATATTTTAGTGCTTTCCTTCCTCCCTTTACCGTTACCCACAGATATCCTTGTTGCACTCGAAGGCCAATACTGGTAAATGATATTTCATTGCTGATTATCACCCGCCGGCGCATATGAACATTAAACACGAAAATGGAAACATTTACGAGCAGCGAAAGTGTTGACCACCAACGACTCCTTCCGGGCAGTGAAAGGACCAGGCATTATTATATGGGACATGCATATATCAAAACCAAACAAGAAGAAATAAGGCAATACGAATGTGAAACACAATGGTTATGCATGCTGTGACCAAACACGCCGCCGGCACTTGGCCATCTCGGTACGCACACACACACTCACACACACATACGCGCAGTAAATTTGTACAAATGAAGGCTTCTGCGCTGTGGTGAGATTTTAATGAACACAACGCTTTTGTTATTTCTCCAAAACCCACAGATGCTGAAAAACTGCATTTTTATGGTCGCCGAAGTGACGCACACATGCACACTGTATGTATGTAGATATATAGTCAAGTATTTATATTTACCCCGGCTGAAATGTGTGCCAGTAATGCACTTGTAGTAAAGTTTTATTTTAAGTCCAACGGACTTTGCTCTACTTGCCAAGTTTTATAGTTGCATCACACACACACACATACATATACAAAGGTACATTTATACGTCTTTTATGCACACTTATTTATGTGTGTAATAAAAAGCGCTGCCAGCTCGGTTGCTAAAACTTAATTAAGATTCTTCTGTGCATGTGGGTTGGTAAGTTCAAGGATATGTCTTGCATTACGACACACCATCACAATATATTCTTGCATAATCAAGGAAAACAATTACTTCGGATTTGGATCACACTAATATTGAAATGTTCTCTTTGCCAAATACCTCTCTTACTTTTTTAATTACTATGTATTTATTTCGTTAAGATAGAACATCTGCTCCTAATATTAGGATGAAAATTGTGCAAAGATTCCTTGACACGTTACTCAGTCTCGTCTTAGCCTTGAAGCTCTAATGAACTGTATTTTATCATGCCGATTCGATGATATCTTGGAAGAATGACTCTACACTTGTCACATTGTTGGCTTGCATGCCAATCAACTGAAAATTTAGACCACAAACCACACCTAGTCATAAGAAGGAATTATCTTTCGTTCGAGAAATTCCAGTCTCCTGGAGTCTACCTCATCTTTCCAGCACTTTTACAACAGGGAAAGCAGGTTCTACTGTCATATCATGTTCGGCTGATGAGGGATTGCCTCAAAATGGCGTACATCCCTGAAACATGGAGGACCGCGAAGATGGTATTCATACCCAAAAGGGAGTATAATGCTTTGCGTCTTCCTAAACAGCGGAGGTGCTTTTGACAGAGAGTGCTATCCCCCTGCTATAGAGTTTTGTCGTGTACGACCTTCTAGCAATTAACAATGGGATCCGCTACCAAGGTTACGCGGACGACATTGTAATTATAGCCAGAGGTAAATCCGAGGACATTCTGTGACCTTCTATAAAGAGGATAGCATTACCAAAACTAGCACTTCACTTTTTCATGAAGAAGTTGAAGATTACCTTTGGAAACAAGGCTGAGTGGAACGATTCCACTCTCGAGCTGTTGCTGAGAAATAGCACGATGAAGTACAGGGATCTAACGACCACGCACTAAGCTTTCCTTGCCATAAGTCGGTGCATACAGATACAACTCCAATGCAACTATCGCAATGAGCGCATAATCATACTTAGCGATAGCAAGCGGCACTAAAAGCAGTCTCCTCCTACGAGATCAAATCAGTACTAGTGCAGGAGTTTAGAGAACGGCTGAATAGACCAGCGGAACGTAACTTTGTCTGGGTGCCCGGTCACAAAGGCATAGCCGGTAACGAACTGGCTGATGAGTTCCCCCGCTCCACAGCTTTCACTAACATGGTAGGATCTGAACCTTTCACTGGAGTGGGTTCCCATACCATAAAGGAATTGCTGGTTCTGCGACCCGGAGCCTGAAACACCAAAACACCAGCACAGTAGTCTGCAGACGCAGGTTTAAAAGCCTTAAACCTTAAGATGCGTGTTTCCAAATAGGGATCACTTCGATTCATTAGCATCCAGCAGAATATTGGGCTTTATCGATATGCTGGGGCTAGGTGAATCTTTGTGATTTCGGAGAGAGCACAATAGACCTGAGGTCGCAGAGCATTCCTCGTTTTTAATCTTTCATTCATTCCTCTTTCTGCACCTTAGGCTAATTATATACCAAAAATTTGACAATATTGTAGAAACTCTCATTCTTTTCTTCCACTCTCTACTTAATTTTACTTTTTAAGTAGAAGACGATATACTACAAACCGTCTTCAAACTCACATTAAGTTCACATCGTCGAAGAGTGCCGCGGCGGACACAACAGACCCCATTCCTCAACATTTACAGTGCAATTTGCGGCCTTCACACATTTCTCATGTACATGAGTATGATTGCCACATATTAGTTTGAATAACGGCTTGTTGCTGGACATGAAAAAATCACACAAAAAATGCGCCATTCCATACTCCGTCTCACACTGGTGGCCGGCCGAGCGTGCGGTGCGAAACAACGGCTGCCAGTCAACTTGTTTCTGGCTGCCTGCGTGACTTCCCACAACAACAACAGCAACAACAACAGACGCATGCATGTTGACCATTGTTCGAGGATTTGTAGCAAAGTACACGGAGGGCATGTGAAGTAAAGCAGAATGAAAGTGCTCTTAGCTGCTGGAAATAACCGAAATATTTCGTGCAAGCCAGCCAATCAAAACTACGGACCTAATATCTGCATAGATTCGCCTCAGATTTTCCGCATAAATGCCACTTACACTCAGTGGAAAGCCAGCAGCAGGGCACCAGTCCACCACCAGCGCTGCTACAACTGCCATTATTATTCCACCCATTACTTGAGCAGCCAGTCTATGAAAATATTCTAATAAATCACCGAAAGCAAACCCCCGACCGGCCGCCCGCGCGCCAACGCACAGAAGAAAGACTTCTAATATGCCACAAGAGTGCTTCTTAAAACATGCACCCCCACAACCTCGTCTCTTCGGCAGTCGTATGTGCCATATATTGTGGAATTGCATGCGGTTTGAGGCGCATAAAGTGCTGCTTGGCATGAATGAGTTGTGTGAACGCATGTCGCCTGCTGCAGCTATTGCAATTGTTATTGCCAGTGACACTGCTGTTATGGTTGTCGATGTTGCTTTTGTTCGTGTTGTTCGTGCTGTTGTTGTTGCTGTTTTTCTGTCGACTTTTGTGTCGAAAGTAAACGTTAGTTTTTGCCAGTGGCTAACCAGCAGCAAAGGCGACAGCCAGAATATTTACTGACCAAATGCATGCGAAACGATGGAAAATACTTAGAACACACACACACACTCATGCGCACACACACATGCCATTACTCAGCGTGCTGTTTTTTTTTTCATATTGCATAAAACGTATGCATATGCATTTTGATTCATGAGCGTGTGTTTGAAGTCACACGAAATTGGTTAGGAGTTTCCTTTACTCGGCGTTGAATCCTTCAAATAACGGCTTGCGGTCTATTAAACGGCATTTATGTTTTAAAGCAAAGAATTTCATTGCAAATAAAGAAAATAATAGTGCAGGTTAACAACCTTAGTTCCTTACCTCAAAGCTGTTTATTACCGTTAGTTGAAGAACAATAAATCAACTGTCTTAGTTTCTCAGAGTTTCTCAAACGTATTCGGAATAAATAATAACAGAATATGGCACTTGTTGCCTGACTTTTCGCGTCAAAATCTGTGAGTTAGACATTGTTACCGTTAGTTTTTCGTTAAAGAGGTTAGTTATTTTTTGAAACCAAGCAGTTTTTTCCATCATGCTAGGTAGATGTGGATAGGAGGAAGCCACTGAAGAATTGGGGCATTAACTTCTTTCCAGATAGGTCACCACATAAAATAAGGTTGGTGAAGCTGCCTATTTTCGAAAACTCAGACATTAATAATATTTTTCAAGCGGATATCGCTGTTAGAAAAGCAGCAGTTCATCCACTGCTGCGGAGCGCAGACTCTTTTAGGAAGAGACTCCCACACCGCTTGTCGAGCGACATACTAGCTTTGAATCCTTGCCTGTGAGCTCGAAGCTGGTTAAAGAATGGCTAAATCTACTAACATGCTAAATCCATAACCTTTTATGAGTTACTATTGAGCAGGTGAGTCTGCCGAATTGGTGACCGATGGCAACTACCCGTACCAGGCCAGTCACAATATTCCAGCTTCGCAATGGGTTAACGAGCTTTTCATCATCAGCAAGAAGCATTTTCCACTATTTTTAGAGGTTACAACTGGTCATTGTCCGGTCCTCGCGTTAGGTTAAGAGCTTTACTTAATGCTTTTACTCGCATTTTGGTGAATAAGTAATAACCAAGAATTCATAATTATAAGCATATGTAAATATTTCGTGCATGGAAGTAAATTATAGCACTTTAATCTTAAGGCATTAATATAAACTCTTCGAAGTTCATAAGTTATGACGACCTGGGATAACCTTATTGATTGACAGATTTAATGAAGAAAGTTAAAAAAAAATAACAACACAACTGTTAATTGACGATACAATGATCTAATTTATACAAACAATAATATTTATATGTATATACCGGTATTAAAAACAGAGCCGACAACTGATTGAAGCCTCTTAATTACGCACCTCATTGAAATTTTCACCGCAATAATAGAAAATTATTTATTAATAATGGAATTAGAACTCATGAAAATTTAATTTGCGTTTATTGTTATATAGAATGGATTATGCGTTGAGGGGATGGGGGCCGGGGTGCAAGAACAACAATGTAAGCCCAAACAATTTCACCCCAATAGGCGCTTGTTTCAAGCCTTAAACTACGCCGAATATTTTGAATACGCAAGCCTTTTCAGTGTCTGTGTCAGCTTTGCGCCTGTATGTGTTGTGTGTGTGACTAAGACTACTTGACGGTGTGTGTGTGGCTGCGTAAGATTTTGAGTACAAAATGCCGTGATTATCCTGTTGCTCCGTTTACAACGCAGAGCTGAACACACGCCCTAACGGTATGTATGTATATATAAGTAGCTGTAAACGCTTGTTGTACAGCTACAATATTCAAAATTAAAAGTTTTACCACTCACCATAAATAGCAACTGAAAGTTGAATTTAAGTTGAGAACTCTTGTGCAATATTTCTTTTGTTTTTGTTCACTTTCTCTTATTTCACTTCGCTGCCCGCCGAGTTAAGAGTTTCTTCAGCGAAATTGCCAAGGAGCGTTCTCAACAGTAGCTAATTGAAAATTTAATCCGAAATCGGCATATAATATTTATAGCTTTATTTATTTACATGCATAATGGAGGGAGGAAACACGCACAGTGAAGACAGCGGCAACAACTAAAAATGTCTGTGTTGAAGAAAGTTTTTAAACTTACAATGTAAGCTGCGTGTGCCGCTGGCATCGGGCAATTTTATGAATTCCATTTAACGCCTGTTGCTTGAACGAGTACTTAAAGTCGAAAATCAGTTAAATGGTTAGTATAATGAATAATTTAACTATTATGATGGAATTTTTCACATATTTTTACAATAAACTTATGGTTATGCCGCTGAAACTAGGAAGGAAATTTAATAAATTACTTTTTTTTTTCATTGCATCCCGTTCAATCTTCTATTCTTAACATTTTTGTACAAAATCTTATCTTTCTTAAGCCATTTATCTCAATCCGATAGCCCTTATACTACATGGGATACATACAATTTTACTAGAGCCTTGTATACATTATATAAATATTGACCAGCAGTGCGTATACGTAACGTGCATGACTTCATAGCACACATCGAAATTTAAATATTTTTTATTACCTAAAGCTTTTCGTTGCTTTAATTCTCAAGCGTATATATTTCAGTCTCGGCTTCGACTACATTAGTGTATATCTTAGATTAAAATACGGCTTTTTGTATTGAGAGCCGACTTTCACTTAGACGACTAAGGAAGTCTAAGATCCATTGCACCTAATCAAAAAGGCGACTAAGGCAATTTCGAAAGGTATTATTCTTTTCCTAAGTGATTGAATTTGAAATAAACTTATGTAAGATTGCTAAGTTATTAAAGCATTCGCTCCTGGTTAAACGAAAACAAGCTCAAAAATGTGTAAGCCACACTCTTTGCATCCTTGTTAAGACTTAAGCACCCCTGCTTTCTTACGTATTATCTTGGCAAAATTTCTATGGCATAGAGGGCAACACGTGAACCACGTATTAATATTTAAAGTTCAAAGTCCCCACCTATGCTCCTCCACTCTCTGATTCCTGAGCACACAGAGATTAGTATAATACATCTCTCATCTTTATACTGCTCTCTCCAGAAGTAATAACGAAAAATAGAAGTAACAAGAAAAAATGAAATCATCTAAGCTTACTTCAACTATACATACAAACATAATCACCCCTTTAAGCATTCCACCGAACTTTCCGCGATGTGTTTGTTGAGCTCTGAGTTCGCGCACCGAAAATTAATGTGGAAAACGAAACAAATTGGTTTGACTTCTCACACATATTTACTAACAGAAAGGACTATTGGGCACTAGCTACGCACTTATCTATCTTTTGGCAATTTTCTTCAACTAAATGAACACTTTTAGATAAACCTGAGAAAAATCAGACAAACGAATGTAAAAGAGAATGCATTTGAGTCTGCGTTGCAGACAAGCTACATACGTGTCTGTCTGCCAATAGGTAGTTGCCATCCACCAAGCTGGCAAACGATTTGGAACGCTGAATTATTGACGAGCTTGCTGACTTTGAAACTTAAGTTGAAGCGAGTTGTAAAGGGTGCTTCGCAGTGAGTAATATTGAAGCGGCGCGAAGACATGTATTCGCAGCGTGTTTAGTAGAGAAAAAGCATGCCTTTGGTGTAAATAAATAATGAGGCAACCTTTGCTTTTCGTTTCAAGGTCAATTTTTAAAGTCGTCTAGCATCTTTCTTCCTTTATGATGATCTTTAAGGTGCAAAAATATACAAATTTATAAAATCCAACTTAGTGACAAATTTATGGGAATACATGTACAGAAATGCGAATATTAGCTTTACGAAATTCCGCTTGTCATCAAAGAAAGCATACATCCATATCAATATTTTTTTTATAAGCTCTAAAAATTTAAATTTTAATTCAATTCGAGATGTTTTTCCTATTTCCATAAATCATTTATGCCCCTCAGATATCCATAACTACACACAAGCGTAAAAATATGCCAACATCTGATGATCAATTTTTCAACGAACCCGAACGCAATGAATGGCCACAATCGGCAAACTGAAAAGACAGTTGGCCGCTCTCAATTGCCATTTGCAAGTGGCGTCGTGCGAGTCATCAAATAACGGTTCAATGAGAGTGTTGACAAACTCATTAATATTTTCACTCATCGCACCGCTGACGAATGACCGAAAGCGCAATTTATTCGTCCGTTTGCAGCGCTGCAACTACGCAATGATGGCACGGCCATGAAACGGCAGGCTCCCGCTGACCTGTGCAACACCAGCAACAAGCGCAGTGGCGACGATTGGCAGCATTTATTTGCCACACGAATGCCAATTTGTGTGAGATCTGCCACACTGCCGATATGGCTGCGCACCCATATGTGGCTTGCTATGTGTGTGTTAGTGTATGTGTAAGTATGTATGCATAGACATACAGCCGTTGGTACAATTTATGAGCTGTTTGCATAAGCGCTGCCAGCTGCAGGCGCCGTGGCCATATATATGAGAATGCTCCTCGCACACAAAGCACGTGTGTGTGCTCGTATATATATGTTCGGGTAAGTGTGTTGCTTTGGCGGCTAGAAATTCTGCAAAGCTGATCGATGACTAAACGAATTGCTCAGCCGTTTCGTGGGCTTGTTTGTGGCTGCAGACTGCGCTGTCAGCTGTCGCTACTCACTGGTCAACTTTGCTGTTAATTTTCATAAACGTCAGCACCGGTGACGATAATGATGTTTCCGACAGTTTTCTGTTGCGGCACTATTTGTTGACAGCCACATCAGCAGTGTGGAACATATACTGATATTGCCCGTGGCTGGCGGCTTGTTGCCAACGTGCTCGCCTGGACTCAATTTTCGGAAATTCAACAAATAAATAGTTGTCCCAAAGGTTAAGCGGTAGTTATATTAGTGAGATTTTATCTCTTGTTTAAGGAAAACTACTGCACGCGCACGTGTCCACGTGTCAATAAATGTTAATAACTCCCAGCGGAATGCCGCCATTCCCCAACGCCACCCAAATTAATACGCGCAATAAGTCCTTACACACTTTAGTATGCATACAATTAGTAATCACCAGCTGTATTCACAAATTACTTACTTAGGTATGCAAACGTATGTGCACACACTTGAAGAGAGGCGGCTATCAAGCATCAAGTTATGTAAATCTGATTGCACAGCACAAAGAACTGATTGTTCAATGACATTGAGTGTGTGTACACAAAGTAAATGCTTTTCAATACACAATTGTGTTTACGAAGCAGCGGTTATAAGCACTCATTATCATATTCATAAATCTAGAAGACTGTTTCGTGTGTTTTTTTTTTTTTTGGGCGGGGAAAGTGTGACACGTGCACGTACTAATGGGTTCATGACCGCTATTGCATCAGAGCATAAATTCATAGAGCACCGAAAATTTTGTTAGCTCGGTATATGAGTACGCCGACATCAGGGCTTTGGAAGCGCTTATCTCAAATTCTGTGAAGGCAAGCTTTGAAGACAATAATATTTGTGTGGATGGTCCTACTTATATCGTGTGAGCTTAAGCTGTGGATATATTGAGAGAAGTATAAATGGCAAAGGCAATAAGAAATGTCAAAGGCAATGGAAAATGTCTTCCCAATTTTAAAAATCCCCAAATAAAAAATTATCTCAATTATTATTATACGCAAAAATCCCTTTAAATTGTTATATATACTTTTAAACAACTCAAACGATATAAACATTATAATAATAACTGTAAATAATAAATAATAATAATACTGACTGCCATAACAAAGGCTTCAATAGCACCAACGGTCAACAGTGCGTATACGCAACCTGCAGTTTCGTTGCAAAAATAAATATAATTTTCAGGACTCTTTAAAACACTACAATTACAAGCCTAAATCGCACATTCTTTTCAATAAGGAACGTATCTTCTTACTTTGCGACTTAAAATATATGCTTCACTTTCGAAGCTAGAACTACAGCCAACAACAGCCGCTTGGCAACGAACTAAAAAAAAAAACAAAAACAAATATTTTAACAAAGCATAAAGGCATTTTTACACTTCAATTTGATTGGGTTTTACAGCGTTTCTCAAATACCTTCAACATTTCTTACAAAATGTTGCCACTTCAAGTGCTTGCTGGCCCTTGATCAGGTGAAGCTTCACAAGCAACTGTCCATTGCCATTTAGCACTGAGATTTCGCTCTAACGGCGCCATAAAAATTGCAAAACTTTCATTTACCAGCCAGCACACTATGTGCATGAAAGTGTCAGTAAGACTTCTTTTTTTTCATTTTTTTTTATAATTTTTTTTTTGCAAACTGCACTTTTCCTGCTGTTTTGTCATTGTCCTGTGCCCTTCGCTTGCAGTCGCGTAGTCGTGCAAATGTTATTGTCGATTGGAGTAGAGTAGAATCCAAGACAAACTGGCAAAAAATCAAATGGTGTACTTTGCTAAGTTGACGAGGGAATCGAGGTCAAATGGCGGCCAACCAGCAAAGTTAGACGTCACAGCCAAAGCCACAGCCGCTTGGGAGAACTGCTGCCAAACAATAATGTTAGGCTGCGGAAGAAGCGAGCTCACAACAAGCAAGCGCAATAATATCGAAGGCATAAGGCAAACTGCGAGCGGCGAATGGCGAATGGCGAATGGCGCAAAGAGAAGCGAAGAGCTGAAACAATAAAAGTAGTTTTTGCTGGCTCCACATTGCAAGGCATTTATTTTGGATAATATTGCTGTTGTAATATTGTTGTTGTTGTTTTTTGTTTTGTTGCTTTTTATTGTAATTGTTGTTGCTACAACTATTGTCTTCAGAAATTTGTTAAAGGGAAGTTGCTAAGTTTGCGCCAAAGTTTAAAGTGCAACACGACACAACACAAGAGGTGATCCCCAGTAACTGCCTTCTTGTGGCACGGCTGGCGGCGACACACGCTACACGATTCGCCTACCCTAGTTTACTGCGGCTGTCATTTGAAAGTACCCTAACTGGCATTCACTTGCAATGTTTATTATAAATACATACACCGGAGTTGGTTATATGCTTTTGAGAGCGACCCAATGGCAACTCACTTTTCCTGCCACAAAAATACAGTAATGCAGAAATTTATGGTTGCTCTTTTGTTATGTAAGTTTATTTGCATTTAGCTGCATTTTTGGATTTCACTAACTGTGTGAAGGTCTAATCACGAAACTGAAAATATTTTTGTCATTTGTTGCAATAAGTATATCAAAAATCGTTATTTAAAATATTTTAAAATTTTTTGGTAATTTAACTTTTAAAATAATACGCTTCACTCAGCGAAAATCGATAATGCGAGCGTTGAACCCTACACGCCTACTCGTCAACAATACACCCCCCTTATTTATAGTCAACTCCAGCAATCGAACGACAATACACATGCACACAATCGCAAATCGCTTTAAAGTGTCATTGAAGCTGAAAATGGCTTGTGTTATTCCTTCCCTTGCCCCAACGCCAACACTTGTAGTCGCAAGAAAAAAAGTTCCTCCGTTGTACGCTTCGTTGTTGAGACGGGCGTTTGTTATTTAATACCAAAGTGCTTGCAACATGTAGTAAATAAAAACAGTTTAGAAGTAAATGCGAAAACAAATCGCCAGAGAGAAAATAAAACAAATGATTGCCTGCGATTTGAACAAGGCAACGAGGGTGGGTGACGCGGTCGGGGCGGGAGCGCATTGAGCAGCACAGAAATTCACTTGCTTAGCTGAAAGATAAATTGTTCGGCGCTTAGAAACAGCAGCAATTAAGAGATTTCTTTTCACCGTTATGTGCGCCAAGCAACGTGAACAGCGACAATCGCTTTGCTTTTAACTTGTTACTTTTACTGTTATTGCTAATGTTCTGTCGCTCGTCGTTATTCTTGTTGCGCGCTTGCCATGTTGCTTGTCAGCGTAATTTTTCTTTTGTCTAAGCTTTGTGTTTTCTAATGTCATTCCGAGACTAAATGAAAATTTCAATATCCTCACTTTCTTGCTTTTTATTTTTTCTTTTACTAAAGATAACATCTTGCTTACTATCTTGTGCATGCGGGCATGAAGAGAGACAGGTTGTTGAATGGAGAAGTGGACTCGTCATTCTGCGCTAGCACTTGTAGATTTGTGTAGACAATTACATTTAACTTTAAAAGAAATGAAAAAATGTGTGCTGGCTTCAAAATGCCTTGTACTACGTACCGTTATTCTGTCTAATTAGATGTATACTGAAAACCAATCTTGTATATATTCAATGCAAAGTTACCTGAAAAACATGAATTTCTTCAAACAATTGTAATTTGAACGGTGAATGGCTTAATAACACACTGATGGAGAAGAATTCTTAAATAATAATTTTTTTCTTAGACTTCTTCTTAAAAAGTTTTTATTCATATGAAAGTCAAAAATAATCCAAAACTTTTGTAATAGTAGGTCAATACCACATGTGAAACTTTTCTGTCAGTTGGCTTGACAAATATATTATATATATAATATATTATTTTTGAGAACCTGAACTTTTTTTTTATTTAAATTTAACAACTAATAAATAATTCGTTCATGAACCCAGACAATTACATTCTTACTCATATAACTGAATGAAGATGGAAGTGAAACTTGTCGTGGGAATGTTATGCAATGTTTGTCTGTATATTCAGTCATAAATCTACCTGTGGGGAAAATGACGAAAAAGAGTAGGTTTGACAAGCAAGCGAATACCTTGTAGCTTACATAAATTTTCTTAACAATCCTTGCCTTTGCAGTATTGACTTTGAATTAGACTTGTCTAAATGCTAACTATTTTGTGCATATACTGGAATTTCGACCTTTGTTTCCGTTTTCTTAAAGTATATAATTTTATATCACATGTATCGACATTCCATAAAATAACGCACAGTTTTCTGCTTATGGTTGTGGTATTAAAACTGCGGGATATGAATGTTACTCATACGCCGTGGAGTCAAAGTCCTTTAATGCTGTATTAACTACATGAAATAACATATGCTGCTTCTTGACTTACGCCAGTTCCTAAATGGAGCCGCAAATTCTGGATCAAATCAAATAATTTAATTTTCATATACCAAAATTTAATATTTTTTTTTAATCATTTGGGGCCATGTGATTCTAAATCATAACAATGTTGAAATAAATAGTTTTGTTCTCCCCTCGTGACTCGCTTCTATCACAAAATATTGGGTAGTCGAAAAAATATTTTCATATTTTGTCAAATTAAATTATCAGTATTACAAAAATCTTTGTTTATCTTCTTAAAGCAGATCGGGTAAAAATTTGGATCCCTGACACACTAGAGGTTACTCGTGGCGTCGTTTTTCTGCTCACGAGTGAGAAATGGATGGAGAGAAATTGCTGGAGAAGAGATACGGTGAGTTTTTGCAGGATGGCTTCAGGTTAGGAGTGAAGATTGGAGGGGTAGTTTTCTGTTAGGAACCTTAGGCTGTCAGCCACTGTTGTATTTTTCAGGCAGAAGTGGCTACTATCAGGATGGTAATAGACGTACGGCTAGGAAGTGCAGTTTCTTTCATGAAGTTCAGCATTCACTTTGACAGCAGAGCGGCAATACGTATTAGCGCTGAACTCGCTTTCTGGGCACTCAGATAGTGAAGGAGTGCTTGGAAACAGCAGAAACTCATGCGAGGGCAAAGCCGATAAGCAAGCCATAGAGTGTATCCTTACCCCGCTCACTTCGGAATAGAACTGAGTTGGATCTCCATACGCGACTTGCGTTCTGCAATAATAAACCTAACGTTCTTTTAGTACGCATTGATCACCACTCACGCGAATGAGAAATCCTTTTGCCTTGAATAGAACACAGGATAGCCAGCGATCTACTTACCCTGAACAAAGTTCTTCGTAATCGTAAGAGTTCTTGCTGGATACTGTTCAAGGCACTCAAGCGCTTGCTAGTTGTCAAAGCTGAACGAAGGAGAATGAAGTGAAAACATCCTGGCATTTTCTCTTCTGATGTCCAACCTTTGCAAGGCTGAAGCTCGATGGTCTTATTCTCGGCGAACCAAAAGACATATACATAAAACTGACATTAGCCATTCAACGAATTTGTGACAGGCTCAAAGCGCTTATTCGTTTTGTAAGAGTCATATGATCCTGGATATAGGAGTTCATAGATATCATAGCAGATCAACGTTCTAAGCTGTCCAAGTGAGACCTTAAGATCGACCTCTTAACCTAATCTCTAAAAACGGATTTCAAATTTTTCACTCTTAAACTATGTAAATTTTATAAACTGGTCTCACTCCTCTGCGCGAAAAATCTGGTCTTCGAAAACAATCAAACTTATGATTACGAATAAAAAACGAGTCCATATTATAACATAATATCTAAAAACCCACTTTTAAATATGATTGTGCACCATTTTGAATACAACAAAATTCCGATTACTTGTCCTTCACCTACATTGGTGTTGCATGCAACGCGGCAGCATCGATGCTTGCGAAACTTTTTCCACAAAGCAAAAGCACTGTTTATGACTGTGTCAAATGGAACGTGCGAATAACAACAACAAAAACAACAAAAAGCACAGCCTTGCAGCAGTGTCACATACAAACCTATATCAAATTCACATGTGTGTGTGTGTGCACGTAACGACGGTAGCTGCATATTAATAGACTTGTATGCATATCATAAAAACCCACCTTTCCCCCACCCTTATGAGTATGTGCAAGTGGCGGAGGCGAAAGAAAGGCGCACAAACAGGAAGCGCGACACAGCGTGAAACGAGCCGAAACGAGAAGAAACGCCGAAGGCGCCAGTCAGGCAGAAAAAATTACAAAAGGATACGGGCGGATGCGAGTGTGTTGCAATTGAACAATGCAACAGCCAACACAGCGGCAACCAGCAACAAGCAACAAGAGATACGCGCGCCAAATGAGAAATTATAACTGGTGAAATGGTGAAAGTGTGAAGACGATGCAGGCGTACGAGTGTGGCAATACTAACAAAAACAATAAATATATCCGCAAAGGCAAAGCAAGAAATATGCAGAAATAGTTGCACAAACAAACGTGTGCATGTGGGGGCGGGGGGGAGCGAGCGAGTGTATTTATGTGTGTCATCATGCAATTCATTAAGGCACATATTTCAAACTCATAGTACAAGGCCATAAACAACAATAACAACAGCAACGCAACAACGGCAATTGGACAAAGCAAATAGACCGTGGCAATGCCGCTAGTGACGCGCTGGCATGCGCTGTGTAGCTGGGGTGGCAGCATTTATGAATAAAGTGTGCGCGCTTGGCGACAGCGACGGCACTGAAAATAATGGAAGCCAGCGGCAGGGAAGGCGCAGCGCCACACTAAAGTCGCGCCAAGGCCAGACAGCCACCCGGCGCGCACCAGAAATGTCAAGCACAAGAATTTCATGTAGGTATTCATATTATTATGCATTTCATTTTTCATTTAATTTTATTTCTTTCCGCCATGCACGAGTGTTTTATGCTGGCAAACCAAATAGATAAGAGCAGCGCTCGCTCGCAGAGAATGCACAGTGAATGTGAATGGCAAACGCAGTCGCAACTAAGGCAACTAAGTTCACTGTGGCGGCGCGAAGGAGGAGGAAAGACTACAATAGGTGCAGCTGTCTTTGTGCGGAACATGGCGCTCTGAATTAATGAATTTAATAAAATAGGACTTTAGTAAGATTTTGAGACTTAAGTATATAAGACAAGTTGACTAATCGGCAGGTTTTTTGTGAAAAAATTAAATATTAAAGTTATATTCAAGACATGACTTTGTGTAAATAATAAGCTTCAATATTGTAACTATTTTTTATTTAAAATGAACTTTAATGAACAGAATATATATTTGGTCGACCACTTATTGTTTTTCGCTATAAACTTTATCATCAGTGTTAACTTTTTTGGTTTTTGACGAAAAACAGAGAATAATTTTACATTTCATTTGAGCAACTTACCATCAGGTTTTGTTTTTAGCGGAGAATTCTGCCAACTTTACTCCATTAAGGTAGTTCTGCTTTGGCCAAAAGAAATGGTAGCCCTGATGGTGCAAGGTCAGGGCATAAGATGGATGCATCAAAATTTTTCCAGCCAAGTTCTTCCCGTTTTTTGCCGAGTCATCAAAGATGTGTGTGGTCTAGCCTTGTCCTGATGGAAGACGAAACCCTTTCGGTTGATCAGTTCTGGCCGTTTTTGTCGATTGCTTGCTTTAATCTCATCAGCTGTTGACAGTAAAATGTAGAACCAATCATTCGACCAGACAGGAGCAGCTCATAGTGGATAATTCCTTTCCAATACCATCAAAAAAATTCAGCATAATCTTTCGAGGCGTCAATCCTGGCTTTGCGACCACTTGTTGAGATGCACCGTGCTTGGACCAAGATCTTTTTCGCAGATTATTGTCGTATTTAATCCACTTTTCATCTCCCCTTTACCTTCGCTTCAGAAATGTTTCGATTTCATTTCGTTTCAGCAAAGAATCGCTGATGTTAATTCGGTCCATTAAATTTTTCACAGACCATTCATGTGGTACCCAAACATCGATCTTCTTTTCGTAGCCACCTTTTTTAAATGGTTCAAACCGTTTGATGATGAATGTTAAGTTCCTTAGCGATGTCATGGCTGCTTATGTGACGGTCCTGGTCAATATTTTCCACAATTTCATCGACTTTTTCAACGATAAAATCGACCAAAGTGAGGTGCATCTTTCACCTCGAAATTTGTGCAGCGCGAACTGATACAGCATCCTCTACGTAAACTTCACAAATTTCATTGGTGGCATGCAATCCCTATTTCCTTTATTCTTACAGCAGAACTGACCTCTGCTTTCTGATGACCCATGTACATACATTATATAAATAACAATGACTTGAATTTAACTCATAAATATTTAATATGGAATTTTTATTAAAATAAATATCATTTCGCTCGAATTTCTCTCAATTCCACAACTGAGAAATTTAAAGAAACATTACTTGAAAGCACTTTAAATGCTTGGCCAGCTGCAGCCGAAGATGTGGCTCGTCAGCACGCCCACAGAATGATTGTCATTTGTTCATTTGCATTCCAGCTGCGCTCGGCACTTTTATGCCACTGCCACAGCCTCAACGTCAGCAGCAGCAGCAGCTCAGCTGCCAGCTGCAACTGGCTTTACGTCAGTTTGTTTCTAATTTGTAAGCTTTCGCTTTTCTTGCATTCTTATGTCCGCCCATTTGTTATGCTTTCGCACTCGCATTTGCGGCTGACTAAGTTTTACGGCTTTGATGTATCCACTGAGGCGTGGTGTGTCGGTGGCATTGCACCCGGGCGGCCTTGCTGCCAAGCCACTGCCGACATTCATGCGCAACGTAACAAAGCACCAGCATCACCGGATGTCTCACCGGACAGCTGCAGTGTTGCAGCGTTGGCAATTGCCTGTGGGACGCTGTGGCATGGCGTTGACGACACTCAGCATTGCAAGCCAGCGCACAACAAATACAAATGGAATTGGTTAGTTTTGTGTATGACGTGGCAACGTGAATTGATGACACTAAGTTTTTCTCCTTTAAACTCGTTTATATATATTTTATTTGGAAGTGTTTGGAGTGTCACTTCTGTGGGTGTGTATTTGTGGGCGGTAAAAATATTTGTTGCTGTCATGTTTTAGACTAACGTCATTCAGCAGTTGTCATTTGGGGATTAGCACCAACTCCTTCCGTGTCGGTCGTCTTACCTACATGATCACGACCAAGGCGATTCCATCCCAAAATATGAGTCTGCAGCTGATAGTGTCTCCTTTCCATAGAAAATTACAAACTAAATGACAAAAACTCTGGATGCGCAGCAAACAAATCGATAGAGAGTACCATCTCTGAATGCGATTGTGTAAATAGATGTGTTTTTGGAGATAAATTTAGAGCTTAAAGAAAAATACATAACCGTTGGTTTAATAAAATGTTTAGAAGAAGCGTTCTTGACCGCGCACTCTAATACGTAATAATGTACATTTCTATTGGACCACTAAAGCTACAAAGCCCAATTCGTTTAAGCCAATTCTTATAGGAACTCTTAACGACAGTATGAAAATAGAAGGAATCAGATGATAACCCTGCACACTCCCCTTTATAACGGTACTCTTAAAACTACTAGAAACACAATAAATGAATAACTAAATACGCCGGACACGATTTAATTTTACTTCTGAGATGATATGAAAAGGCTTTACACGAACCAGAGTCAAAATCGGACGATAGGCGTAGACCGCCTACTTTTAGGGGAAATCACATACCTTAGGGCCTGCTCGAGTGATTTGAACCAACGAATAGTGCCTTTGAAGTTTGCCACCCTATTTTCAGATTTTCAGAAATTATCGAAACTGTTCAAGCCCTTAAGTACTGAATATGTGGACCCAGTGCTTTTAGTTGACCTTTTACCGAAGATATCGGTCAATGTGTGAGATATATAATTGAAATTCAGAGAGAATTCTTTCCTGATTGTTATATATAATGGTGCATCTTTTAAAATGAATAAAATCAGATGAGAACTCGCTCTAAACCCCATATGTACCTGAAATAGCTTGGTGGGTAATATCGGTTGGGCAAACACCGACTACATGACCCCACTTTTCAACAGGGAAAGAAGGTTCCAAGTAAACATAGAAAAAGATGGCTGTCGTAAAGTTATGTTAGCTTCACGCAACACTCTATACATATATACTGATGGCTCGTAAATGGACGATGAAGTTGGTGCGGGCATTTAGATTAGGCATAAGGCAACTTTTTAAGTTCCCGAACCCTGCAGTATATTTCCAGTTCAAGTCTTTGCTATGCGAAAGCCGCGGAGCTGGTCTCTAATGCACCTGCAGGCAATTCTAGAGTCAACATACGTACTACGTTGACAGCCGAGCACCAATCAAGGCAGTAACCTCGTATCACATATCAGCCAGAGTGTCTTGGAAAGTGCGTAGCATGGAAATGTTGCCAGAAGTAAGCAACATCACTTCTACTGGGTGCCAGGCCACAAAGGCATCGAAGCCAATGAAATAGTGGACGAGATTACCAATAATGGTGTACTGCAAACACCCAAAAATGTGATTAACATTGGGAAACTCATGAATTGTCTATACAATGATCTCGACAAAAACATAATGAAGAAACCAAAACCCGATGGACCAAGCCACCTGGGTGAAAGAACTGCGAAAGTCATGTGTAAAACGGTAGATCGGAAGTACACAAAATTGCTATCGGCACTCGATAAAAGATAATGTAGGAACATGATCGGAATACTAACTGGTCACTGTCTAGTGGCGACACACCCCGCAAGAATGGGCTGACAGATCGAGAAGACTGCAGGAAATGTTTAGAGCAGGGCACCAGGGACAAAATGGATCATCTCTTGTGCAAGAGTATCAAATGTTCGGTAATATCCGGAGCTCTGCTCGTTTTGGCTTGAGTTATTTTTACGCAGAAAACAAAAGTGTTATCAACGAATGATGATGCCACTTGTTTCCAAATATGTCAAAGGTATAATAATTAGTTTTTTAAGAACAGCCGTAGAGCTGCTTGAGAACAGCAAAGATTTTCCTTACACTTATTTTGAGTGCATCTGGAACCTAAATTTATACCGATTTTTTTATAGTGTCCAAGGAAAACTTCCGAATTCTCTTGTATAATTACTGCTCAGTTGGAATACAGATTTTTCCATAAGTGTTGCTGGAGCCACAATATAGTTACTTTTGAATAATTAAAAGAGAAAAATTGCATATTAACAAAGAGATAGCATCAAATAGCGGTAAACAAGTATGAAAACTCTACTTGCGCCCCATTAAGCCGGCACAAAGGATGCCAATTTTCCGCAAAATAGCCTCCATTGGGTGAAAGAAAAAATATGCATTTCTGTTTGCGGTTTTTGTACTCCTTTTCATAAGATTTTCACACCGCGGGCGCTTGCTTATCAACACACTCCATTCAATTCTGCTCATCTTTAATCTTAATCCTAAGAAAGTACACAGCACTCTTAGCATTTTCGCTGTGCAAATTTGCTTTAACTCATTGTTCGTACCTTTCGGTCTTACAATGTAAATATAAATATATATACGTGTGCGAGGGTGTGTGTGAGGATGCACCAAAATATGCTAGCCCGCTGCGTGATTGTTGCTTGGTGCACGCGTGCTCGTGTGTGCGCACGTCTCATAAGATGCAAACTCCGAGATAGCCAATTTGCTGCAACACAATTTACCGCAATTTCAGCTCATAAATAATTCTGCAGGCGAGCTGTGTGTGTGTGTGTGCATTTATTTGTTTACGTTTTTGCGAAACTGGCAGCTGTCAAAAGCAGCGTCGCATATGAGCGCATTACGTGTGTAATAGTTTCTATGCGCTGGTGTAAAATAAACAACACTTTGTTGTTGCAGCCGCAGCCGCCGCATGAAAATGAAACGGAAAAGAATGCGCAAAAGACGCTGCAGCCAAAGCGAACGAAGACAGCCACATTCTCGCTGCCACAAGAGAGAATTTAAATTTATTTTCTTGAAGCCAAAGTAGATGCCAGCCGGGTTTGGGGGATAGAGGGAATTTAGGGCCAATGCGCCACAATGTATGCAACAGAAATTCATCTAAATTCAAACGTGCAACAACAAACAAGCACGCCGCTCTGCCATCCACGCCTCTGCTGCCCCCAAGTTGGTAAGAAAAATTGTTTTTGTTTTGTGTTTACACACACATACTTACATGGATATTTGCGTATTATTGTGTGTGTGTACACATGTGCGCTCGCCTTGTGCCCCGAGGATGTTATTAGAGATGCAAAGAAGACGATAAACTTAACGAAAGCCGCAAGACGAGCTGAAGAAAAGGCATGCGGTGTGTTGTACCGTTAGCCGCAGGCCTCAGCAAAGCAGGTGAAATGCTAAGAAAACCGTAAGAAAAGCTAGCGCTTTCAATGCTTGTCGCTTGTGCCACAAGCACAGCAACGACGAGCCACAAAACCGAATGGGAAATGTGCCGTGTGGCAAGCACAAGGCAAAGTGTGGCAACACCAAGGAAATGGTGCATACAAATTTTGATTGTAAACAACGATTAAGCAGCTGATTACGCGCTGAATACTGCATGAAGTGTTTATTGTGTTGACACAGTGCAACAGCACGCACTTACCGAATAACAACAACAACTAAGCACATACTACTCGCACAACAACAGGTTACACAGCTGCAACAGCAGCATCAGCGGCCTCAGCAGCCGGCTTGAATGGGGCTAGGGCTGAGTGCAAGTGCGAGCAGCTGAGTGCAGACGATGTCAGCAGGCGTTGCGGGGTTGTGACAAGTGCAAACATTGGCTTAACCAGCACACTCTAAATGCCCGTGTATGTGTAGTGTGTGTGTGTGTATGTGATGAGATAGTGTGCTTAGTAGCCTCGTTAGATATTTCTTTAATTATGTGGAAATTGCGTTCGGCACGTAATTATCGCACCTGCTGTGTTGACCCCGCCATGTTGATACCCTCCGGTGTGCTCCGGCGAGCTGCTGCAGCTGCCGGGTATACGTAATAGAAAACGAACAAGCTAACAATGAGCGCAGCAGAAGGTGTGTATTTTAGCAAGCAGTTGTTTGTATTTTCTTTGCAAAGCTTTTCATTCATTGGCGCCAGCTTATGCAGAAGACCATGAGCAACACCTCTGCTCAGTCTTCTTCACTTTAGCTAAAGCTGATATTAAAACAACATTTTCTGCTATCGATATGGAAACGTTTTCTTGATTTGAATTAAATTCGATAAGAACTCATCGCTCTTCCACCTTCCTAGCTTCAGGGAATGAACTCCCTAAAATCTCCCGAAGCTTCAGCTTTGGATCTATGCATTTGTTGAGCTTTCAATACAAATTTCCTCAAAGTTGAAATTGAATTGACTCACCAAAACTATTCTAGGCTCTTTGGCTTTGATTAAATCCTAAAGCTTGCTTCAAGATCCCTTTCTTTCCGGTGTTATCTGGTTTTGATTCTGAGGTTCTAATAACCTACATTAAAAAAATGTTTAAAAAAAATTTCAAAAGTTACGCCACGATATAACCAGTATACCCACTATTTAACCAGTATATATTGGGTAGTCGAAAAAGTAGTTTCGTATTTTGAAGTTTACGGAGACGATGTTGTATCAGTTCGTGTGGCACAACAATGGTTCGTTCGCTTCCGTTCTGGATATTTCGAAAATCGAAAATTTCGAAAACACCTTTTTGGACTAGCCAATATTAGGTATAGTCTAGAGTGGATTCTCATATACTTTATTTGCATTCTTATTATAGTATTACACCAACAACAGCTCCACCACAGCAGTTGCTCCCCATATTTGGTTATATTCTTCACCCGTAAATAATTCAACAAAGAAAGCATGTATGTATGTGTGCTTCTTCACACCTTTATGCGCCACTTATACACGGTATAGTGTGATTACCCCATGCTCAGCGCTCCGTGCGAAATCAAACACCGTTATAAGCAAAATAAATGGACTTTATTCAGATTTCACCCTCTTTACCGTTATGAATACAGCGCAGTGTAGTCAGATAAGGCTTGCGGCAACGATTTGCTGCCACTACACGGGTACCGTTGAACGGCTGGCGAAGCTGAGGTTGCTCGCTGGTTTCCAAAATGGGATTAGCTGATTATATGAGTGTGAGATTCGATGTTAATAAACAGCTATTTTATTTTGTGAATTTTTGAGCTAGCTTCTTTAGAATAGACAATGATTTAATATATGAAAAAATTATTTCTGAGAAAACAAAAAATATATTTCTAAAGAATATGTATATATTTATTGCTAATAACAGTAATTGCCCATATAAGTACATTGGTTTCCCAGAAGACATCGACTAAGAGAATTCTTAAACGCTACCATAAATTCTAAAAAAAGCACCTAAACAGAAGTGATTCTTAGAAATTGAAAATCGTTATGTAAGAATGCATAGATGAGAGATTCCTGTATCTAGGTCCTTTTTAAGTGAATCCCTGTAAACTCCCGCGAAAGATTACTTGAAACTTTATTGGAGGAGTTCAGTTAATACTCATTCACGCGCAGCAGAGACAACGGAAGCCTTCTATAAAACGTGTACGCTGAGTTACGGATTAAGAATCCTAGGTACCTTAGAGTATCAGCTAAGAAAGGAGTCTATACTTATATATAAGGGCCCAGAAATCTCGTTCATATAAAAGCTTCGTTGGTTCTTGATTTATTTTAATAAGAAAGAAAAGCAACGACAACACTTGGAATATCAGGAATCTCTTCAAAGACTTGACAATAAAATAATAAATTTAATGAAGACAAGCGTTGGTCAATAAAATGCTGAAGTGGTCATCACTTCTGTTTAACCCACAAACAAGGACCATAACATTTTATAGCTGTTAATTATTTTACACTTACATTATATATGTTTATATATATATATATGGACAACTGACAACAGTAGCAATAAATTGCCAACAACAATAAATCGCATGAGCGGCAAACGAGCATGTACTCTGAGGAACCATAATATATATATAGCAGCACGCACAATTCAGGAGCTTATAAGGCAGTAAAAATAGCACACACGCGACAGCCGCCACACACTGTATGCAATAAGTACTACGCTCAGCTCGACAAATAGTACTTTTTCAGACCTGTCAAAGCAGAGAAAATACCAAAAATTTCTATTCTAAGAACTTTTGTTTATTATTTTTTTTATTATTATTGCTTAAGCTGCTTATTTTTAAAATCGCTGTGGTCTATTTTTCTTACTATGGGCATCGTTGCTATACTCGTAAACCCAAAATGATAAGTAATCGCATATTTATTTCATACTCGAGCATTTCTCTGCTTCTCATGCTTATTAGTAAATTTATATATAATTATTTATTTGGGCCCGAAGACTCAGATTCTAATTTATATAATATACTAGTAAAATACTTTAAGCTTAATTTTTTATTCTTCAATTTCAATAAGATATAATATTAACTCCCTGCCAATTGAAATCCCAAAATACTGCACTTTTTTGACGAAATGTCTGCTGAGACCGCCACGAACGCCCTTACATATCAAATTTCGAGTAGCAAATATACGCTCGCGTTCCGGCCGTCACTCCGCGGTGAAATAAAATCGCCAGTCACATTACTTCGCTTTTATTACTTTAGTTGTAAGCGTTCGAAAAGCAGCGCTCGCGAACAAGGAAAAGCACATCAAACAAATATCGAGAAATAATAATAAAAGAAGACAGTAAAACTTGCACTAAAAGCGGAAATTAATATTTAATGACCAGAGTTGCGTCTCCAGGCCACACATAGATGCTAAGCACGTGAGCTAGTATTTAATATGTCTGCAATACAGAGCTTAGACGAAGTCCAGACAGCTTAAGTGACAGAGTAGACTGTGCGTGGACTTTATTTTTACTTAAGTGCGTGGATGTGTATGTGAGTCGGAGCTTACAAGTTATAAAAATAATACAGCAAAAAGGAAGCGCCGAGTATTTGTTAATAGAAAGTGAAAAGAAATTAATAAAAACGATGTTTGTAAAAACACTATTAAAAGGAATTGTTCTCCAGTTGCCTAGAACCCGAAAAAAAATTAATTAAGCTGCGCATGGGTGCATAAAGAATTGGTTGCGACAATTAATTAAAATTTGTTTTCTGGAACAAATTAGTATAACCAATTAGCACGTCGATACAAGCAAATGTTTTGTAAATCTTATTCCAGAAAAATTTCGTTTACTCCTAATGCAGTTATTTTTTATTTTGTTGTTTGGTCACACTTATAACTGGTAAACTGGTTAATGGCGTGAAATTTGGCAACAGCGCAGAAAATTGCACCGATGCAATACAAGCACGGAACTGTCGCATTGTGAGGTAGCACTGGTTAGCTGTAACGTTCAACACAAAGAGTGGCTGATAGAGTTGCCGTTCATCTCATCTTACTTACAAATAATTGTGTGATAGTTTCAGCATATTTCGTATACCAAAATGCAGTCATATAAGTCAAAACATCATTACAATATCGATCAAAATTATGTTTAGCTCATATCACAACCAATTTTTAATGCAAATTCAGCTGCAAACAGGAATAAGAATTATTTGGCAGTTAGAAACACAAGCAGCAACTTCTTTATTCTACCTCCATTTTAGACTAGTTTGAAGACTACCAGACTGTGACGACTTAGCGCTCTGCTGAACTTTCTTACTTTTCAATGCAGTGAAAGCAGCCTTCAAACATAACATGTCATATGAAGAGACACATCCAATACACTAAACGATATTCCTGGCCTATAACTCACTGAGGCCAGATTATTCATGCATTTGTTTGTATATGTGTAAGTGTGCGTATATTTTGTGGCAAGTATGTCTACATATACATTCCTCTCTTCCTAGAATTTGTCCTGACATGTGCTAAACACTATTGCAACAGCAACAAAGAACAACTCAACACCAGAAACAACAGAGGCAAACTATTTCCAACGGTAGTCGTTTCTGCAAGTATTTTCAATTTACAACAACAGCGTGTATAGTAAATTTCAGTAATATTTCAATAAGCTGGTCTGCCTCCGCACCAAGTAAGCTTCCTCTAACTAACAACAACCGGCGGCCACTATATGTGTGTGTAGCTTACAAGGCAGTCTTCTGACATGCTGCCAAATTATGCTACATGGCCACCAGAGCGTACAAGAACAAGCTTGGGGAAGAGTCAATCATACAAAACTACATTTGCAAACATTTACGCAGACCAACACTATAATATTCGAAAATGAATATTAGCTTTTATTTGCTTGCAAATATTTGTTCGCTCTCATCTAGTTTCTCTCAAAGTCTGACCCATGTTGCTAGTTGGAATTTGTGCAATAATTAATTTGTATTTGCACCATATTAAACTGAGTAGTAAACGTCAAAAGTTGCAGCTCACCTGAGGAAGACGGACAATATTCAAAAATGGAAATATAAGGGTTGGCTAGAAAAGATAGAGAGACGCGCCTGACAATAGTAATACTCGTTTTAAAACTTTAAGTTTTACAGAGCGAGGTGCTGGTCCATACACTTTAACAAAACGTCCAGGAGAACGACGACCCCTAGTAATCTTAAGTCGCCTGGCAAGTCTTGCTCCAATTGGAGGTGCCAAGTGTAACCGGTCCTTCTCTACCTGGTCTTACCAACGAAGTAGAGGTCTTTCTCTTCCTCTGCTTTCCCCGACAGGTACTACGTCGAATACTTTTAGAACTGGAGCATTTCATCCAATCCACTGCTCTCGCCCAATCTCTTCCACCGAAATTAAAAATGATGTGCTCCTTCAAATTTTCTAATTTTGAATGCGATAATTGCTCACTAAGCACTCGGACTTCAAACGCCGACTACCCACACAAAAAAAATATTTTGAAAAATTAAATGTTGCAACAAATTTTATGTTTCCCTCTACAACACTGTACCGAAATGCAGAACACAAGCCGAAGCCGCAAGCTAAATACAAAGCCAAGCCACATTGCACACTGTTGCACATTTTAACCGCAACAGCAAAAGCATAACATGCAACATGTTGCAAGCATGCAACCAACCAAGAAGCTAAGTAGTGCTGTAGTTGTTTCGAGAGCAATACCTAACCGTACATACCGAAAGAGGCCAACGCAGAAACCAGCCAAAAGAACCGAGGCATAGAGACGAAGAGGCAAAGCACAAACAACAAGCCAAACGAACAAGCACTAAGTCTAAGCTGGGGCTGCTGCAACGCCAGAGTGTTGCATGTGTGCGCTGAAGGGAGCTAGTTAGTGCGGGCCGCACTGTGCGAAGGGCTCTCGTTAACGTGTTGGCTGCGTAGGTGGAAAGCCAGAAAAATTATTTTCCATACTCAAAGCAATTAAGCTGTTGAAGCCTCTGCATACCACCAGCCAAACCAACTGTGCAACAGCCTAACGCACACATACACACGCGCAGCGTTTGGGCAAGGTGCAACATCGCGTGGGGGGTGGCGTCAGCAGCGTTTGCAACGTCGTTGCCGTACTTCGCCGCAAAATGTGTTGAACCGGAAATTGTGCGGCCGGCGTGTGGAGTGGCGTTGCCGACGCCTTTATTGCTTTTATGAAGGCACTTTTGGCAATTGTATAAGCATTTATAACTGTTTTGCTTCGCCGCTATTGCAGCGCATGCAACCGCAAAGGCAGCATTTGCCGCTAGATATGATCATCAGGTGAGCAGAATCCAACTAAAGGGGCTAGCCACCAACATACACAGCAACGACCGTTGTCCTGTTGCGGCTAACAACATTTAAGCCGCCAACGCAATTATCGTTTCATCCGCCAGCAACAGTTGTTCACCCACAGTGCAATGCAATAGTGACTGTCCGCTGTTTGAGTTTTAGTTTCTGCTGCATTGCGTTTATTTGTGGCAATCAAAACCCCAACTTCGCTGCAACACCTTGCCAAAAACACACACACATACAGTTAACCAAGTTGGGCAACAGATTTTTATTTTGCGAATTCATCAGCCTTTTTACATGTTGCAAACACAACACACTCGTCACCGGCAACACCCAGTTGATGTTGTTTTTGTTTTTAGCGCATGTGCCCATGCAGACAGCACACAGCAACACTTGCGAATTTCGCCAACGGGCGTTTGGCTTCCATCCTGTTCGCCAGCCATCAGCCACCAAATCCGGACTTCGTCTTCTTGATGTTGCGCAACAGGCGTGTTTCACCTGTAGGCACGCACAAATTAATTGAATAATATCATCCAATTACGTGTGATATCTTAGGCTGCAATTAAATTAGGCGCTCATCGTGAAATATATTCATTGGCTCACAGTTCGTCTTTTGTAACGGGAGGGGGTGAATTAAGGGCGTGGGCGCGCCGAATATTATCAGAATTTACATTATTGAATTAAATGCAAATAAACCGCAATGCACGCTTCCTACACTTCTTTATGTTTTTCCTTATTTTTGTTGTTGTTCTAAGTCAATTAAAGCGTGAGATACAGCAAAATGAATTTATGGTAGATAGACAAAGAATCTTACCTCTTTCGTACTAACAAACCTTTTCATTGACAAAGCGAAGCATAGGAGTTGCTTATAAATGCCAACTCATTGCAAAAACAAGCATTAAGAATTGCGTGTGAATTTTTACAGTTACTTCGAATGTTCCACCCACTTTACTATATTTCTTACTAGGACTCTATGCTCTACCAATAAAAGTAAATACCGCATATATTGGGTAGTCGAAAAAGTTTTCGTATTTCTAATCAAACTTCAACTTATTAAGCCTAAAATCTCAGCTTTCTAGCACTATACGGTATGACACAATGTGATTGGTAGCACTGGAGATATACAACTGAAACGACATCTATTGACAATACGAAAATACTTTTTCGACTGCCCAATACATAATAGAAATCGTCTCTTAGCAGTGTAATTAATATTTCGCTTCCGCTTGTGTCTGTTATAATTGAAAGTATGACGTTGGTTATCATAACTAGCAACAAATAACTACAAACCTTCACTAAGCTAACTGTGCCAAATTCTATTAATAGTTTTTACCCACTTTGTTTGCGTCCCCAAAACGTTTATGTCTCTTAGTTCGTATTTGTAAATAAATATTTATGAATAAACATGAGTTGGCTAATTTCCATATTTTTTTCTTATTTGTTGTGTATTTTTATAAACGACTGCGCACACATTTAAGTAATGCCTGTGTGCATACATGTCATGTGTTTGTATGTATGTGTGTTTATGCATGTTTTGTGTTTAATGACAAAACATTAATTTGCAATTCAAGTTTTACTACAAACAATTTTGTGCATAAATTTATTCTACTACTCTTCCTCTATTTCTTTCCTCGCCCCGCTCCCTCTCTCTGTTCCAACACTCTTTTTCACTCTACTTACCCATCGCATGTTCGATTCGCGCATTAGCAAGCAGGGATACGTGTGTTCGGACTCATTTGCCGCCCATCCAGCTGCAGCGCCACTTTGGCATTCGTAAAAATGCTCGGTTTTTACTGCGCCTCGGCAGGTAAGTGTAACAATTTAAATTTGTTGCATTGTTATTTTGTGCTTATTGCTTGTTCGAC